>CM055437.1:2798947-3358265 GCA_029228465.1 Salix viminalis
ATATATATATTAATTACAAATAGAATGAACTGATCAAGGAAAAGCTTATACAGAAAAGTTTCAAGCTTTTGTTAAAAGAAGAAACTACAACAATTACAAAAAAAATTAAGAAGAAATCCAAAACAAATCTTACTTTCAACTTTCAAGCTAACGTAGATGATGATTTTGCTTGTACCAGTCTAGCCTGTGTAAATGCGAATACCCAGTGCCAAGATGAGGATGGAGAAGACGACAAAGAATATGAGTGCGTGGACAACAATCGCCTTCCCATTGGTAGCCAAGCTGCTGAATTCCACGTGTCCTCTGCTCCCAGGTACTTGGAACATGAAGCCAGTAGAGAGTAGTTTGAAGTGCCTTTCTTGTCATTCATCAGTGATTCATTAGTGGGACCGAGACAAGCATTTCTTCTTCCAATTTTATTTCTTAAGAAAATTATTTTAATTATTTTCAATCTACAATCTCGAAACCCTCAAAAGTCAAAACAGCTGATCACTACCATTTTTATCCTGCGCACCTGAAAAAAAATTCCCACGCAAAGAACCTTTTTAACTTCCACGACCTGAGATGGAGACCTCTTGGCTAGGGTTAAGCATATTCCCAACGAATTGTTTTTGTTTAACAGTATTGTGGAAATTATTGCTTTTCAAGGTGTTTTTTATTTGAAAGTATATAAAAAAATATTTTCTATTTTATTTTTTAAAATTTATTTTTATCATTTGGAAATCAAAACAATTGAAAAAACTAAGAAACATTTAAAGTAAGATTATTTTTTTATGAAAATCAAGTTCAACCTTATTCTAAATATTTACCGTTTGAGTTAGATAATATTAAAATAATAAAAAATATTTTTTTCCAACTAATCATTCTCTAACACCAATAGCCCTATTAATCAACACTATGCCATAGTTTCTGTCCAGGCTGTTTGTAAACCTTATGATTTTTAAAAAAAAAACTTAATTGTGTTTTGATATTTTGAGGTTTAAAAACTATATTATTTTAATATATTTTTTAAAATAATTTTAATCTTAGTAACACTTTGCTTGCTGGGTCGCACGTTGTGGGCTCAGCTCAGGATGCTTGTCGTCTGTGTTTTGGACACCCTGGTTTTGTTATCTTCTTATATTTTTCAATGAAATATGCTGGAGGGGTTTTTCTACTCTATTCAAAACTTATCACCAATCCATGAGGTGGAGTTTTGACTTCCATTTCTTTCATTCTTTAGGAAAAGAATCGACCACACATTGCATTATATCAATACACGTGGCAATTGTCTTGCCTTCGATCCACAGGAGGTACCGGTTGTGAGTCTTTGAATTACTGTTTTTTTTTTAAATAATTTTTATTATAATTTTATTTAAATTACTTTTTTTTCAGGTTATTTTAATACGCTATGTCAAAAAATAATTATTTTATGATATTCCAAGTTTAATAGCTATATTTTTTTCATATATTTTACACACTTCTCCTCTCAAATTTCGAAGAGAAATGATTATAAATCTGAAAACAATAAATTCTAAAAAAATTAAGATTGTTAGGATATTATATTCCCTTCAAAATCCAGAATGTAGTGCCAAAGGGTGTTTGACAGTGCATTTTAAAATATTTTTTTTTATTATTTTAATTTTAAATTAAATGTGTTTAATATTTTTGTATAATTTTCATTTACTGATATTAAAAATAATTTTTTAAAAATAAAAAATATTATCTTGATATATTTATAAATAAAATATTTTTAAAAACATCCTCGACAACACTCCCAAATAGTTATTGTATTCCTTCAAAATAAGGAATGTGGAGCCCTTTTAAATGAAGGAGAAGGGAATGTGATTTATTTATTTATTTTTACTTTTTTGCCTCTTTTTTTAATGAACATTAGATTCTCTTACTCTCCTCAACAACAACACAAAACTATTCTTAGAATTGAATCCTAATAAAACTTTGTTTTTAATAAAATGATACTTTGCTATACATGTATTTCAATAACTTTAATATAAAATATATGTTATTTAATTTGTTGGTGGGTTTATCAAAATGATAGTTATAGTTTATAAAATTGAATTTATAGCTCATTCTAAATCAACAAATTGGCACCAAATATATTAATATACTATATATTTTTTTGTAAACATTGATAAATTAGATGTTTTAAGTCTTAAAGATAAATATTAAAATTATTTAAATCCCTCTATAATTCTCACAAATATAATAAAGATATATCAACAAAAATCCCAATTTCGAACCACTCACAATAATAGCATTCTCAACAATCATATTACTTACAATCACATTCTACAAAATATATAAAATCAATTTCATTTTCTTTTTATCCCTTTTCATAAATTTCCGCTGTAAATTTTATTAGTGGCCATGTCCTTGTTGGTGTCCACTGGTTTTCATTTATACTTAGATATTCATTAAAAAAAGAAAAATCATTTTAGGCTATTATGGAAAAAGAATCCCTATAAATACAATCTATGGATAAATAAATAAAATTTATATTTAGTAAATTGAATCAGTCTTTAAAAGGATTAAATATAATTTTTTAGTTTTTACCAAAATTTTTTTTAAAAAATCATGTTCTTTTATTTTGTAAATAAATGTATATAAAAAATCCTACATTTTCCCGTTGTATGAAAAAGATAAGGTAAGAACTTTCTCCCATTCCCAGTTTTTAGGGTCTCCTTTTCCCTCCTCTCTCTCCTCGACGGTCGGTCCATTTTTCCTGGGAAATCCCGGGTTCGGGAGAACTTTCTCGGGAAATTAAAAAAATAAATTGGAAGAATCTGATTTCCTCTATCGTGATTCTTCCCTGAATTATCAAAATTTTGATATTGAATTTTGTTATTGTCGGTGGTGAGGATGGCGAGCCAAGGAAGTTCGACGAGGAAAAGTATGTCGTCTTCATCGTTTCATGGAAGGAAAAAAGCTAACGAGGGAGGAGGAGGTCCTGATGCTTCTAGGAAACCTCTCACTGCTTCGCGCTCTATGTATGTTTCTTCTGCGTTTTTGCGAATCATGATTCCTTCTTTGTTAGATTTTGAAATTTACTTTCATTTCTATTTATTGATTTAATTATTAGAGGACGCAGAGAATTTGAGGGGGAGCAAATTAATGAGCTTGGGGCATTTTGAAAATTTGAGTTTTTAGTGTTTTATTGTTACAGATAATTTAGTGTAGAGATTATAAAATTGTGATATAGGAAAAGAAGTGCTTTGAATTGTATAGTGGCTGCTGCTTGCAATTGTGAGCTATGGAAATGATTCAATCAATATAAGTCTGGTTCATGAGAAAAACGATATGTGTTTGATGGTGGAGAGGTGTGTCCTAGCAGGATGAATTTGGATTCTAGGTTGGTTCTTGATGTCTTTTATGTCAATGGATCTATTCATTTTTTTAGGAAATAGAAGGATAACACATTTTTGGATCAATGAGTGAATAGTTTGATAAAGTTATGGAATGTGATCATCAGGAGTTCTTCTAATGATGGCTGAAAATTGAAACGGGATGGGGGTGTTGAAGAAGGCATATTCCTAAATTCAACTCCCCTCTGCACTTCTTTTCTATCTCCTTATTTTTTCATGTTTCTCCCAACTAAGTAAAGGGATGTTTGGGCCTAGTAAATCATGAAATGCAAGGCATGCCTTATTCTTGTGTCTAGGTAATCAATCTCTTGTGCTACTTTACCATTGAACGCATGGCAGAAGAAATATTATTGATCTCTGATTATGTAGATAGATAGGCAGGTATCCAGTTCACATGACAAATATAGATCACTGGAAGGTCTAGCAACAATGGTTGCTACATTACCATTAATCTAATCTTCTATTGCAACTACATCTTGAACAGGGGACTAACTGGAGAGCGCACGGTAAAACGGCTGCGCTTGTCAAAGGCCTTGACAGTTCCTGAAAGCACAAGCATTTACGAGGCTTGCCGTCGAATGGCTGCTCGTAGAGTTGATGCCTTATTGCTAACCGACTCTAATGCGTTACTTTGTGGAATCCTTACAGATAAGGTGTGACTAAACTTTTGTATTTCTGGGTAAAAAAAAAAACTAGTGGAAAGAAGTTTTCTTTCATTTTCCTTAATGCAGACCTTAATTTATTCCTTATTTCCTCTTTTCTGTAGGATTTAGCTTCAAGAGTAATTGCTCCTGAGGTCAATCTCGAGGAGACACCTGTTTCTAAAGTTATGACTAGGAACCCTGTTTTTGTTCTCTCTGACACTCTTGCAGTGGAAGCTCTCCAGAAGATGGTTCAAGGTTTGTAATAAACTGAGATGCATGTCAACCTTGCAAGCCTCTTACATCTTTCCATATGGATATGGTTCTAATACTAGTAATTAACAGGAAAATTCAGACATTTGCCTGTTGTCGAGAATGGAGAGGTTATTGCCTTACTGGACATAGCGAAGTGTTTATATGATGCTATTGCTCGTATGGAAAGGGCTGCAGAAAAAGGAAAAGCCATTGCTGCAGCTGTCGAAGGTGTTGAAAAAAATTGGGGGACATCCATATCTGGTTAGTTAAAGTGTTCCTTTGAAAAACATTTGGATCACTTGTCTTTCTGGCTATTTTTTTTACAACATAACATTGACTAGAATTTATCCTTACTTTTGACTAGAATTTATTCCTTACTTTTCTTTGCACTTTTGTTTTATTTTTTAATATTTGGTTCACATGCAGTACCCAATACATTCATCGAGACACTTCGAGAGCGAATGTTTAGGCCTGCTTTGTCCACGATAATTCCGGAGAATTCAAAGTAGGTAATACTTTCTCTTGAGTTTTTATCTCGGATACTCTACCACTATTTGTTTAGAGGACTTGTGGACAAAATAACAGCCAGCTCTTTAATTTGATATGTTTTTGCATCTTTCAGGATTGTAACTGTGTCGCCATCAGAAACTGTATTGGTGGTGACAAAGAAGATGCTTGAATCTCGATCAAGCTGTGCAGTAGTGACTGTAGATGAAAAACCCCAAGGAATCTTTACGTGAGTTTAATTTTAAATTGCATCTAGCAAGCAAGTGAATAGTGTTAAAAATTACCTTCTGTCATCTGTGTTTGCATCAAAATCTTATAGCAGGAAGTTTTTGTTTTGTTGTTGTTATTAATACACATCATTTTATTTTTTTTACCCTGTCAGTTCAAAAGATATCTTGATGCGAGTAATAGCACAAAATCTTCCTCCAGATTCGACTCTTGTAGAGAAGGTATTTCTCTTTAAGATAGCATAGTGTGCTTTCCGAGGGAATTTGTCAAAAGAAAATTTATGTTCTGTATCCTCCAAGTTGCAACGATAGAATCTGCCAAAACTAAGGAGAATGCGATTATGTACCTTCTAAAAAGAGCCATCAACCAATTATAGTTCTATCTTAGTGGATGTTCTTAGTGAGACTTCGGGAATGAGATACCTGTTTAGCATATTTTGAGTGAAGCAGTGGCTCTCAAAATGTAAACTTGGACCCTTACATAGAACTATAGAGGACTATGCCTCTCAGGTAAATGGAAGAAAGTGGTTGAGTCAATAATCTTGCTTTGGATTTTTCTACAGGTCATGACTCCCAATCCAGAATGTGCAACAATTGATACACCAATTGTTGATGCTCTTCACACCATGCATGATGGGAAATTTTTGCACCTTCCTGTGGTAGATAGAGGTACCATTCTCATAGATGAAGAGTGAAATGCTTTTTGTCCAGTCATTTTGGTTTCTGATGACCTTGGATGGTTGGATGCAGATGGGAATATAGTTGCTGTCATTGATGTGATTCATATCACTCATGCTGCAGTCGCCACAGTAAGCCAAGGCCGTGTCTTTCTTGGACTACGTAGTGCTTTACAATGTTCTCTTTGCAAGTTTCATTGACTTAATGAATTATTATTCCTTAGGATAACATCCAAAATATGTATTCCAATCTGAAAAGCAAGTATTCTTCAAAATTCCTCATATATCTGTTTGCAGCCCGTACTCATTATCATACTCTCGAAAATTTCTTGAATTCTTCCTATATGTCAAAAGAATAACAAATAGAAGGGAAGTTATGCTACTTGAAGATACTTTGAATATGTATCCATTACATACAATATCCTGGACTTTTAAGAATTGATGTGTCAACATATCTGCATCCGGATCCATGCTCATGTTTCCTTCCTAGGGACAAATAAAATTTGTAAAGAGTTAAGACATCCAGAAAATTTGAAGTAATTAATTGAACTGGGTGATTTTAATGTCAATTATAGGAATGGAAGTTTGGGTTGTAGAAGGATGGTCTCTGCCTTTTATGCCATCACACATTGTTGTGTTAGGATTCAAGTACATGGCTTATGCGTGTGTTGTTTAGAAGTGTAATTGAGAATTGTCTTTTTCAAAAGAGAAGGCAGGGCAGGTGGATGGGTGTCATGCTTGAATAATTAAGATGGCCTGCATGTAGTGATTTATTTTCCAGCTTTTCTCATAATGTTTAAATTTATATTATTGGTCTTGGAAAAAAATAGGATGCTACTATGATTATTGCTGAGAAGAATAAAAGAATTTATGTCATCCCTTCCTTAATCAGGTCAGGAATACTACCGGAGTAAATAATGAGACTGCAAACACACTGATGCAGAAGTTTTGGGATTCTGCCATGGCTACAAGTCCTAATGGTGACGAGGATGAGACACGGAGGTTTGATGTTTTGGTGTTAATATATAGCTAAATTTTGATTTCTGGGTTTACTTACATGTAGTTGGTGTAATGGCAGTGAAGGTTCCTTGAAAATGGCTTCCGAAGGAACAGAGACGGCGGGATCTCTTCTCTATCCATCATCAGGATTGCCAAACACCTTTTCTTTTAAAATTGAAGACAAAAAGGGGCGAATGCACAGATTTATTTGTGGTAAGATATTTGTATTGCTTTCTATTCAAGGCTTTTAAGATGGCCATGAATTTTCTTTTCCTCATTGCATCTTGCATAGCATATGGAATGTACACTTCATTGCAAGTTACTGCCAGGTCACTTGCTTTTAGAGAGTATAGGCATATAATTGTGATTCCCATAAAGTATGCTTTATGGCTCCGGATATGTGAATGGCTGAATGCTGTGAAATCCTGGTGCATTTAATGAAAATAAGGTTCACATATAATTGATTGCTGACCTTGTTTATGGATTTCTTTTGAGGTAGAGACCCGAAGTCTGACTGATGTAATAACTTCAATCCTTCAGAGGCTAGGGGATGATATTAACCGCAACAACTTACCTCAAATTCTGGTATATTTTATGGACTCTGTAATATGATCAGTAGCCTGAATAATTTAGTTTCCTTTTGTGAATTTCATACTAATTCATGGTTGTGTTCTAAAAGTATGAAGATGAAGACCATGACAAAGTTGTTCTGGCATCAGATACTGACCTCACCACAGCTGTAGAGCATGCAAGATCAGCTGGTTTGAAGGTATTGTCAGCTGTCTGCTTGTCATTAAAGTTTCTCTATAGAAAAGTTAAGGGACAAACTTACCTGGAGAATGGGCTATTGGTGGCAATGGCATTAATATTTGTAAACTATTTGAGAATAGCTCTCTGGGGATCATCCATCCTCTAGACATAAAAGAATTCTTTTTTAAGTTCTTTTATTTTCCTCTATTTCCCATCAAAGTTTTATATGAACATGGTTGCTCAAAGAAAATAAAGGAAAAGAACGGGTAACCTGAATAGTTCTAGAAAAAACAAAATCAAGAAGCCCCTTACCCACCCGACAATTGAATTCATATTATTGTGAATATGCTTATATGAGAAGATATAGAATTTTGGTTCCTTTCTAGAAATAATCCTGAATGCATGCTTTAAAGGTTTTATTCTATGTTTTAATCATATAAATACCAACCATAAAGGAAACAGTCCTCATGATAAGTTTCTGTTTTGCTGTTTGAATCATTCTTTGCTAAATGGATCTTTAAGCTCTGTCTTAATTAACCAAATCGATCAACTCTGTAGGGTCTGAGATTGCACCTAGATTATACAGGCACACGCAGGAGGAGGGGTTCTAGTTCAGAAAGTTTTGATCATGCTCAAGCAGATGCATGGGCTTCTGCATACAGTGCTGTTGCCGCGGGTGCCGCTCTGGTTGCCGGGTTAGGCGTATTAGCATACTTGAGGAGATCTGGTTACTGATACTTTGAAAATTTATACAATTTTAACATCATCTGAACTAAAAGGAAAAGCAGTAATTTTTTGCAATCCCCAGCGATTGTTGTTTCTATAGAACGATATGTACAAGAAAAATTCATTCTTGGTTCTGGTTATTTTGTAATTCTCATGCATAATTGCCCCTTCTGCGTATTTTGTCGTTGGAGTTGTGCTCCTTCACGAATTTGGAGATTTTTGTGTACAGAAATTACACCCGTTGTTCAGTTTTTACTCTTGGGTTAGGATTTGGGTTTACGGAGTTCCAGCGGTTGCTTTTAAAATGTTTTTTATTTTAAATATAATAAAATAATATTATTTCTAACACTAGTATATCAAAATATTTTTTTTTAAAAATATAATAAATAAATATTTTTTAACTAAACAGTCACTGAGGTTGCTTATCCAATTTAAATATAGGCAGGGCGAGAAAAGGGCTGCTTTTTCTTCTTCTTTTTTTTTGTCAAAATCTCAAATCACTTTAAATTCAATTGACACTGGTTTTCTTACCCCCGAGTTGATTAATAGTGGAATCCAACAAAAGATTTAGCTACAAGGAGACATTCAACCCTATGATTGCACTCCTGTAATTGCATAAAAGAACGTATTATTATTAATATTATTATTATTATTATATTGTACATGTGTGACAGAGCATAGAGCGAACTAAAATAACCTAAATTAAATAAAACTCTCAAGTAAAAGAGGATAAAATAAAAGGAATTTAGAAACAATAATATCTGGATTTAACTTTAACGAAAAAACAGTCTTAGATAGTTATAACAGAGCATGAAATTTCATCTCGATTCACTGATATTAATTTTTTTTTTCTTTTCGTTGTTTATTCATAGGTTTTAACCTGTCAATTTGGTCTATAAATTTATATATTTACTAAAGCTTCTATGTGAATGCATGAGCATGATAGGGCTACCAGTGTCGGAAGACTGGATCTTGAGTAAAGTTTATTATCAGTTATTGTGAAAGGGTGTTATGAAACACACCGAATAATACTACCTGTGCCTAGCACATTTCCCCGTTGTAAATTAATATCTTTTTATGACGATGACCTTTGAAGAAATGCTTTGGGGTTGACTGGGTTGCTTATCAAATTCAAGTCAAGGCTCGAACGCTTCAAGTTTTCTGTTAATTTGTCTCGTACAAGTGGTACTATTTGCTGTTAGAGAATAATATAAATTATATTCTGGGATCTCACCTAACAACTTAAGTTTTTAAATGAGATGGTTCTTTAACATGATATCAAAATCTTGTTGACCCAGCGGTCACAAGTTCGAATCCCACCACCTCCATTTTATTTGATAAAAATCAAGCACAAAATAATGCGAGTCTGTGTAAGTTTCAAGCTCAAAGAGCTTTTACTTGAGGGAATATGAGATGGTTCCTTAACACTTGCATTGCCTCACAGGACATCTGCCATTCTCAAGTGCTGCTGGTGTTGCAATTCTGTGACTTGCATTTCTCATATATATATGGTGCTTCTCTGTTTATCTATATTCTCTGGAGTCTATTCTGATATCAGAATTTCTAATCCCTGATATCAGAATTTCTAATCCTCCTGCATTTTTTTAATTACTCGTTAGGCTGCTGGAGATGATATGATAAGGTGCTGGCTGGGTTGTTTCTCTCTATTGTTAATGATTTTCATCTTACTTGACCATAATTACTATTATTTCGTGGGCCTGCTGAGTGGGTTTGACTGGATTCTATTTCTAGCTATGTTGAAGCTTATCTCTCCAATCTAATGCAACATCCCACAGTGCTGCTGCTTCTGCTAAGCTATGCTGGATTTCATGATTGCTGATCTGCTGATTTTGAGTTGATAGCTTGTGTCTTTTAGACTAGAACAATATGTTTTTGGTGTCAGGATTTTTGTTTTGTTTGTCAGAGTGCATTGCACTGCAGTAATCTGCTGTTTCAAGTTTTATCTGTTTACTTTCTCCTAAGAAAATGTCGGTACTGATTGTTCTAAGAGAAGAAAAAAAAGGTGACATTTGGATTTTCTTATTGGAACTCAAGAAAACAAATTTCTTCAGGTTATTCTCCCAACTAACGAAGAGGTCTCGACAGAATTGTTACGAATAAAATAGAGTACAATTCTGCAAACTATTCGATAATCATAGTTGGTGATGATCTCACTACTCTCATCGCTACTACAGAACCATGCAAGAGATTTTCACCTTTTATAGCTCCTCGAAGATAATAAATAAATCAGATTATTTATGTCGATATATTTGTAGGATAGATTGGATCCAAATCCAAATCTATCAGTGCCTCCAAATACATAAGCAGCCTGTGAAAAAATCAGTTACTCATACCAGATAACCGTTTCTTCAAAACCCACATTTTGGCTCCACTTCTTATAAACTCTCACAATCTCTCTCTCTCTCAAGAAAGCATCAAAGAAACACTCTCAAAGAAATCAACAATGACTGGCAAAGATCAAAATCCAAATGATTGTGGTAAAATCTACTCTTTAACCCTACAGCTGAATCTTCACAGAGTAATCAGGAAAAGTAACCAAGGTGATATAGAGACATCACCAAGTGCGTTAATGGGGTATTCTACTCAACTTGAAGGAAGCTCAAAGATTTGTTCTGCTGGGTGAATCATCAATGGCTGACAAAGATCAAACTACAAATGATCCTACTCAATCTCGTGAAAGATCCAGTCTTGAAACTGAAAGCACCAAGAATGCTGGTCAGATTGATGAGTTAAACAAAGAAGAAGATAGTGAGGTTAAAGGGATTGCCTGAGCCTGAGTTAGAGACTGTTCGTAGTGGAGATGTAGAAGGTGATACAGTAGAGTCAAAGATAGATGTTTCTCAGGAACAACGGTTTCTCGGAAAAATCCACTCTCCAACTCCACAGCTGAATCTTTCTAATGCAATCAGGAAAAGCAATCAAGACGTCCTAAAGACAAGGAGTGGATTAATGGCACGTTCTGATCAACATGAAAGAGCCAACATCGAAACAATTAGCCCCAAGATTGATTCTGCTCAGGAATCCGATGAGCTTTCTGGTGGGATTAAAAGCTTGGCACTATCTACTCAACATCAAACAACCAAATTTCAGATTAAAAAAAAGGTTGATTTTTCCCAGATACATGCCGAACGTAATGGATCTGAGGAAGGAGAAGAAAGTAGGAATGAAATGTTGGCTGCGTTAGAGACTGGTGAAGAAGAGGCGCTGACATTGTCTGGCTATAGTGGAGATAGTGAAGAAGAGGCGCTGACATTCTCTGGCTATAGTGGAGATAGTGAAGAAGTAACAGAAAAGGATTCAAAGGAAGATGATTCTGAGGAAGAGTTTCTAGGTACTGAATATATAGAAAAGTCCGATTCAAAGTTTGAAGAACTTTTACAAACTTTGGAGAGTGACACAGAAACCTCGGAACAGGAACAACAAACAGGGATTGAAGAAGGTTTTGTTGTAAACAAGAAGACTCTCCTTGAAAGGATAGCATATAGCTCCTCCAATGATCTTGACCAAGAAGAAGGTTCTGATGGTGCTGGAGATATTTTGACTAATATAGAAGGACTGGAAGAAGAAATGCAAAAACTTGACCTTGAAAATGGAAGTGAAGATGATAGTTACCAGACCGAGAAGGAAGAAGGTGATGTGAAGCTGATGAGTAAAGATGAGAAAGATCAACATCGACCAAAAAAGAGTCTCGTGGAATGGTTAAGGGGACATATTGAATTAGAGGAAGATTGGGAGACGGTCAAAGAAATCAAGGCTGAAGCTGTTGAACTGGCAACTGAGCTCTTTCACCTGCTCGTTAATCTCATGTTTTCGTTGCCAAAGATTAACTTAGTGGACACAATGTTTCAAGGGCTCTTTAATTCTCTGAAATACCAATTTAAAGAAGAGAACTCCATGGTGATTCAAAGGATCTTGGTTCTACTGGAATTTGCTGATGAAGAAGTGAAAAGGTTGAAAAGGTTAAAGCAGGTGGACATTCCTGAAGAAATACTCAGATACTGATCAGGATGATGAATTTAGAGGCATCGAGCTGAGGGAAAACTTAATTGAGGTCAGCCACGTTGATCAACTCATTCTCCAACTTTTTGATTCAATTCTGTGTTTGGAAAGTACTCTATTGCGTGAAGGAGAACCTGATCAAGGGGTGTCAGTGAAGGATTTACTGTCTGCACTCAAAGATGATCTCGACAGATGTGGTAAAGAGTTAAAAACGATAGCATCAAGGATTGATGAAGTGAAGGCAGAGTATAAATGTATTTTGGGAGCAGAGGATCACTTCATCTATGAAATGATGAAGTTCAAGATAAATGAATTGTGGAACCAAGAGTTCGAATCAGAGGAAGACGAAGACCAATGAAATGAGAGGCATGCCGAAAAACTTTTCCTTGCTCAATGCTATCGATCATCTAGTTAAACAGGATCAGAAATATATTGTTTGCCATTTGAGATGTTGATATATAGATCATAAACATAGGAGGAAATTCCAGATACAATTACAAAAACAAGAAAAGATGTCATGAACTTACCACTCATAAATGCCTCTGTCTTTGTCTAGGCTCAACATAAATATTGCCAGTATAAATAAAATAAATCTACACTATCATATCCTTCATGCATAAAATGAATCACCAATTGAAAATAAATCTAATCTTTTCCCCTCGACCAAGATTTGGTAGTGATTCTAACAAAGTACCACATGTAAAAGCCTTTGCCTCTGCATTTTGTTGCAAGTGCTCGATCTGAATGTCTTTCAAGTCGTGCCGCCAGCATTTGATATGGGAAGATGTGCAGCAATGTTGGTTTTCTCCTCCCTGCATTAGTTTTTCGCAAAGAATCTGGATAAATTCATTTTCATAATTCCAGCCTGATACGAGTAGAACAGTCTCTGGATGGCAAACCCAAAGTAGGCCATCAACAATATCTCTGTAATCTCTCAGGCTGGCAAGACTCCCACTAGCGCTAGTACATGGAAAGATTTTAAGCTTCAAGTGCTTGATATCAGGCAAAGCTGGAATGGAGATATTGTTTAATATTTCAGGGATAAATCTGACGCCTACAAAGTTTATGCGCAATGTGAGACGTTTGATCTGGTTGTAATTTCCAAGATATTCCCTAAGTTGGAGGAAATCATAAGAGTAGAGAGCGCCTTTGTGAACGCTAATGGTGGCTTTCTGTAGACTTGAGTGGTCGAGTGAAAACGCAGATGGGAAATCCATGGATAAAATGTTTGAATGAATGTAAGCTTGGACTGGTGATGGTGACTTTGGATAGAGCTGATGACCATAGTTGTAACTTCTCGAGCTGTGGATTCGAAATTTTGATCCTAATAACAGAAGTAGCATAACAATTCAAGGCCAAGACTGTTAGGGCAGGAAACTGAGCAATGAGATCCTGAAATACTTTTCCAATTTCTTCTGTTATGCTATAAAACTTCAACTTCAACACCTCCAGATTCCTGCAACCAGTCATGTCGATGTGGAAGCAGCTTTTCACCAAACCAGTTGTGTAGCAGAAGGTTTGAAGACTTGGAACATGGATCTCAATTCTTTCAAGAACACTGTCGCCTTCATTCACCTCAACCTCCTTGAGTTTTATACATCCTGAAATCCGAATGCTTTTGACACCATAACAATAAACTAAAGCAAGTTTTTCAATCAGAGGGCAACCGGAGATGAGATTCTGAAGAATGGCCTCATCAACACAAACATTCATCAGGGAAAGAACACGGAGAGAGGGCCAGTTTATGGCATGGTGAGGGAGGGAAAGCTTATAATCTCCGTTTAACCTGAGGACAGTTATCTCTTCGGCAGAGAGGAGGGCTTGGGGCAAGAGATAATGGGATATATTTTGGAAGTTGAGATCAAACTCGGAAACACCACACTTAGCAGCCAGTTCCAACAAACGGTCAGCGCGAGAAGTAAGTTGAGGATCATAAGGATCCAGGTCCATTGATAGTCTGAACTTGCGTGATCTTGTGTTGTGGTGGTGTTGTGCAAGCAGAGAGTCTTGCACAAAGTTGATGAATTTATTTTTCCAATCTTGGATTTCACGACGCTTGCTGAGACGGAGCCCGTCTTCTGAAAAATCAGAAACTGGGAACGATGTCGAAATCCGGTGCCATGTTTTCGACAGCACACTGAAACGAACAACGGCTCCGATTGGGAGGTAGGAGAGAATGTAGTGCAGAACGTGATCAGGCAGTCGGGAGATCCTATCAGAGGCATCAACTCCGATCCCCGTGTCCATACCGGCGGCACCGTCTCTTCCAAATCGTTTCCTGCGGTAGACAAACTGAATTCTCTGTTTAGATTCTTCCATCTGGCATACAGGAATCCAAGCAAAACGAATGAGTAGCGGCGGCGAAAGCCTTCCGTCGTTGATCTTTCTCTCAAAATAACAACGTAATTATCGCGGAAAAACTATGATCTTGCTACCTATGTATTCACAAACTAGGGTTCGGATACGAGACAGGAGTTTGACAGAGACTAGGAGATCTGCAAGTAAAATACTATCGTACTTTATGTGACTTGCAAATATATATATATTTTTTTATTATAAAGAATATTCTAAATATTGATTTGTGCATAGATTAATAAAGACTAAATTTCTTTTTTCGACTATAATATTAAAAACATACCCTTCATATAAAACCGGATTATAAGCCAGCTAGATTAAAAATGAGAAATCAAAGAAAGAAAACTGCTGATTTATTTAGAATTTAATCAATTTTACAATTTTTTTAATTACTTTTAACAAGTTGGGAATGTTTGAATTAGTTTTATCTTTTACCTGGCACAAACTATAGATTAATATCCTTATTACTCTACGAAAACTTCTATTTTAAGTCAGAATTTAATAAAAAAATTATTTAATTAAGACTATTAAATTATTTAATAGTTTAACTACCACTACATGTATGTTTTTTTTTACTAGTATGTATGTATGTATGTATGTATACACCAATTAATGAATAAATCATGCATGAAATACTCCATAGTAACCAAAACCTAATGAGGATTCCTTACTGAGATTCAATTTCATATTTTCTTAACTATTGTTGTATTCAATTACAGCAATGAAGTTTTTTTTTTTTTTTTAAATGATTGAAAGCAAGAGTATGTTCAGAAAATTATTATAGAAGAAGATACAATATAACGTCTGCCACTCTAAAAGCCCATATATTTGCTTATACGAACAAGGCCCATCTATATTAGCCCAATTAAGAAATTGAGAAATCAAGATGGAGCCACATTCTGGGGTTCAGACTCCGCTCTCATCTATAAAGATTATGTTCTCTTGCATACCAGTTTACTATCTCACGGGTTCTGTAGTGCAACGTATTCTTCCATCTGTGAGATTTTATTTTTTTATCAACATGGATGTTCAAGCGAATTTGTATATATCTTAATTAATTTTATAAATTTTAAAATTAAAATTTATGTAAATCTTTAAAAACCATTATATTACCAACAAAAAAAAAAACAAACTCTTTAATTTTAAGCTATTAAATGTATCTTAATTGTATGGCAGTGTAACCTAAATGCTCACTGTAGGGTTTTATTGAGCAACAGGATCACAAGGTAGTCTATTTTGGTCTGTAGATAGGTGCTACCTACAACATTTTGAGTGGGGTCAATGTCAAGTAGCTGCAATGGCTATTCACGTCTTATGGTTCTTGCATGTGTGAACTACGTTCGGGGTTCATTTTCTCAATTGTCTTGTAAGAAGCAAGATGAAATAATATCATTTTTATCTTGGTTTAAATTCTGGTATATTCTGGATTTTTTAGCTAAATACCGGCTGAAATGTTCTGGTTTTGTTCCACCTCTTCCGTTTCGGTCAAATAGTATTTTTTAAAATAATAAATAATTTTACAATATCAATCATATATCTTAATCCGATCGTTAGATTGAGATGAAATTTTACAAGGAGTCTCTTGACATATTTATATATATTATATTAAAATTTCAGAGCAATCATAGAATGTAATGACCTTGCAAGATTGATAATGGCCTTCTCATAATATTATACATGCTCATAATTTTGTTCAAAAAAATCATTTTATTGTGTTTTTTTATAGATTAAACTGTACAATTCTAAATAATTTTATTTTTGGATTTGAACTATTTTTTTTTTGAATTAATATATATATATATACACATACATAAACAATACAACTCTGAAACAACACGCCAAAACACTTCTAAACCAAAATATTTCATTGCAATTGAAAAAACAAAACACCAAACCGAATCTTATTTACAAGGTGTGAGCACCGATGAACATGGTGAAATGAAAGTGGAATCGTGGATTCTTTCCGGCCCCCATCATCAATCAATATGTAAACTAGGAACCACATGATGTTGTAGGTAGGCGATCTAAGCCAGTTGGCTCTCGCCTGAATTTACGTGTCGGCGTGTGGGGGCAAGATGACCTGACCCAATCCCACTTCAGTAGGTGCTGCTGCTGCTTTTTGACTTTTTATGGTGGAATTTTTTTGACTTCTTCCTCCCCTGCTCGTTTTTGACCACCCAGTAAGACCTGCTTTCCTTGGTGTTTAAGTTTGGAAAACCTGGGTCGTTATTTTTTAAAATATTTTAAATTTTATTTAACTTGTAAAAATACTAAAAAAATCATTTTTTATAATTTTCCAACCATAAGAAAAATCAATTTGTCGTAGCTACTTCTGGGGTCAATCTTTAATGAAAAAACAATGAAGCTTTAAAGTTAAAAAAAAAAAAAACATTGTGAAGTGGATGGACCCCTAGAAGAAGAAATGTGGAACACAAATCTCACTTTCACACACCGGTTTACTTTAAATTTTTTTTTATAACCAAGATGTTTAGGTCAATTTACAGCGTACTACAACTAATCTTAGAGCTTATTGAACATCCTGCAAACCCAGTGAGCATGTAAGGCACTGCAGAGGTGACAAACGTGCATGATGAGACTTGAATCCTGGTATAAAGAAAAAGAAACAAGTCTCTTCAACCACTAGACCAAGCTCCACTTGCGTTTACTTTATTTATTACCCCATGGGATGGGATGGGACCAGCGCATAGAACCTTAAATCATGGAGTAAAGTACGTTTGTTCCATGTGTTTTTTAACGTCGTGACGGTGAGAATTGATCGGCGATGCATGAACTGACAAAGCACTCATCTTCTTTAAGAGCTCATATATATATATATATATATATATTATAAATATATAGCATGTTTGAGTGTTTTAATTAAAATAATCATGGGTTTTGAAAATACATTTACAGTATTACTATATTTTTTTTTATTATATTTAAAATTCCATCCACCTTGAGATGCGGGTAATAAAACCTTTTTTTTCGTTTACTTTTTTAGTGCCAGCCAACCATGTTCTGAAGATCTCTTTTCGAGTATTCTGAGCATACTGTCATATTTTATTTCTCATTCTCTATTTTCAATACCGAGTAATTTTCAACCTGCCATTGATGGAGTTCACACCAGCAAGCCTCCCACGCTGCCAGCAGAATGAAAACTATTGGCTAGAAACAACTCCATGCTGACATTCTTGCCAACTTGTTTTCACTTTTAAAAAAGCTTCACTGCAGAAAAGAACACAGAAAATTTACCATTAACAAGCCTTCATATTCTCAATTATTTCCTTTCACCTTGTAATTTTTGTGAAGCTAAAAATCTCATTTTCCTATGCAATGAGCTCTCTCTGCCATTTTTTTTCCTGGTAAAAGTATTTTTTGAAGGTTGAAAAGGCCTGCTTAAAATGGAATGCCCCATCTCTTCTCCTTAATAATTGGCAGAGGTGAATGGTGACTCCTACCATTACCTCACCACACAGATCTTGTAGCTATACGTCTAGCAACATATAATCATATCATAGAGAACTGTATCTGCTAAAGATTTGGACATATTTGGCCATGTCTTATAAAAGCTATCCACAAAAGCAAAAGCATGGATGAAAACCAGAAGCTTCTTTATTCTCTGTGGCCAAAACTAGTACAGTGAAAACTCCATCCTTCTCTCTTTCTGACTCGAAAATATCCAAAAAGCATGAACTGTATAAGATAGCAAATCTACTTTTCTTCACACTGGCAATAGACATCAGTGGTTCTTCTTGAGTTCCTTGACATACCAGATAAGCATAGAAGCTAAGATTAAAGCAAACCCACTGTGCGTAGAGGCTTGCTCCTGGCGAAAGAAAACAACAATGGGGGGGATGAGAACTAAACCACATTCATTTTCCTCCATTTTCTTGCTCTTTCTCGCACTTTCATGTGTTTCTACAGCCCAAAGACCGAACCCCATCAAGACCATTGTGGTTTTGGTGATGGAAAACAGATCTTTTGATCATATGATTGGTTGGGTGAAGAAATCTATTAATCCAGCAATCAATGGTGTTACTGGGACAGAATGCAATCCTGTATCAACCAAGAATCCAGGTCCGAAAATCCATTTGTTTCTCAGATGATGCTGAGTTTGTGGATCCAGATCCTGGACACTCTTTTGAAGCTGTAAAACAACAGGTATTTGGCAATAGCTCTATTCCTTCAATGACCGGTTTTGTTGAACAAGCTCTGACTATATCACCAAACCTCTCTGAAACTGTCATGAAAGGCTTTAGGCCTGAAGCTGTGCCCGTTTATGCCACTCTTGTAAAAGAATTTGCAGTCTTTGATAGGTGGTTTTCTTCGATCCCTGGTCCAACACAACCCAATAGGCTTTTTGTGTATTCTGCCACTTCTCACGGCTCAACAAGCCATGTTAAGAAGCAATTGGCTACAGGGTACCCCCAGAAGACAATTTTTGATTCACTTCATGAGAATGGCAAGAGCTTTGGGATTTACTTTCAGAACATTCCAACAACTTTGTTCTACAGGAACATGAGGAAATTGAAGTATGTTTTCAAGTTTCATCAGTTTAATTTGAAGTTCAAGAAAGATGCCAGAGCTGGGAAGTTGCCAAGCTTAACTGTGATTGAACCAAGCTACTTTGATCTTAAAGGAATGCCTGCAAACGACGATCACCCGTCTCATGATGTCGCTAATGGTCAAAAGTTCGTCAAGGAGGTTTATGAGGCATTGAGAGCTAGTCCTCAATGGAATGAGACCCTCTTGGTCATCACTTATGATGAACATGGTGGATTTTATGACCATGTTAAGACGCCTTATGTTAATGTTCCTAACCCAGATGGGAACACTGGTCCCTGCCCCATCTTTCTTCAAGTTTGATAGGCTTGGAGTTCGCGTGCCGACAATCATGGTCTCTCCTTGGATCAAGAAAGGCACTGGTAAGTTTGATTTTCTCTTACATGCGAAGTTTGGCTGGTACCTAATGCCAGTAGATTCTTCGTTGTTGAACACTTCGACTTCTGAAGCATTAAAGTTATGCTTTTTCATTCCCCCCCTTTCATTTTCTATACTGTATTGATATGATTATCTGTTTCTTTCCAGTGGTAAGTGGCCCAAAGGGACCTGCTCCAAACTCAGAGTTTGAGCACTCTTCAATTCCTGCAACCATAAAGAAGATGTTCAACCTGTCCTCCAACTTCTTGACCCACAGAGATGCATGGGCTGGCACATTTGAAGGAGTTGTGGGGGAGCTGACCTCTCCCAGAACTGACTGCCCAGGTATTTTTTGACTTATCAATGCACAATTAGGCATAAATGGCTTAAATTTAAGTAGTGATAGCTTGATAATTTCTTAGTCTTGTGTGGTGCTGATAAATCACATGGTGGAGATAGATTGTTTTTAAGTGCACCTTTGCAAACCATTGCAGTGACCTTGCCAGATGTAGCTCCTTTGAGAAGAACAGAAGCAAAAGAAGATAGTTCATTGTCCGAATTCCAGAGTGAAGTTGTTCAACTAGCAGCTGTTCTTAACGGTGACCACTTCTTGAGCAGTTTCCCAGATGAGATGAGCAAGAAAATGAATGTCAAAGAAGCGCATGATTACGTGGAAGGCTCTGTTACAAGGTTCATCAGAGCAAGCAAAGAGGCTATCAATTTAGGAGCAGATGAATCTGCCATTGTAGATATGAGATCATCTCTCACTACTAGATCTTCAGTTCACAATTAGTTATTAATCATCTGTATCAGTTCATGATCGTGTGTGTCTCCATGTCATTAAATTGGTGAAAGTAGAGAACAGCAAAAGCTGAAGGAAAGTTCTCCTGCAGAATGATTTTGATTACTTTGAATTGTTTGAAGAAAACAGTCTAGTGAAACACAAGTCTGGAGTCATTTGTAGCAGAAATATGCTTCGTTCGGTGTTCATTAAACCCTCAAAACTGCAACTCTTCCATTCTTTTATCTAGTACCAACAGGGAGACACTGTCTCACTGGTTTCCGAAACAATGCCATTGCGACCAAAACTTACTCGAATAATGTGCTATCTTTACTGTTTTTTTCAGAAAAAATGTGATTTTTTTCTGAAAAATCTCAATTTTTTTTCTAAAAATAATCTTTTTCTCGGGTGACATTCTCATCTTCAATTTTGTTTTTAGAAAACTCATGTTTTTTCTATAAATAATTTCAATTTCTGATACCCTTCTCATCTTTAATGTATATTTTAGAAAAAAAATTATACTTTTCTGAAAATGATCTCAATATGATTTTTTTTGCCCACACATGAACCTTTTTTTGACCCAAAATCGTTTGGTGATTAATATAGATGCCATGATCAGTGCCGCAGAAATGCAGACGGGACCTTATTTTGCTTGGTCCGCCATTAGTGCGGTACGATGGTAGCAAACAAAGGATAGGCCGAAAATGAGAAGTCCACTTTTCTGCTAGGAAAGGGATGGTAGCAATAATTTTACAGCCCTCCTGTCCTACATGCAGAACACATGATGATGTTCTTTAACATCAGTAGCTTATAATAGAATCCACATTTTCAGCTCAAAAGTCCCATCAATGAAACCGACAAAGAACTTTGCATTGCACCTAAGTCGTTCGTTCAAACACAAAGAAATAAACTGGTTTTTACGCAGAAGTTAAGTGAACCTGTATAAATCCTTCCAGCTCTCCCAATGAGTCATCTTGGGATTAAATTCGAATTACCAACTTGGTAATTTGAGTAAAAACATGTTGGGGTGGGATTAAATTTATCTTGTAAGGCTACTGTGCGGAGGAATTGTTTAATTCATGAGATGAGCTACAGTTTCCTCAAGGCCAAGAAAATCAGACATCAAATTGCATGTTACAATTTGTTTAAATCACTTGATGATGTTGTGATCCAACAGAGAATGCCATTGTGAATATGAGAAAACAATCAAACTTGCTTGTACCCAAAATTTGCTTCAATAGAGGCAAGATCCATAATGTTAAACATATCAAGATACACAAGGCATACTCTCTTCTTCAATATCTCTATGGATTTACTAATTTCTGCTAAACCAGAATTTACTAATATCTCTACAGTTAATGTATATCCAAGTGTCACGAAGAAAGAAAATGTCAAGACAGACATCATCTCACAAACGCATCACCACTTGGTCCTTAATTCCCAGACATCGCTTTTCATGCTAATGAGTTCTGAATCAACTTCAGACAGAATAAGGACTCTGCCATGTAGATATGTCTGCAATAAGCTCTCGTAACTGATCTATGAGAAGCTTTACATGTGAGTTCTTCTTTGCAAGTTCCTATGATAAAAAAAAAATCAAGATTAGAGCTAATTTTTGCAAATACAAGGAAAAAGAACAAGCACACAAACTTTGAAGAAGCTCAAAAGACATTTTAACTATACCGCATAAAATTGCTATTTTTCTAGCAATCCAAAGAGAAGATACAGATGCAAATAACTGTGAAACAATAAACTGTATATATAACATACAAATTGATTAACCAACACGAATTCAAAATTCATAGCAAATTACCTTTCTTAGGTTGGCGGCTCGCTCTTCCAACTTCTCAATCTCAGCTTGATCTGCTGGAGAGCTGGTTTCAAAAGGTTTAGCCTATTTTGGAAAACGAAAAAAAAACACACAATTAGCTTCTTCACCAATTTCCAAAGACAAAATTTTACCCCAAATTGAAGCCTTGGACATTTCCAGTTAGTCCAAAACACTCAATTGGCTAGAATACTAATTCACAAAGTATTGAGACTTAAACATTGCTAACAGCAGTATCTTCTTGACTCCCAAATTATTAACGCATCAGATTAAAGCAACATTCCAACAATTTTTCAATTATAGAAAGCAACATTCCAGCAGCAGAAAGAAGAATTTTTCTTCTTATTTTAAATTTGCGAAAGAACTGCTCCTGATTATTCAACCAAGTGAGCAACACTCCAATCACAGACACAAAATGCTCAAAACTCAACACTTCATTAAAATCTTCCGTTATAAATCAGCTACTATCTAATCACAGAAAGCCCCATACATTTAGCATAAAAATTGCCCCTTTTAATCAAGCACAATTCATACTCAAACAGTAAAATTCGCAATGTAAAAGAACATTAAAAAAAGAAAAAGGTAAACTAGGGTTAGGGTTTCTCAAAAAAGAAAAGAAAAACCTTGTGAGAATTAGGAATTGCCGCGAGAACATCACGAAGAGCAGCAACCGAGTTCTTGTACCGAAACCGAGCTTCATCAAGAGCCCCATTACCCACCCCACCACCACCAGAGCCACTGCCACTCAATTCATGAGTAGAATCAGAAACAGCAGCATTAGCATCACTGTTTAGGGCATTGCTAGGTGTGATAGGGGAAGTGGCAGTACTTGTAGCGGTAGAGGTGGTGGACCATAGAGTGGGGTTGCAAAGCTCGTCATTCATAGAAGAGAGGATCTGGTAAGCAGCTTGGATTGTTTCTTCCAAATGTTTTTGGCCTTCTATGGCTAGTTCTTGTGTTGTTTTTGAGTGTTGTGGTGTTAACGGTGATATGGGATTTGAATTGGCTTCCATTGTCTTTTCTTTCTTTGGATTTTTTTATCTCTGCTTGTTTGAGTAAAAATTTGTCAAGGGGGACTTTATTTTTTCCTTTTTGTATCTGGTTTTTCCTAGAAACCAAACATGGGATGTGAGAAATTTTGAGTTTCAGAACAAAACACTTTATAAATATTAGTTTATAAGAGTAAGGGAGTAAACTACATCTGAGCCATCAATATATTTTTAGATTTTACTTTAGTCTCAAATGTGCTCAACGTTTTCAATTGCACCACTAACTTACTATAATTGATGCAATTTTTGTGTGTTTGTTAGTGTGGCGCAAAGTATTTTTACAAGAATATTTTTTTTTGTACAAAAAATACTTGGCCTTGTTGATATCAATTAAAAAAAGACACATTTATTGTTATTTTGAAATTTTATTTTAATTATAAATGTATTTTAATGTGACAATCAATAAATTTTAAGTAGATTAATATTATTAATAAATTATTTGTTGTTATATTGCATCTTACATATGATTTTCAAATAAAAAATATTAATTATCTCTTTATATTCAAACACACGTAGGATATTATTGTTGTTGTTGTTGATGTTGCTAAGTTTATTTTTTGTATTTATCATGAATGGTAAAAAGACAACAAAAATTAAAAAATAAATATATGAAATGTTCTTGATAAAAAGAAAAGAAATGTGATAAATAAACATTGTTGTTTTTTTTATTTTTTTTAAATTCAAAGAATAACATCTTTTAGTTTTCAACTTTTAAATTAAATCTATATAGGTTCTAAACTTCAATCATATGATAACCAAACATTTAAAATCATCTTGATTTTTAAATGATATTTTAAATATATTAGTTACTCATTTTAAATTTATTGTAATACACTTCTTTATTTTTTTTTCTTGAGCTTCTTTATTCTCTATTCTCCCTTTTTGTTTTTGTTTTTGTTTTAATGTTCTTTTTTGAGTAATTATGAATTATCTTTATTATTCAATTATCAAATTGTATGATAAAAACAATATTCCACAAAACACTCTAGAAAAGAACTTAAAAAAAATACGCAATTGTATCATTGAATGATTTTGGAATTATATGAAAATATTTTGAACTCCTACTGTAATATTGAAAAACCAGAACATCAGGGAACAATGTGAAACATTTAAGAACTTGGGTGTGTCAAAATAAAATGTGCTGTCTAAAAAAAAAAAGGGAATGAACAATGACGAAAATTGGAAAACGTCGACAGCAGGGTTCGAACCTGCGCGGGCGAAGCCCAACAGATTTCAAGTCTGTCTCCTTAACCACTCGGACATATCGACGCTTATGCTAGATTATGTGGTTTATTATATTTATTGTATTAATATTAATTATGGAAAGGCCATTGTCTGATCATGTCCCTCTCCACATCTTTCAACCTCCAAGATCACGAACTTAACTGGTCAGAATCTTCCTCCAAAACTCATTCTCTTCACCAATCTCCACTCCTTAGCCCTCACTGTAACCTTGAACTCTCCATTTTCCGGCTTGGCTATCGCTCCTCTTAACTCTCAGCCTCCCCTTCTCTTTCCCACAACCCATTTTCTCAATCCAAGAACCTGCAGATTGGACTATAAAATGGATATTTTAATGAATTCTTCATGGGGCTAAATGTGTATGGTTTATATGTCTTTGCTGTTTTGGCCTAGTGCAATGTTCTGTTCTTGTAGGAAAATCAGGCCTTACCCATCTACAAACCCAGGTTGTGTTTCAACAAATCCGCAATCTTCATCATCTGCATTCCCATGGAGAATTCCAGAGAATGTAACCCAGATTTTAAAGAATTTTCAGCATTGTAGCGAAATGTACCGCTTCAGTGTAATTTATACTTGCCTTGGTTGTTAATTTCGTGCAGAAACTGCAGGAAGCAACCCTGAAAATGCAGAAAAATGCCAAGATTCAAGGCATTGAAGATACCCCAAATTGCAATCAACACCATATATATGCAGCCACTGTAATTATGTAACAACATTTGAAGGACTTTGAACAGCACGAACGATTTCTTTACACTGGGAGAGAGAAGAGGATACAAGAGATACGAAAACAAGTTTAGGCCTTTAATATACTTTATTTTAAATTTTAGATGTGAATTTGAGAATAGTTGCTTTGATTGATGCTCCTTTTAATTTTTATCAGTAATTTCTTTGGTCTTTCAAGCTGAGGTATGCACTGAATCTGCATCTGCATCTGAATCTGGTATGCACTGGTCCTGACTGATTGTTATTCAATAGAACAACTGAAGAGTTCGAGTTCATCATCTATTTCTTAGACTTGTTCAAGCACTTGATTTTAAGAACTTCTATGGCGATTCTGAGTTATGATCTATCTTAAATCATCCTGAACCCATCATGATGGATAACATCTTGGACCAAGATTCCAATGTAATCACTGTTTCGCGTTGATTTTTAATGGTCCTGATAAAAAAAAATGCTTTCTGAAGTTGACAAGTTAATAAATTAGACGTGAGATAAGATGACCAGGTGAACAGGGAAGATATTAAAGATGACATATCAGATATTCGGAACAGGCACACATCTTGCCCGCACGTTTCTGGCTGAGAGTGGGGGGAAGAAGTATCTGTCTGTGACAGCGTTTCAAACGCTGTTTTTTTTTAAAAAAAATATTTTTTTTTATTTTAAATAAATATGTTTTGATATTTTTATATTATTTTGATGTGCTGATGTCAAAAATGATTTTTAAAAAATAAAAAGATATCATTTTGATGTATTTCGACACGAAAAACACTTTAAAAAAGCCACTCGCAACTACTCAAATCGACCGAGAAAACAGCCCTGCAGCCGCTGTCAGAGAGTTAAATTCAAGAGAATTACTGAATTTAAAACTCAATTAGGTTAGTTTAACTACTAAATGAATGGCTAGAGATGATTAATTACTGAATTGGTTTAATTAATATGCTTGAACACCATCAAGGTGGAAATTGTCACCATCAGGGAGCGAAAAACTTCACTGTCACTTGATTTATCATTTTATGATTCGGAAGGTAGACGTTTCTTCCTTGCTGGAAGGTGGGTCGATTGTCACTGTCACCTTTGGTTTGATTTTTCTCGTTTTCAATGAGTGTATGAACAAGTTGTGGACGTAAAATGTAGTCCCAAATTTTAAATCTTGACCTACAATCTCATGCATCATCTTTCAAAAAACAAAATCAATCAGCAGAAATGAGGAAAACATTATTCATGTTCTGAATTTGCCGTGCTCAATGGCTAAGTGCCGGTTTGTTAAAGTTTGATTTTGAAAATGTTTTATATTTTTACATTAAAATAATATTTTTTTTTATTTTTAAAAAATTATTTTTAATGTTAGCACATAAAATTAATCTAGAAAATACCAAAAAAAAATTAATTTAAAGTAAAAAAAAATATTTTTAATTTTTTTTAAAAGCGCTTTTGAAACGCAATGTCAAACCTCTTAAGTGTTTGTTTGTCCGTGTGGTAGAGGATTTTTTAAAGTATTTTTCATTCAGAAATACATTAAAATGATATATTTTTTTATTTTTTAAAAATAAAATAATATATTATTTTATTATATTTCTAAACAAAAAAATATTCTAAAAAACAATAACTACTACATTATCCAACAGGCTATAAATTGAATTGGAATATTATTGAATTAAAATTAATTCTTACGAGGACTAAATAAAACTAAAAGAAAAGTCTTATATGCTGATTCCAGGTAAGCCGGGTCTTTAAAAATTCAAATGAAACAGCAGAACTTCCGTTCTTACTTCTAAATCATTGCTTAAATAAACAATAATGATAGAAATTAAAGAAATTGAGTTTTTGAATAAATCTATCACTTATTTTAATTTTTTAAAAAAAGAGGATTTCACATTTTCACTACTATCTCTTTACAAAACACTATTTATTTTAACAAATTTGTCTTTCTCCAATCTATGTTTTCCTCTTTTATTTTCAATTTTATTATTTGATGTTATTTAAGATTGAGCTTTGATATTTTTTTAAAAAATCTTTTTATAAGTTTATGCTTATGATACGGCTGCCTACGCTCCAAATTGATTTGAGATGTCCATGCTTTAATTGATCTCAGCCACACTATCCCCAAAAAAAGATGCCAAATCAAATTAGGCAAGAATATTTTTTCTTGAACTAAATTTGGTGATTTAGGCAATAGTCAAACTTATAACATCCATCATCAAATAGAACTCATATTGTCAATACCGTTCCGGTTTTTCTATTGGTACAGAACGTTTTGGTTTCAGAGCATTTCGGCGTGTCGTTTCAAAGTTGTATTGTTCATATATAATTAATTATATATATATATATATGGAAAAAAAATTAAAATATTAATTTAACAAGCATAATTAAAATTCAAGATAAATTAACTTTAAATTATACAATATAAACACAAAGTCAAACAAACATAATCCCAAAATTAGAAATACAATCACAAGTTAATCAAAATAAGAAAGATTTTAAGGCCGGAACGGCACACCAAACAGTACCGAGACGTTCCGGCCGGAATTTGGCCGGTATTTCCGAACGGGCCGGAATTAAAACCAAGACGAAAACGATGTCATTTTGTCTCGATTTTTTAAATGGCACAGAACGTTTCGGCTGTTCCGGCCAAAAAAATAGAACGGTATTGACAACGTTATTGAACCGTTGATATTAAATTTATTTTTTTTAGTAAAAAGAATCGATGTCAGATATTTTTTTTTTCTTTTGCAATTGAAATTGAGCGACCTCCTCACTTTTCTCTCTACCGCAAAAACTAAAAAGAAATAAAAATAAAATTTTGTATCAAAACATTATACAAGATGTTGTTAGCATCTCGTATAAAAAAAATGCTGGGGGTAAACTATTCCAACAACAACCATTTTTTTTGGCTAATATACATTGTATTATATATATATATATATATATATATATATATATATATATCAATAATAACTTTTGTAATTACGCTTTGAAAAACCAAATTACAAAAAAACTATAAGATATGTATTTTTTTAAACTCAAGAAATTAATTGTGATGAAAAATAAATTTAATTAATGAAAACCAAACAACTTTTGAAGTTATCATTAATCTAAAAAAATATGTTAGATCACATTGAGTAAAATTCCCAGATATTTAGATACGTGAAGGGTAACCCAGATATTTATATTAATTTTATAGACACATGTCACCACTCCCCGCCCTTCAATCATGAATGGAGGTGAAGAGAGATGGCGTACGGCTTATTATAAAATTCTCGTCATCCATATAATTTCCTGCTGTATGGTAATGTATAATTATATTTTGACTTTTCAAAATATGTAAATTTAATACAGGTGGATGGTTGCTTACTAGAACAAACGTTGACTTTTGATTCTCTTTTCCCCATATTTGAAGGGGAAAAAAAAACAACGGTAACAATAATAAAACAAAACCTTAAAAAAAACATTAAACCCAAGAGGAAAGTTAAATTAAATCCTCGGCTTTGTTTTATTTCTAACTAGATAGGTATTTCACATTGTAAATTTTCTTGACATAAAAAAAATGCACGAGCGATTAAAATATTTTAAAAGAAAATAAAAAAATTAAGATTTTTGCAATTGATTCACAGAAGTTCAATAAATAAAGTTAATTTCATAACATAAAAGAAATAGCAATAAAAAAAGTGACAAAGACAATTTCATATCATCATAATTATTTTTATTTAAGAATCATAATTAATTTCTGAAAAATTGAGGCAGCAGTGAACTTGCATTCTTGGTATCTATCACAAATAAAATATTTATAATTACTGAAAATTTATATAATTATTAATTTTAGAATTTATGAAATTAATTCGGATATATACAAGTTGGGTAGATATAAATAATATGGGATATTATTTAGAAAACTATTAATGTTTATATCAAGTGCTCACATGTATTATATTGATTTATTTATTTTGTGATATTTTTATGACCATGAAGGCGAATTCCCACACGTCACTCTATTTATGTCCTCAAGATAAAAACATCCCTCCCCCCCTGCTTCCATTTCCAAGCAAACAAAAACAAATAAGAAAGTAGCTGTCCAATTTACACTGCCACCACTACTTATCTCCTACACACAGAGCTAAAATCTTTTCAAGAACTACTTATTCATAATCCATACCTTAAAGATCATTCATTTTTCCATTAACAAGCCTTGTTAATCCTCCTCTTCCGGGGTCTTAGCATTTGTGGATGACGAAGCAACGTTTGCATGACAGATTCAACGCCTTTTTCAATGACAGATGGCTGGTTTTTGTGTGTGCAATGTGGATTCAGTCATGCGCTGGGATTGGATACTTGTTTGGGAGTATATCTCCAGTGATCAAGAGCACCATGGGGTATAACCAGAGGCAGGTGGCTATACTCGGTGTGGCTAAGGACTTGGGTGATAGTATTGGATTAGTGCCTGGGAGTTTATGTGAGGTTTTGCCTATCTGGGCTGTTAGTCTTATTGGAGCTGTGCAAAACTTTGTCGGGTATGGCTTGGTTTGGCTTATTGTTGCGCAGAAAGTGCCTGCTTTGCCCCTCTGGGTGGTGAGTTCAATCATTTGTTTCTAGCACATAATCTGTGTTCTGAATATGCACCTGATATATAAAAGGAAAATCTTTCTGTTATTTGAAGTTTCATATGATTGTCTGTATTTTGAGTCTAGAGTTTCTTAAAAATCTGATCATTGGATACCTGAATTGGCTTCCTGTGGTTAGATTTTGATTGTGCAGTGATGATCCCTTTTGACTTTTGAGAAAAGTGTGCTCTCTCCCCTGTTATTTTGGAGGATCTTGATTTTTGCTTAGGTTCACGGTGATGATGGTGATTTTGATGATCTAGCTACAAGCCTACAATATAAGCTTACTGTTTGTGCTTTCAATAGAGATACATGATATATCTCCATGAATTAGTCAGAAAATCTGCGGAAACTGCTGGTTTATTTGATCAATTCTATAGCATTATAGAAATTTCAACCAAGTCTCACAGTTCAAAGTTTCGAGTCCGTTCGATTGTCAATTTGGTTTATGGGTAAAAGGTTAAAAAAGACATGAAATCGAGATCTTACTCTGATGGGATTTCAAGAGATACACATCCCTCTTTCTCAACTGAGTTTCGTTCCAATCCTAAGACAGTTGTCTCACCCGAACACAGATTTAGGTCATAGTTTTGCCAGAAGATCTAAATTCTATCATTTCCTATCAGAACCCTGTTGATCTAAACTCTATCATCTCCTATCAGAACCGAAGCAAGGTTGGGATTTTTCTAGTATTATTTGTTTGTTACACTTTCACGACTCAGCTCTGCCTCTCCTTCAAATTTCTTATCTACCTTTTGACCTCTTGTCATTTTTCATGATATGAACTCAAGTGAGAATCAAATTGTTTGTGCTCTAAACTTGGAGGTCATGTATGGTGATCTGGTTGTGTATTTTACTGTGCAACTTATACTCTAAGTTTGGTTTTACCCTAACAAGCTGCACTCTAAAAAGTTGTGGAAAACACCCAAGTAGAGGAATTTTAGTGATTTTAAATTTCAAAGTGATTTTGGTTTGCAATTAAATTGACAGAAATAAGCCAGTCATTTTCTATTTCAATGTTTCACCCTACAGCGACCAAGAGAGGTTCCTCATTTTTCATTGAGAAAAGAAAGGAAAGCACTGGATGAACAGATCTGCTGGTGGTGTGATTTCTTCTCTGAATTTCTTTGTTCTTACCTCCCTGAGGAGGAGTTAGATGTATGCTGAAGATAGTTAGGACATAGCATTTTGTCTTTTTCTCAGCTCGATCATGAATCATCGATTCGGACATCATAAATCTGAAATGTTGAGTTAATGTGGTTTTTTTTTCATTCAACTTTATTTGAGAGTAGATTTGCAATTTTGTTAATTATCACATGCTCATAAATATTAACAAAACTCTTCTCTGCAGCTTTGTGTTGCTATATTTGTGGGGACAAATGGTGAGACTTACTTCAATACAGTAGCTCTAGTATCATGTGTGCAGAACTTCCCCAAAAACAGGGGACCTGTTGTTGGGATACTGAAGGGATTTGCTGGGTTGAGTGGTGCAATTCTGACTCAGATTTATGCTATGATCAATTCTCCAAATGAAGCATCGCTGATTTTCATGATTGCAGTTGGGCCATCCATGGTTGTCATTGCAATAATGTTTGTTGTAAGACCTGTAAGAGGTCACAGACAAGCTAGGTCATCTGATGATTCAAGCTTCTTATTTACCTACAGTGTTTGCCTCGTTCTAGCAGCCTATTTATTGGGAGTCCTGATAGTCGAGGATCTAGTTAATCTGGATCAAACTTTGCTCACATTGCTTGCCGTCGTTCTGATTATTCTTGTATTGCTTCCTATCACAATTCCTGTTCTATTGGCTTTCTACTCGGAACCAAGACATCCAGTGGAGGAGAACCTGCTTCCTGAGACAGATAAACAAGAGTCCAGTAAATCTGACCTGCAAATCGGTGGAAGTTTCATTCTAAGTGAGAGTGAAGATGAGAAGCCTTCAGAAATGGACTTACTTCAACCAGCAGAAAGACATAGACGAATTGCACATTTGCAAGCTAAACTTTTTCAAGCAGCTGCGGAAGGAGCAGTAAGGGTCAAGAGAAGAAAAGGTCCGCGTCGAGGAGAGGATTTCACATTAATGCAGGCATTAATAAAGGCAGATTTTTTGCTCATGTTTTTCTCCCTTAGTACTGGCTTCTGGTTCTGGTTTGACGGTTATTGATAATCTGGGACAGATTTGTCAATCTCTGGGGTATACTGATACGAGTATATTTGTTTCCATGATTAGCATTTGGAACTTTCTTGGCCGTGTTGGTGGTGGTTACTTTTCAGAAGCTATCATCAGGTGAAGAACAGTTTCACCTGATATACCTATTCAAAATCGCAAATTCAGTAATTTCCTTTGAACTAACTCCTCTCATATTCCTAATCCTATTTTCTGTCCTTGCTGTTTTTCCAGAAAATATGCCTACCCAAGACCAGTGGCCATGGCTGTGGTTCAGGTTGTCATGGCATTTGCACTCTTCTACTATGCTATGGGCTGGCCCGGGAGAAATTTATGTTTTAAGCATTTTTCATAGGACTTGGTTATGGCGCTCACTGGGCAATCGTTCCCTGCCTCTGCCTCTGAGCTTTTCGGCTTAAAGAGCTTCGGTGCATTGTATAATTTTCTTACACTTTCAAGCCCTGCTGGTTCTCTTATATTCTCTGGTGTCATGGCCAGTGGTTTGTATGACTACTATGCAAAGAAACAAGCTGGCCTCCACCAGATAGACTCTGGATCATTGCCTGCTACACATCTTACGGAGAAATCGCTTACTTGTGTCGGCACCGAATGTTATTCTCTCACTTGTGGGATCATGTCAGGTCTTTGCCTTATCGCAGTGATCCTGAGTTTGATTGTCGTTCGTCGGACGAAGAGTGTCTACGCTCAGCTCTATGGTAATGTTCTTGTTTGAGTTGCAAGAGAAACAACTACAAAGTATATGGTTTTCATTACCCCAGAAAGTGTGGAGCTGTGCATAGGAAATTCTTTGTTTGAACTATCCCAAATATATGTCTTCGTTGAATTATTCTGAACATGATTAAATTCCTTGCTGTTTTTGGTCATTTTATGAGTGGTTGATTCGTCAAACCAGAGTTTTTTCCAGGATCTGTAGGGTATTTCATTAATCTGCAGGTCATAAGCCAGCATCATACTTTGTATTCATTTTGTAAGTTAGGTGATTAGTTTTATGCTTGGTGAAATCAAAACAGAAGTATTACTAGATAAATAAATCCCATCTATTTCTATTATTTTATGTTCTGGTTTTAATTTTCAATGGCATGTAGGTTTGGAACTGTGCACTCCATTCTGATGAAATCCACAGATAGTCTACTTTTTTTTTGTTCTTCTAAAACTAGAAAGATGCCTTTTGCTCTAGGCCTGCAACATGGCAAGTCCTGCCAAGCGTTGACCCTGCGTTATCCTTCACTGTGATTTCCAGAATTGGATTCTCATTGTTGAGCAACATCTTGTCTGTGTTGGCAATGCAATAATGGATAGGAAATTTATCTGCCAGCAAATTACCAATCCTTCTATCTATTACCTTTTGTTTTTCTTCCATTCTGAAAAATACATACTTTGTGGATTCAGATAAACATATAAAATCTTATTTATCTCAGATTTTTATAAGATACATGTCCTAACTCAAACTCAACACCTGCTATATAGATAACAATCTCTTTTATTATCACGCCACGTCACTTATGAACATTTATCTATCACGTTATGCTTAAACATGCATTTTTTTTTCTAGAAAGTAATTGCTGATATTTCCTTCACGTGCCTGTTTTATAAATGAGAGAGATAAATAATGAAAAAGAAAATATTACATCTGTCTCAAAATAAAAAGATTCTAATTTAGGCTCGATTTTTTTTCCTTTTTTTCTCCTTTCTTTTATGTCTATTTTTTTTTTTGGAGTAAATATTGATAATCACTCCTAAAACATTTTAAAATCTATGGTATCATATAATTTTATAAAAATTGGTACTATATATTATAAAAATTGAGGATGAAAAAAATACTCATCATTATATCAAATTTAATTAAAGAATCTAGAATATCCCTTTAGAAATTAAATAAATATGTATGTATTGTATACATTTGCCTTTTACTAATTTTCCAGCTAGGCAACAGACATGTTAGAGAAAATTAAAAACCATTTGAAAAAAAAATCAGAAATAAAATAAAATTATGAAAATAGATATGTAATAGATATATCTATCTATCTATATATATATATAGATATATAAATATTGGTCCTAAAACTTCCATGATTAATTTTTATTTTTCTGTCCTGGACACTAGAATATTCTTTTTCCATATTTAGCTGGCTGCCAATCCTGTTAACCAGAGTTAAAAACAAACCATAGTTAGGGTTTAACATGCACAAAATATGCCATTTCTCTGTATAAAAAAACAGAAAACTCATGTTACTTTTTCATAAAAAAATAAATATATTATACAACAAGTAACTGTTTTATTTTCTTTGAGAATTCTGATTCTCATTTCTCATAGCCTCCCGGAAATTAAAAAATAAAATAAATCAAAACTCTCCTCTTGGTTCTATTTGATCCAGTGACCAATCTCTTTGATTCAAGTTTATGCAAATGGGTAATTTTTTCTCTCTCTGTTTTCAATATTTTTGTACATATTTTGCTTATTTACACTTACATTATGTTTTTTGTTTGGAATTTTAGTAATTCCTCTTGTATTTTATATCGTGTCTTAATGATAAATACTATGTGGGTTTTCAGTAAGGAATTTAACTTTGAACATGCGTTACTTATTGTTGGTGGAATTTACATACCTCTTTGGGTGTTATGTATCGGGGATATTTTGTTTTTGGTAAATTCATGTCAATCTGAGAGGTGGATAGTTCTTGCTTCTTGTTTTTTGTTAGGTACTTGTGTTTGTGTTGAGTTAAGGATTGATGTTTTTTTTTTGTCATTTGAAATGGATGGTGACTGACATTATGCTAGGGATGTAAAGAAAACTTGGAGTTTTGAGAGAGTTATTTGAATGGGATACTAGGTGAGAGTTTGAGTTTTTCTCTCATTTATTGTTGTTTCTTAGTGATCAAGTAGATTGTTGGTTTTGTTGTTAGTTTACCTACTGTTGATTGCATCATGGTTCTTTAGTTGGGAATCGCCATAAGTGAGAATTGTGCATGGCATTGTGATTAGACTTATTTGGAATGTTGTTTTATCATACATGTCATGCTCATCCTGGAAGTTCATTGGAACTTAATGGATTTTTTCTGGTAATTCTGTTGGATCATTTATAGGAATTAAGATCAACAGGTGTTAAATTAATGTAATTGATGGATCGCAATAAACAATCATTTGTTATTCTGACTAATCATGGCCGTGTTGTTTGGCGCTAATCACGGTCTTTATTTTCCTTCTTTCCAGATAGATTCCTTTTTTTGGATTCATTTTTGGTGTGTCAGGACTTTCCATTTGAAGGCAGTAACTTGATGATGCATGTTGGGAATTCGGACTTTATTTTTTTTTTATTCTTTGCAGACATAGTTTCCTTATTGTTGATTTTTTTTTAAGATGGTTTCTTGATGATGCATGTGGGAACTTCAGGTTTTGGATATAGATATTTGTGATTAAGATCTCAACAACATTGCATTGGCATATACTTACAAAGAAGGACAGCCAATAGTTAGACCTCTTGAAATGGAATTTAATAAAGAGGCGGCATCTAGAATCAAAGAGATTGCAGAGAAGAAGTTTGCAGAGAGGGACATCGCTGGGGCAAGAAGATTTGCAGTGAAAGCTCAAAACCTGTATCCTGCACTTGATGGTCTTCCTCAACTTTTAGCAGCTCTTGATGTGTACATGGCTGCTGATAACAGAACAAATGGAGATGTAGATTGGTACAGAGTCCTTGATGTTGAACCATCAGCAGATGATGACACAATCCAGAGACATTACAGGAAGCTGGCTCTCATTCTGCATCCTGATAAAAATAAAGCAATTGGCGCTGATGGGGCTTTTCAGATTATATCTGAAGCCCGGAATCTGTTGGCTGATAAAGCCAAGAGAATTGCATTTGACCAGAAGCGGAATGTAAAAGGTATGGATCAAAAAGTTCCAAATTGGAAATCATCAGTGTCAGCTGGTAAGGATGTTTCCCGTGATCTCTCCAACAATAAAAATTATAATGCACGAAGGCAGAAGAGTGCTATGCACCCGAAGCCTACTCGTCCTCCCCTGTTTTCCAAACTCAATACCTTTTGGACAATCTGTAATGCATGCAAAACACAATTTGAGTACCTTAGAACATATCTCAACCACAACCTTCTTTGTCAGAATTGTTGTCAGCCCTTCTTGGCTTTTGAGACACCACCCCCATCCATGGATGAAAATGGTCCATCCCCTATGTGGACTTCTTACAGCCGAGTACAGAATTCTACTTGGCATACAAGGGCTGACAATTCATCTGCATCAACTACGTTTCAGTCAGGGGTATTTTGGAAAGATGGCAATGATGGAAATGCACAATCAGCATTGCCAGCTGCTCAATCTGAGAAATTGAAAAGAAAGCATGAAGAGGAAGTCCATCACCAGGAAACAAAAACAGTTGCTGGAGGAGCTTCTGGATTCAGCAAGTCTGGTTCCAGTTCTGTACTGAAAGGAAATAGGCTGAAAAGGAGAAGGTGCATTGATGAACAAAGGGCAAACAGTACTGGAAAAGAGAGAGCAAAAGAGGTGGCTAACAGAAATGGAGTTGTTGAATCTGGTTCTCGAAAGAGTATTTTTGAAGCAGGGAGGAGGAGCATTTCTGGCAACTATAAAGGTAATATCATAAAGGAATTGACCCAAGCAGAAACTCGAAAGATGATGATGGAGAAGGCTAAGAGGGACATTTGCAAGAAGGTGAAGGAATGGAGCAGTGTGGCTAATGTTCTAAAGACATCAGGAAAGTATATAAACAGGGAGAGAGGAAAGCAGAAGGCTACTATGAATGGCACAAAAGCTGATGCGCAAGAATGTCCAGGGTATCTAGTTTTCAAGAGCAGAGCTCACTCCACTGACCCTTCACCAATTAATGCTAATGATGATCCAGATACAAACATCAGTGATCAGCTAGCACTGAGTGTTTTGGATCCAGATTTTCATGATTTTGACAAGGATCGCACAGAGAAATCACTTGGTGATAATCAGGTTTGGGCTGCTTATGATAATGATGATGGAATGCCACGATATTATGCCATGATTCACAGTGTGATATCACGGAAACCTTTCAAGATGCGTATTAGTTGGCTTAACACCAAAAGCAACCGTGAATTGGGCCCATTAAACTGGATTGGTTCTGGCTTTTACAAGACTAGTGGAGAATTCTGGATAGGTAAGCATGAAGTCAATAAGTCTCTTAATTCTTTCTCTCACAAGGTGAAGTGGGTAAAGGGTGCAAGAGGAGCCATTCAAATATATCCTAGAAAGGGAGATGTTTGGGCTGTTTATAAAAAGTGGTCCCCTAATTGGAATGAGCATACCCCAGATGAAGTCATACACAAATATGACATGGTTGAAGTGCTTGAGGACTACAAAGAGGAGAGAGGAGTTGCTGTTGCCCCTCTTGTTAAAGTTGCTGGTTTCAAGACAGTGTTTTGCCAGCATCCTGATACAAGCAAAACCAGGACAATTCCAAGGGAAGAGATGTTTAGGTTTTCTCACCAGGTGCCTTCAGTTCTGCTCACAGGTCAAGAAGGTCAATATGCTCCTAAAGGTTGCTGGGAGCTTGATCCTGCATCTACTCCTTTGGAGCTACTTCAGGTATTGACAGAAGTTCAGCTGAATGCAATGATGGAGACTGCTGAAAAAGATAAGGAAAAATATTTATCTGGGGATTCGAAAAAATCCAGCGAAGAAGAGTTTGTTGAAAATGTCAACACAGTCAAGGAATATGGGGTGGTGGGAGAGGCTGCTAGAGAAGATGTGACTGATGGTAGGAAGAAAAAGGATAAGGGAACAAATGAAGACACGGTTATTGTGTATAAACGGATGCGACGAAAGAAAGAACTAGGGAAAAAAAGCTAAAAGTTTCTCTGTTAGGTTTGACTTAAACTGAAGGACTCACTTCACAGTTTTTGCCAAGTAGTTAAAGTGTTAGAAAATTGAAGTAAGAGATCATTGCAGACCAAAGTCCCAGAAGACTTTCTTTTTAGCATTTCTTCAAAGAGCAATGGGGCAGCAATTCTTTCCTTTTCTATACATTGGTGGGATTACAGTATTGTTTGAAGTTGCAGGATGCCGTTGAGACTTTATCTTAGCTGTGTTTGCAACTTGACAGTTTGGAAGAGTGAATTTACACACAGGATACCATAATTTATAGCTTACTCTCCAAAGGACTGCTGCTTTGCAGCTGTCAATTTTGTGTTACAGGAACTGCACCCCTTAATTCTTGTATACCTCTTCAGAACCTGTTACTACTTTGATACACAGAAATACAAAAAATCTCAACTTCTTTCTCTTGTGTTTGGGGTGTCAGATGAATTTATTCTCATTTAGTGTATGACTCCAATCTTGGATTTTAACCATCCGCAAACCAGGTTTAATCATTTTACCTATTCTCGTGGAAAGGTACCATTTTATTTCTTCAGTCATTACAGGTATGGTTGCAGAAGCTAAACTGGTGATGGTAGCCTTGAAAAAACCCTCCTAAATCTACTCGGAGACACCATGGTGAGGTTTGTAATATCTTCCCTTTCTCACTTCCTTCGCAGCAGATAGCTCAAGCACCCATTATACAATATACAATTATACATTATACAATATTAACTATAAACCAAAAGTGGAGCTTTGGTTTTTCTTCTTCTTTCATTTCTTTTTAACTAATGATTTTTTTTTAATATTATGTTTGTTTTTTATTGGATTATCTCACTCTCATGACATAGATTGCAGGTTTGGTGGATTAATTTGGTTCAACCAGATTTCTTTTCCTTCTTTATTTATTAACTTAATTTCACAATCTTATCCTTTAATAATGAGTTAGTTGTGAAGCATACTCTTCATGATTTGTTTTGTTTAATTTCTATTAGGTTATTCTGGTCTCATGAATAAAGAATGTTTAATGGGTTAACTCATGTTTTTAGTGTTTTTTTTAGTTTTTTTTTAATTTTATCATTCAATATTGCGTTGATTGGAAATTAAACTTCATAATTTATTTTAATTTGCCTTCTATAGGGATATATTGGTCTTGTGATCAGATTCATGGGTTTTGACATTATAATCCTAGTTAAATTAGGTGGTTTTTTTATTTTATTTTATTTCTATAAAGTTATTTTGGTCTCATGACTTGAATGAAAGATCTTTTAACACTAAATTTATTTTTAATAGGTTGTTTTTATCTCATGACTCGGGTCTCAAGTTTGGTAAGTTAACCAATTAATATTGTTTTTTTTTCTTTTTTTCATATGACTTTTTTTTATCAATAAATATTATGTTTGATTGAGAATTTTACTATTTACACCACCTTTATAGCCATATTCCCCTTCTAGTTATTTGAAATTGTATTTTTGCACTTCTATCATTGAACTTTATTTTTTATTAATTTATCTTTGTACGTTATGTTGGTGGTTTTGTGTTAATTTTTTTTCTTGCATGTTAGTATATATTTGATGTACCATAGAATACTTAGATGATAAATTAAAATTTTATTTTATGAAATAGAATTTTAGATTGTTTTTAATAAAGAATTGAGAAACAAATAGAGTTGCTCTTTCAAATTTCACTGTCCACATCGCTATTCACAACCATTTTTCCATTTTAGTGTTATTATTTTTTTTTATCTATTAGTTCATATATTTTTTGAATTAAAAAAAAAGGTGGATTATGATAAAGAGCAAATAAAGGATGCAGAGTGGGCCTTAAACCCAGTTTTAATTTGGGCTCACGGTTGAAAAAACTAGGAGGTTTCAGGCCATATAATAAATAGACTTGGGAGAGTCAAGCTGTGGAAAATCCATTAGATGAACAACAACAACAACAACAACAAAGTGGATGTTTGGCGCTGCGGTGTGACCTGCGTTGCAGTTCACGGCAGCGCTAAACTTTAATTTAACCAAACATCGTAGGGATTTTTCAAGTGGTGGGATCCCACAAAAAAAAACAGCGTTTGCGACGCAATTTGAGAAGCTACTGTGATATGTTTTATAGAACGCGTTTTGCGTTACAAAACAAAAGAATAAAAAAAAATAATAAACAAAAAATAGCATGCAGACAAACAGGGAGCAAAGATTAGCCACCTATCGTCTTCCCCAACTCCGGCGACAGCAACACCGGCCACCAAGGTAGACAGCGTCAGCTCATCCTTGTCTCTCCCCCAACAACTCTCTCTCTCTCTCTCTCTCTCTCTCTCTCTCTCTCTCTCTCTTCCTTCGCCATTGCAGCACAACAAGCTCTCTCTCTCTCCTCCAGCTCTCTCTCCTCGCCAACTCCTGCAGCAGCTCCCGGCCAAAAGCAGCACCAGCTCCACCGTGAGCTCCAGCAGCATCCAGCCACCACCCAAGCCTTCTTCTCTAGCTCCGAGAAGCAGCAACGAAGCAAGCAGAGGCCACAAAACGACAACTTCCAACGCCCCGTCCGGCCGCCACATGCCTCTATTTTCGACAACACCACGACAAGGAGAACCACCTCGCCCTCCTCTACCCGTAGGTATCGGCTATTGACCCTCTCGTCACAGTTAGTGAATAGTGAAAATGAACAGTGACATGCAGTAAAATGAAAAACGAAACGAAAGGCAAAACAGTGCGTTTTGTTTTTTTTTCTTTAAAACCAAACGCACCGTTTTGCGTTTTAATCTTAACATTTGGGCTGGGCCGAGAGCAGCCTAGCCCAAGTCCGCAGGGATGGGCCTTTTGGCCCAACTTGGCTGAGCCAACCCATTTATTTGGGTAAGGCCCGACCCAATTTTTTTTAAAAAAATATAAAATTCATATTTTAAAAAAAATTAAAAATTGTGTAATTTACTTGAATTATTAATTACATTTTATTATTTACAATGTTTTAAAAAAATATGTGTGTCTTTTAAAATAATTTCACAAGTTGACATCAATATGAAAAATATGGTAACCAAACACTCGAAACTGCTTTTCATTAAACCTCAAACTCAACCACAGTTTTAACCAAACACTTCAATTTTCAGTTTGAAACGCAACTAAAAACGCTTTTCATGAAACTATTTTTTTTTCAACCTCAACCACAACAACAACAATTGTACCAAGCAGGTCCAAAGTCCTTTTTTAAGAGACGCAAATGATCATGTGATGGCTCTACAAGACAAAGGTATCTCGCTTGTTCGCATCAACTTTTATTTTTTATTCTTCATTCAAAGATTGACAAAAATAATTAAATTTCTCAAACCATCTTATCAGCCCTTTTTTATGGCATAACATAAATATATAACAAGACTTACTATTATAAGATGATAGTGATGGGCATTAATTATGATTCTTGTTGGTACAATGGCCATTACCCTTTTGTTTTTCCCATGTAAATATGAAAAATTAATAAACTGAAAATTGACCTTTTGTATGACCTAAGCTGATTGCATCGTCACTTGCTTAGTTTGACTTTATTACTGTGTTCATAATTGTAAGGAAAAAAATATTCATACTTTATAATAAAAAAAAATATATAGTTGTAGTCAATGGTGGTTCATCGATAAATCCATGGTAATCATAATGACACTTCTTGCCCAATGTTTTTATTAAACTCGCTAGAATCTCACATGCTAATTTTAGTATATAGTTTGAGTTGGGTTTCATATTAAATATGGTGGGAATTCTTCTGAGTCAAATTTGGTCAAAATTATAAATTAATTTGTGATCCATTCAAAACTTCATTGATACTCGCCACTCGGTTTAACATTTGTTTTTTATATAAAAAAAATAATATTTTTTTTAACTTTTAAACATTCTTAAAATAAAACTGTTTTAGATTGACCAAATCAACTTCAATTAATATATTAAACCCGTAGTTTTTGACCAACTCATGAGCCGGCTACATTTTATAATTATACTTTAATTCACACGAAACAATAATTTTTGAATGCCATGAATTTTGTTTGAAAATGACATTTTTTTATTTTTTATCGAATTTATATCCTCTTTCCTATTAGTTTTCAGAGTGTTTGACAATGTGTTTCAAAAGCTTTTTTAAAAAAAAAATTTTTTTTTTAAAAAAATTTAACTTTAAATTTAAAAATAATAATGTTTTTAGATCATTTTCATGTGCTAATATCAAAAATAATATTTAATTAAATAAAAAATATATTATTTTGATACATTCATGAACAAAAAACACTTAAAATTTTGATTAATAGAAAATAATTTAAGGCCAACATTCAAACATAATTCATTTGCTAGAAAATATTTTTAACTTTATAAAATTTTATAAATAATAATAATAAACTTTTTGTGAAATAGTTTTAAAAATGATTACAAAATATTTATCATTAAGTATTATTTTTTGCAAAATATTTTACAGCAAACATGTGAATGAAAAAATCAACTTAAGATCTACATGATGTAAGATTATCATTGAGAAGCAATTAACCTCAAAGCAAAATAAAATGGGATCTAATTATTAGGTGACCAATATGGATATAAAATTTAAATAGAATAAAGTTATTATGCGATCGACTTCAATATGGAAATAGATTAAATTGTCACGTGATCAACTTAACATGAAAATAAAAGGAGTCTATTCTATTTTAATTAAATTACTAGCTATAAGGGTTGTCAATACCGTTCTGTTCTGGCTGAACGTCTAGGTACCATTTTAATATTTTTAAATTAATTTTTTTAAAAAAAGAAAAGAGGACTTTTAAAAATAACTTTTAAAAAATAAAAAAAATATTATTTTAATGATTTTTTAAATAAAAATTATTTTTAAAAACAACCCCAACCATGTTTTCATACTAAAATATTAATTTTTCTGGCTACGCAAAATCATTAATTCATTGTTATAAACTCTCTCCTCGTATATATGTTTGGTAACCCATAAAATTACTAATTGTATCAACTTTACCATGGATTATAAATCGACTGGTTAATATTTTATTTTAAAATGTTTTTTTTATTTTAAAATTATTTTAATATATTAATGTTAAAAATAAAAATATATATTATTTTAATATATTTCTAACATTTTCTTAAAAAAGAAATCTATAAAATGATCCCAAACAGTCACGTAGTTACTAAAATGAAAATCCATGTGATAAATAAAAAGAAGGGAATCCAAACAACAGCACAAGAAAAAGTCACTGAAAATCAGCAAATCACACGGCCCCAAAACACTGAACCCTTTTCACCTTATCTCATCATCTCCCCCATTCATTTCATCTCCAACCCTCGAAAACAAAACAGAACAAAACTACTTTTGTCTCCGATCAACAAAACAATGGACAACACCAATCACCAGCCTCAATCCACCGCGTACCCACCACAACCCACCACTCCACCAGCAGCAGCAGCAGCATCAGGGGCACCGTCCTCAGCCCCATTCCATCACCTCCTCCAACAACAACAACAGCAACTTCAAATGTTCTGGTCTTACCAGCGTCAAGAAATTGAACAAGTTAATGATTTCAAGAACCATCAACTCCCTCTAGCAAGAATCAAGAAAATCATGAAAGCCGATGAAGATGTGCGCATGATCTCTGCTGAAGCGCCTATTCTGTTCGCTAAAGCATGTGAGCTTTTCATTTTAGAACTGACAATTCGTTCCTGGCTTCATGCTGAGGAAAACAAGAGAAGGACTTTACAGAAGAATGACATTGCTGCTGCTATTACCAGAACTGACATTTTTGATTTCTTGGTTGATATTGTACCTAGAGATGAGATCAAAGAGGAAGCTGCTGGTCTTGGTGGAATTGTCGGCGCTACGGCTAGTGGGGTGCCTTATTATTACCCCCCGATGGGACAGCCTGCCGCTGGAGGGATGATGATTGGAAGGCCAGCCGTGGATCCTGCCACCGGGGTTTATGTTCAGCCACCTTCTCAGGCATGGCAATCTGTTTGGCAGACAGCTGCCGCCGAGGATGGTTCTTATGGGAGTGGTGGACAAGGGAACCTTGATGGACAAGGGTATGTTTCTATTTTTGTTTAATGCTTTGTTTTCCCGTTTTTCTTGTTTTGGTGTCAGGTTTCTCATTTTTTTTGTACTTATTTTGTCTAATTGGAGCGTGGATTTTGTTGTAGCGAGGTTTTTGTGTGAGATGATTTCTGCTTTTGCGCAAAGGGGATGCTTCTGGTCATTTGGGCAAATCTTTTATAGGGTGTTAAATTCTGTTATTTGAATGTTATGTCTCTGTTTGTTGTTTTAAGTTATTTTTGAATATGAGATAAATGAAACCTAGAAAACAAGCAACCTTAGTCGTTTAGAATATAGTAGATTTGTGTAAGCAGTGGGTCAATGGCTGTTTGATCTCACTTTTATGGTAAAGAAACAATCTTTTAGCCTATCTGAGTTGAATGCTGTTGATTTTTGCTCAAACAGTCTGGGCTTATTCATTTTCATTGGCTGTTTTGAGGTCTTCTTTTGCATGCCCATGCTTACAAAGTTTGCTTCTTGAGGGCACCTATGCAGTTTTGTTCGTTTATGTTTATGTTGGTTGAAGCATACGACAATGGAAAACTTTTGATGGATTGTTTCTAATAAATTGAGGTTAACCTTAAGAGCCCAAAAAGGCATATAGTAGCTATCACAGTTGTGTTGTTATCTCCTAAATACCCTGTAGGCACAACAGATGGACTTTGTTTGCGATTTAAGTATCCCAATCACATTAATGGTCTCCATGAGGGATAGTTTGAGGTTAAGGAGACAATGGAGGACGTGCCATATGACTGATGGGGATGAGAGCTTGAGTTGTTTGATTCTCAATGCTTTTATCTGTCAATCATTTTGATCGCAATGGATGTTTAGAAGAGCGTCGAAGAATGAGGATTGTGCCCCTTGTCAAAAAAGAAAAAAAATCTATATGTTTTATAAGGATGAAAATCCTACCTGATCTAATGTAGCTCTGAGCTGGCACATTAACAAGAGACAAGCTTGTTCAGATTGTCTTTGATTCTGATCACATTACTTGAGGACATGTCCATCCAAAGAGTTTTTCTTAAATACAGGTGGTGTACAGTGTATGCTAAGATGTGGTAATAACTGTACAAGCGATTAGTTTTTCATTTGTACTCTAAAATTTGACGAGTGTATACCCTTGTTCTAAAATCAGTAAGGTTAATTTTTATCTTTTATGCTATATGTGTGGTGCTTGTTGTGGGGCCATGTCATTTCACAAGTAAATTTTTTATTTGGATTTCTATAAAAGGAATAAACTTTAGGCTGTCTTTTGCTATTTGGCACACTGAGTCTGAGTAGGAGCTTGCTCATGTTGCGCAAGGCAAAAATGTCTGATTTTTATCATTCTTCTTTGGTTGCATGAAAAATTTATTTTCCTGAGAAAATCTTCAAAGAATTTTTTGTATCTTTTTTGGTTCATAAAATCTACAATGTTGTCCTACTATGATTTTTTCTAGATAATCGGTTACATTTACTTCTTACCATAGATCATGTTATTATTTCTCAATTTCATCTTAAATTGTCTCTTGCCATTGGTGTTTGCTTGAAAATTGTACATTGTTGACAGTCTTCAGTTTTGTCCTATCCTTGAACAGTTCCATTTTATCCCCATCGTAGATCACCCAACCAAACCATAGTATTAATAAATGCTGTGGGTCTATGAACTTCTTTTTACATCTTTCACATACCTGTACTTAAATTTTGTGGCATGTATATTTCTTTTCTTTTGACAAATGCTTCTGCATTCTAATGCTAAACTACTTAAAGTTTCAGTTAACAGTACTAACCATGAAAAATGCAAAAGTTCTTATAACTTGTTAGTTTTCAACTTCTCATGATTTTCTTTATACCAGAATTTTCTTCTGCTTATGAAAGAACAGATTTTTTTTGGCGTGTTTAAACCATGTCAGCATGTACTCATATTATCCCAGTAACATGAGAGAGAGAGATGCATATATTGATATCCCCGAAAAGAAATGCATCCATTCAATAATCGACTGTTTGGCTTATGATAATTGAAACTACAGCTATGCCCTTTTGCACTCATTGATCGACATGTTAGAATTGTCTCCTGAACATCAACGATTTTAACTCCCGCCTTTTATTTATAAGCCTTGACCTTGCTTTATGTTTGTTTTGCAATTCAGAGAATTCATTGTGTTCTTGGTGAAAAAAAGAACAATTATTACATGACAGATCCCATCTACCATGTGGCAAGAATTATCACATCAACAATATATATTTTTCTTTATGCTTCTTTCTGACCTTTAATTGCAATGGCATTGCTTTGTTTAAATTGTAGAGGTGATTCTTGTGCCGTCAAATCCAAGATCTGCTTATTGTTGTTGTTCAACATCTCCATTTTTTCTCCTTTGGAACCCCCCCCTCCCACCTGTTGTTTCTTGTAGCTTCTTCTGGCTATTTGCTGTGAATTGTGACCAAGTCAATGAAATGTCATATGATGTCATATCATTGCTTTCCCTATGATTGTCCAACTATTTTTCTCCTCCCTCTTTTTCTGCAGTTAAAGCTTCTCAGATGCAGTGGTTAGTGCATGGAAGAAGGCAAATATGTACCTTGGCTAATATTACCTGTAATCTGAGTGCATATGATCTCCAAGTCTACGTGCTTGCTGTTGTTCAAGAAAACTGTCCTTAGCTGTTAGAGACTTCTTATTAACTTCATTGTATGACAGGTCTACAATTGCTGCTGACTAGCCTAACTATATCTGATGTTCACTTTCTTAATTTATTATCTATTTATTACTAATTTGAATGGTTCTTTTTCATCATATGCTACCATTTGAATGTCACTCCAGGAAGATCTTCGCTGAGATTTTGACCAAAAATCTGATTTCGCTCTTTTAAATGGTAATGTCTCGTCTTATAGGAAAACTTTAGTGTTTTTATTCTCTCGTCCTATGGGTTTTAATTCAAACTGAAAATTGGGAACTTAAAAAGAAGAAGAAAAGGATATCAGGGATGAACCACCTTGGAGAATCCCACCAATGGCGGCCAGCAACTTGTATTGCATATTAACATGGCCATCTGAATGATATCCTCCTCCAATTGTCAATTACCAAAGAGGGAAGAGAGCAATGGTGTAATCAAAGAGAACAATGGTGGAGATCGGGTTTTTTTTCTTTTTGTTTTTCTAAGCATATCTAGCTGCTTTTTCAAAACACGTCCACGCAATGGAAACGGTGAGTTTTCTTTACATTAAAAAAACATTTACCCGACCCGTAGCAAATTCACTGGACACAAATCTAATTTTACTCTACTCTATTTATGAAAAAGGATTTTCAATCTAATAAAATTAATTAAATCTGCGCTACAACTTTGACCAGAAAAGTCTCCTCTTCCGCGTTACACCAGTAGAAATAAAAGGGAGGCTGTACCGTTTGCAAAGCATTTGTCATAAGAGACGGTCTCTCTCTCTCTTTCATTTTTTCTCTTTCAAAAAGGAATAAGAAAAAATCCCAAATAGGGTTTCTCGATCTCCGATTTCTCTTTGACAGAACATGGACGCCATAGATTCCGTCGTCGATCCTCTTAGAGGTTTCGCTAAAGACAGCGTCCGACTCGTGAAACGCTGCCACAAGCCCGATCAGAAAGGTATTCACTATTTTTTATTATTGGATTGTCGCAGTAAAAAAAATAGGGATTTTGAATTTTGAATTTTTTATTTTGTAGAATTCACGAAGGTGGCGACTCGTACTGCAATCGGATTCGTGGTTATGGGGTTTGTTGGGTTCTTCGTGAAGTTGATTTTTATCCCAATTAATAACATCATCGTGGGTGCTTCTTAGGTAATTTTATTGATTTCAGTATCATTTTGTTTTTTGGTTTTTATTGATAGAATTTTTTTTATTTTGTTGATGGTGATGCATGGCAGATTGATTGTTTTGATTTTTCAATCATGTAATGCAATTGGGATAATTACTATGAAGTTTATACATGGTTAAATGGTGTTATTTTTAGAAAATAATGATTAAATCGAGAAGTTGCAGCTATAGGGATATCTTATAATTGAATTTAGTTTTACTGTCGATGAAGATTTAAGACCTGTTTTTCTTTTATAGATAATTAACAAGTTGAAAATTGTTATGGTTTATGTATGCATGGTTTGCACAAATAGATTGAATTTGCTATGATTTGCAAGTATTGGCGTGGCTTGCTTAATTGTTCTTACTCGTGATTTTGATAATGGTTGTGATTATTTCGTTTGCAATGTGTTTGTGGCTGTGTCATTGACAATGATACTTTTGGGGTCATTATAGGAAATTACTTTAGTTTATGCATGTATCATTATTGATAATGATTTGTTTAATTGTTCTTACTCTTGATTTGATAATGGTTTAATTGCTCCAAAATTATTTCCTTTGCTATGATGCAAGCTGTTATGATCTTTTTGTCTATGCAGAATGTATAGAAATGCAGTCGTGCCTCCATCTCTATAAACCTAATTATTATCTTGATTTTCAATGTTTATTTTGCTTTCAGGTTTTAGAAAATGGTCATGTAGTTCTATTAGGGTTTATTTAAATTGTTCTGGAATTGTTTTTGGTATGAAATTGAACGGAAGCTGATTTTACTTTCCTCAAAAAAATTGCAGGTGGTATGGATCATCAAGAGGCAGTCTGGTCGAAAACTTATCTGTAATGAGGAAGCTTAGCTTTTAGCTTGCTTAATTTTCTTTTTGATTTGTTTGCTATATTCCACGAACAAGGAAATTACTAATATCAAAACTTTTTATGATTCTTATAGGCTCTTCATCTGTTTGTTTGCGATATTCCACAAACAACTCTTTTTTTTTTCCAATTATTTCTCGATAACTTTCTACTTTTTTTTAATTGAAAAACTAAAAAAGCAAAAAACTTTTGAACCCAAATAACTCTAGAAAATTTTGAGATTGACCACGTATTCTCACTCTTAATTTTGTATTTCTACTATAATTTAAAACTTCATTTCATAAAAAATAAAAAATAAGATTGAAACTAAAAATAAAATAAAAAGGGTGTTTTAATGTTCATATGAAAAATAAAGAGAATAGAAAAAAAATCCAATTCTTTTAATATATTTATTAATGGTTCTCTATATTTTTATAAAATCAATATAGTCCATAGACATAAACCTTGGTGCATTGATTATTATATATCAATAAAAGAGTTATTTAATAATCTTATGATATTAGTATAATGATAAAAAAAAATAATTTAGGTTTTTAATATGAATTTAAAAACTATTTAATTAAATCATTTTTAATATATAATGTTAATATTGATTGCCCTGTTGATATTAATATAAAAATAAATTTAGTCTCCATTGATATATAAATTAATATTTCAATTAAAATGAGCAGGAAAGTAAATTCCACTATTCGCGGTCCACAACCCCATTCAAACTTCCGATTACTCTATTTTAAAGTGTGTTTGATGTTATTTTTAAAAATGTATTTTTATTTATAAATATATTAAAATATTATTTTTTTAAAAAAATTATTTTTGACATCATATCAAAATAATCTAAAAATACTAAATTTTTTAATTTAAAATAAAAAATAAAATATATTTAATTTTTTTAAAAGTATTTTCCAAAAGACACCCCTTAATCACTCGCAAGCCATACTATATCAATTCTCTCGCTCTGCCTCAAACTCTCCCGACGTCCTCTTCTCTCTCTCTTTCTTTCTTCTGCCATGCCCAAGATGGCGGCGGTAGCTGCAGCCCCCTCTACCTCCATTGCACCCATCTACAGACCCCCCTCCTCTTCCAAAGCCCCATTTCCCATTTCCACACTTTCCCTCCCCTTATCCCTTAACCACAAAAAACCCAGCTCTCTCCACATCTCTAACTCCCTCTCCAAACCCACCTCTTCCACGGCAACAACTTCCTCCCCGACAACCGAGAAACCCCCGTTTCCCAGATTTGCCCCTGATGAGCCCAGAAAAGGCGCTGACATCCTCGTAGAAGCTCTAGAACGCGAAGGTGTAACTGATGTATTTGCTTACCCTGGGGGGGCCTCCTTGGAGATTCACCAAGCTCTCACGCGATCTAATAAAATCCGAAATGTCTTGCCGCGCCACGAGCAAGGTGGTGTCTTCGCTGCTGAAGGTTACGCGCGTGCTTCAGGCTTGCCTGGCGTTTGTATTGCAACGTCAGGTCCTGGCGCCACGAATCTTGTGAGTGGATTGGCTGACGCCCTGCTTGATAGCGTCCCAATAGTGGCCATTACAGGTCAGGTTCCGCGGCGAATGATAGGTACTGATGCGTTTCAAGAAACACCAATTGTTGAGGTAACGAGGTCCATTACCAAACATAATTATTTGGTTCTTGATGTTGATGATATTCCTAGGATTGTTAGGGAAGCTTTCTTTTTGGCTACCTCGAGCAGGCCTGGCCCTGTTTTGATTGATGTTCCAAAGGATGTACAGCAGCAAGTGGCAGTTCCTAATTGGGATGTGCCTATGAAGTTGCCTGGTTACCTGTCGAGGCTGCCAAAGAACCCGAAATGAGTTGCATTTAGAGCAGATCGTGAGATTGATTTCGGAGAGTAAGAAGCCAGTTTTGTATGTGGGTGGAGGGTGTTTGAATTCGAGTGAGGAGTTGAAGAGGTTTGTTGAGTTGACGGGGATTCCTGTCGCGAGTACTTTGATGGGTCTAGGTGCATTCCCTGTAGGGGATGAGCTGTCCTTGCAAATGCTTGGTATGCATGGAACAGTGTATGCGAATTATGCTGTGGATAAGAGTGATATGCTGCTTGCTTTTGGTGTGAGGTTTGATGATCGTGTGACAGGAAAGCTTGAGGCTTTTGCAAGCAGGGCAAAGATTGTGCATGTTGATATTGATCCGGCTGAGATTGGGAAGAATAAGCAGCCTCACGTGTCGGTTTGTGGGGATGTCAAGTTGGCTTTACAAGGGATTAACAAGATTTTGGAGAGCAGAGGTGCTAGAGGGAAAATGGACTTTAGGGCATGGAGAGGGAGTTGAATGAGCAGAAAGTGAAGTATCCTTTGAGTTTTAAGACTTTTGGAGAAGCAATTCCTCCTCAGTATGCAATTCAGGTTCTTGATGAGTTGACTGATGGAAATGCGATTATAAGTACTGGGGTTGGGCAGCATCAAATGTGGGCTGCTCAGTTTTACAAGTATAAGAGACCAAGGCAGTGGTTGACATCAGGGGGGTTGGGGGCGATGGGTTTCGGATTGCCTGCTGCTATTGGAGCTGCTGTTGCGAATCCTGATGCCATTGTTGTGGACATTGATGGTGATGGAAGCTTCATCATGAATGTTCAAGAGTTGGCCACAATTCGTGTGGAGAATCTCCCTGTCAAGATAATGCTTCTGAACAATCAGCATTTGGGCATGGTGGTCCAGTGGGAGGATCGATTCTACAAAGCTAACCGGGCTCACACATATTTGGGGAACCCATCAAACGAGTCTGTGATTTTCCCCAACATGCTGAAGTTTGCAGAAGCTTGTGGAATACCTGCTGCCCGCGTCACGAGAAAGGATGATCTTAGAGCAGCAATTCAAAAAATGTTGGACACTCCCGGGCCATACTTATTAGATGTGATTGTGCCTCACCAGGAACATGTCTTGCCTATGATCCCAAGTGGAGGGGCATTTAAAGATGTGATAACTGAGGGTGATGGAAGAAGGAAGTACTGATCTTCCTCTGCAACAGATATGTTTTTTAAAAAATAAATGTATGTTCTGTGTTATTCCACGCAGTGTCTGTTGCGTGGAACTGTATTTGAATCTTGTATTGAAATTTCAGTCATTCAATAAAATGGCAATTTTCATGTCAGGTGACAGGCTTTCTTGCTTATCAAGTGCATGAAGTATGAATCCTGTGTAGAAGTTCGTGAGCCAGAGGAAAAATAGTCTCTACCTTTGCATGGTATTTGATATAATTTTATGGAATATGTATCTATACAATTGAATGAAAACGGAAGGATAGGTGAATCTTGGTCCTTCTGACTCTGCAAGCACTCAGAAATTGACATGCAGATTTACTTCCAGCCATGTTTTACTGCTCCAGGTATTCATCGTGTGGCACCAGTTTGTGTAAAACTAAAGGGGTTTCGGAGGGTGATTGGATTTCTCTTGATTCTTCTGAATTGCTTGGTAGTGTAAATTTAGTCGTGCTTTTGATTCGTTCATGGTTTTGGGCTGTGAAATAAGCATGTTTGTAACGATGAAGTTATTTTTTAAAAGTATTTTTTTTATAATATTATTTTTAAAAAATTAATTTTGATATTAGTAAATTAAAAATATATCCTTGAAAACATAAATAAAATTATAGTAAAAAAAAATTATATTTTTAAAACTAAATGTGAAATAATGATGATTTGATAATTGCTTCTGGAGTAAGGTCCAATAAGCTGCATAGCAGTTACAACATTTGTCTTCTTAGATGCAGCAAATGAGTTCCCCTTTGATCAACTAAATATATTTATTTGATTAGATATTTCAGTGTTTTTTTTAGCTAAAAAAAATATATATGCTACACTGGACGACAATTTTTTTTTAAAAGAAAATATTTAAAATGACATTATGCGATGTATTTTTATCTAAAATCTTAAATTTACATGTGCTAAGAATAACTTATGAAATTCACTAACTTGGAATTACCTATAAAATTCATGATTTGATTCATAAGACAACAATAATCTCATAAAAAATAAATTATAATATTTAATTTCTAATTAACACAAAGATGAATGGTGAAATTAAAATAAATTCAGTTTAAAAAAAAACTTTGATTCAACCTATATTAATATCTCAAATTTGCAACTTGGTTCATGAGAAAGAAAGAATGAACTGAAAAAAATAAGCAAAAGAGCAAGAAACCTAAGTAAACTCGAGTTGACATGCAAAATCAAAGACTTAGACCATAATACCAAGATAACCTTATAGAAAAATAATAATAATAATAATCTGAAGTCTAATCCTCAAACAATGCAATGCTGAAGAATGAAATTGAAAAATAATATCAACTAGAAAAGGATTAAAAAAATAAGTCAACTTAGGTTAACTTACCAAACCTACGATCAAAGTCATGATATTGAGATAAAAAAAATAAAAAGTAAAAAAACAAAAAATAAAGTTACAAAACCTAATTTCTATTCAACACAATATTAAAAGATGAAATTGAAAAAAAAATCCAAAGATTGAGGACCAATGTCAACACAACAAAAATGATAGACCATTTTGTAATTTTATAAGAGCTAGGTGAGAAAATAAAGGGAAAGAAAGAGAGGGAGAGGAACAAAAAAAGAAAGAAAAAGATTTAAGTCGTAAAAGTCAAACTAGACATTCTTCATGTACACGCGTTGTTGTTGAATTAAGTGGACACAAGACGAATCAAATGATAGTTTGGAAGGTGTGATGTTAGGTTATTTACTTAGTGCCTGTTTGGTATTGAGGTCCAGCCGTAAGTTTGTAAAAAGCAGTGGTACATGGTGTTTGGTTAAATAAAAAACACAAGTTTTTTGGCATGGGACCCACCAAATTTTTTGTCAAGCCACGGGTTTAGAGAAAGCAGTAATTTTCTGCTTTCCGAGCGGTGAGGAGAGAGGGAGCGGGTTGGGGGGCAAAATGCTAGGTGTAGGACCCACTTTCATTTTTGTATTTAGCCGTTGTTGTTAAGTGATTCAACGGCTTGTATTTTGGTATTGTATGACAATCAATCCTTGATCGTTGATCATGTTGCTCCACTGAGCAATCATCTAGTCATTTTGGTTTGAAAATGGAAAGAATAATATACGGATGAACTTCATAAATTATTTTAAATTTGTTTTTTATTTAGAAAAATATTAAAATAATATTTTTTTAAAAATATCAAATATTTTTAATTTAAAATAATATAAAAATTAATTAAAATATAAATAATTTTTACATAATATATGTTTATTAATATAAAAAATATATTTTTAATTTTAAAATAATCTAAAAATTAATTAAATGTTATATAAAAATTTTGATAACCAAACACACAAAACTGTTTTTTTTCAACCTCAACCTCAACCACAGTTTTAACCAAACACTTCACTGCTTATTTTAAACCACAGTAAAAACGTTTTTTTTAAAACTGTTTTTTTTTCAACCTCAACCACAAAAGCAAAAGCAATACCAAACAGACCCTTAGTGCCATAGGTGGTGTGATGTTGGGTTATATACATGGTGTAATGAGTTATGAAATGGTAAGGGAGTTATTAATTAAAATATTATGTGCGTTTGATTTTATCATTTTTTGATATATTTATACTGGTTAATCACTAAGTTGTTGAAACTTGTCATTTTTCAATTATTCTCTTTCAGGTTTATAGATTTAAAAGTTGGGAAAAATCACTTAATGACTAAGTTATATGTTAATTTGATGCTCATTTGCTTTTTGTGTTTCTTGAAAACTTTCATTTGTTCTTTTATATTGTGAGTTACACACACACACTCATGATTTAAGGCTCTATTATAGTATATTTGAATTGTGATATAAGCTATTGTTTGGAGATCATAATGTTTTGCATATATATATATATATATATATGTGATCGAGTATCTTTGATTATTTGAGAAATGTTCTAGTTTGAGACTTAATATGGTCAGAAATAATCTTTATATACTTTAGACCAAATGCTGATCATGTTATGATTTTAGAGAGTGGCAATTATGGTATTAGAGTGATGGTTTTGTATAGTAATTATTAGACTATTGAGTTTGTCAAATTTTAAATGTACTTGTTGATTTATACATATTTGTTACACATAGGTATTATATGAAACAATGTCTTTATAATTGTTTTCTTTGTACTTATGTATTTCATATAGGTTTGAAATGAAAAGGACTATGCCATTAGCTATCTTACATGCCAAAAAAGTTTTAAAAAAATACCGAGTTTGTTGATCTTGTTCAAGAAGAAACCCAAGTTAAAAGTCTACAATACAAGAAGTGAAAGTGGAAGGTTCTTGAGATGAACAAACAAAGGATAAAGAACAAGTATAAAACTTTGGTGGAGGTATATTAATGCATGTTTTGGCTAAATGATTATATGGAGTAACTCAAGTTAAGTAGAAATTAGCTGATATTGTGGGTGAAAAAAAAAAATGGATCTGAAAGTAGCTGGATGTGAAGCCTTGGTTTGAGCTCTACCAAACAAGACCAAACAAAATGAAAAATGATTGTAAATTGACCTTAAGATAACACATAGATGTATTTCCTCTAATTACATGATTATACTTGAAAATTAGTGGAAAATGTTTGTGCTTCCAGGCTAGCTGAGATGTGATGCCATATGCGCTGTCCCCCGTTTCAGTTTAGCCAACTACTTTGCTGAAGAATACCACTGAAGAAAAAATCAAATATTACAATACTCTCTTCATTCCATTTGACGCTCCATGCATATTTAATGAATCCTTAAGCAGTTTGATCTTCCTAAGATATTGAATTATTTAGAATGACTTTTCTCAAAGTTTTTTTATACCATACAGTGAGATGTATTAAATTTGATGGACACCGACAAAAAAAGGGTGTTAGGGAATGCATTTGAAAAATGATTTTGAAATTTTTTTTTTTTAAATTAAAAAAATTTAGTGTTTTTAAATTATTTTCATGTGATTATATCATAAATGATTTTTAAAAAATAAAAAAAATATTATTTTGATATATTTATGAACGAAAAGAATTTTTAAAAACGATTTAAATCATACTCTCAAATGAAACAAAGATTATAATGGGCCTTAGGTGATCTTTAATTTTGATGCATGGTTTGAAAGAAACTAATTACATGTTACACAACTTATTATATTTTTGGTTTTGCGAAAAACAAGTAAGGCTACACGCATCATGAAAATATGATAGGAAAAAAACTTCACAAAAATGCATGTGAATAATCGAAATAGCAGGACTGGTGCTGCAGGTAAATTCTGTGGCACTGAGTTTAAGAACTAAAACTACCTTTGTCAGGTGACAACTTTTCTTATCTTCCTAAAAAAACTCACACCATGTCAGTAGAATAAACTTGCTACAAAAATTATCATACCCCCTCTTCTAAAATACTAGAGTTGAAATTCAATTAGCTACAGATCTATATATTCATCAAAATCAACTAGAAATTAATCGGACATGGAGTACTAGCAGATCTAAATCCATTTCTTATGCTACTTAGGCAAGCATAATGGTAAGGGATGACATGGGGATCAGAGGATATATATATATATTAAAAAACAAATCTTCAGGTAAGAAATTTAAACATTTATAATTTATTTATTGAGTTTCAAGTATCACTAAATAGTTGGCCTGTGTTTCCCTATGGGCCCGACTGGTTTTTTTATAACATAAAAAAAATAATTAATTGTTAGCATGATTTTTTAAAAAAAAACGACCCGAGTCATAAATCTTACTAACAACACTAAATGTACTGAATTTTAAAACAAAATGTGATAATGATGACAAGAAGAACAAAAAGAATGTCTATCAAAACAGGGGGGAAAAAATACAAAATTAAATTTCAAGTTAACCTTGTGTTAAGGACAAAATTTGAATACAGAATATAGTTTCCTGAGTTAACCGCGTTAACATAACAAACTCGCAACCCAGTTTGTGAGACCAGACCAACCTCATAAAAGGCAAATTGAAAAAACATAACGATGAAAATTCTCAACAATCAAAATACTAAAAAAATGAAGGAAATGAACTTTGGTAATAAAATTAAAATTATAGCCTATCACCTTTAAATTGAAAAATATAGAGTACCAAAAAACCCAGAAACAAAGGACCCTTTTCTTCTGCCTCACTCAAATATTAAATATAATATTTGAAATCAAACTTGATAGCAGGAGTTTTGAGGAAAGGATTAGGAGAGTAATTCGGTAGCGAACTTGATAAAAATAAAAAATAAACCCACCTGCAGTTCGATACCTTGCAAGGAAATGTGATTATAGCAAGAGTTTTGAGGCAAGGATTAGGTGAGGGAAAAAATGCCCCAGAAGTACCTTATTACCGTTCTCTTTCTACCACTCTTGTGAAGTCTTCACCTCCAAGCTCACCTGAGTCACAATTCAATCTACCCATGGACTGCAAATATTTCATCGGAAATAAGAGCATGGCAATTCCTGGAAAAAAACTTTCACCTGCTGTTATTCATTTTATCAAGCATCTCTATCTTCTGACTTCTTAGAATTACAATCACTACCTCGTCTTCTGCCCCTCCATTGCCTGCTTTGCCTCCTACTCCTTCAGCCTGCGACAAGGTTGCATCTCACACACCTAGCAGTCAAACAGTAGAACAGAAAATCTCTGCTAATGCACATACTCTCACAAAAAAGGAACTTAAACTTTTATCTGATCTCATTAAACGTAAGGCCCCTGCAACCTCCTTATTTTTGGAGTGCAGCCCCAGTAAATGAAACTGTCAGCCATCAACTCAGGTGGCATCACAATCTTTCTCGAGGATGATCCTGACAAAATAAATGCAGCCAGAGCAAAATCGAATACCACTCAAATCTACAAGGTTGACTACCAGACACCGGCAAAGAAGGCTTACTAGCTGCTCAAGCATGCAAGGAAAAGCCCAGCTTGTGCACCACACGCAGAAATGCTCAAGAATTCATCATGCAAACTTGCATTGAAAAACTTGCCACGGGAAGTTTATGAGCTTAAATGGAATGGTCATTCACCAGAGGCACTGGGCAGAATGGGGGCAATCTAGACAGCTAGTACGATAGCAAGTGCTAGGACCGCAACAGATGTACCGGTACATGATGTTGATAAGACAATTGAGAAGTGTTTTCCTGGGAGTTTCTGTATGATGAGAACATGATTGCTTCAAAGAGGAAAATCTGGAGTTCTAGGATCTCAGGTAAAATCAAATTCTTCAGGATTCTGCTCAGACCAACCAGGTGCAATAGAGTGATGGTTTTGATTCGTGCAGTGAAAATGTCTAGTCTGTACAGTTCATAATCATTCTTTCCATGCACAGAGTGAAGCTTGTTTCAGATGCCATGACATCTTTTATCCACATGCAAGCCAAGACCATGTCAATAAAAGGCCTAACATCTAAACATTATCCGGGTCACTACCTTCTTGCAGAGAAGCAAATTCAAAGTACAAAGAGAGTGAAATACAAGCACTTTTCCATCACTATATTGTTTTAAAGTTGATTCATGATTAGGGCTAGGATTACCAAGAATTGAATACTGTCCATGGGTTTTGCCAAATGAATGACCGTTGGAAAAGAACTATGTTTTGCTGCATCACTCATTGTCCACAGCTGTTTCTACATAATTAAAGAAAAGGGCTCTCTTATTAGAAGATTATGTGACCTTATAGCCATATTTTAAAAAAAGAATAAAATACATCAATGTTTTTGGTTCCATAGTTCACTTTTCTGATATTTGAACACAGGGAAGTAGTGGCGAGGTCAAAAATAGTAGATAGAACACCAAATAAACTACCTATATGGTGAACAGTAGAATTTGACATGAACAAAAAAGAATCTGATGTCTAACATGGGAGATCTGCGACATGTAATTTAAGGTATGGGTGAGCAGTAAAAGTTGACATGAGCAAAAAAAGAATATGATGTCTAACATGAGAGATCTGCGAAATGTAATTTAAGGTATACTAAAAGGGCATCAACAACCCCAACATCTAACATTACCATGATTACAAGACAGACTTAACAAGTGATTTACCATTTCTGGGTTCAAGCTTGTAAAGATTCCTTGTTTTGGCAAAAATATATACATTCAGGTCCAAAATCTGAAGTTGAGGCAGGAATAGATGTGCCCTTCCATCATGATCATCACCAGAAGCATTTTTTGCTTGTGATGATCCTACAGCAGCCATCATTCACCTGCATCCTTCCTCTGTGTTGCAGAAAAAATATAAATGAATTAGAAAAGAAACTAATTTTCCACAAGCCCATCATAACATGCACATATCAATGAAATCTATGCTAGACTTAAATACAAAGCCGTCAACCCAATATGCAAAGAGGTTTTAGCAAGGCATAACACCTCAAACTAGCCTGGACTTCTACCTACAAAGCTGAACTGCTGGTGCTTGAGGAACGACCAATAGCTATGATTACTTGACCACCTGCAAATGCTTAGTTCCATTTTTTTCTTTCATCAAATTATATTTAAGGTAGACTGTTGTCCTATTACAGAACTTCATAATAAATTGCCATCTAAGGGCTCATAAGAACTTGAGTAAAGTTTATATGTGAAGAGATGTCACTATCTACTAACATGGAAAATCATGTAACAAGAAAACATTGTATTGCAATGATGTCCAAAGCATGAAATGTATAATTCAATTGGCACCACAAAAGGAGTCAAGCCTTAAAATGGAAAAGATGGGACATATAATGAACTGCATAATACACACAAGAACTTGGAGCTTGTGATTACCATCCGTTTGCTGATATATGGCTGTATCATAATTGGCATCTCAGTATCAATCTCAACATTGGATAATTTTTGTTTCTCCTTCTCAAATTCTTTTCTAGACTCCTTTCGGCTCCCAGATTGCCAAACTCTACCAAAATTGGGAAGCCAATTAGCATTGTAATCACTCTTGACAGCCTCTCCTCGCTTCTCCATTTCCATCTCCATCTTTCTCCTTTCTGCCCAAGCAGCTCCTACCCTTTTTGGGTTCAATTTATGTGATTTCCCAGATTTATTTGAAATCGACATGGATTTATTAGAAATTGTTGGTTGAAAATTTAGCTGATTTGTATCAGTTCCTTCAAACCATGGAGGAGGAGCCCCTGTATGCACATTTCCTCCAGCCATTTGTGGGGTCAAGGCAGGCACTCGAGTGCCTCCAGTCAATTGTGGAGCCATAGCAGGAACTTGAGGGATATTCTGTGAATCTAACAGAAAAATTACAAGATGAGGATTTGACATCTAATGAAACACCATGATAACAGTACCCCATTAACCAAGCTATTCAAATTATACATGTACGACCTATGATAACAGTAAATAATAATGGAAGTGAGATGTAAAAATTATTACCCTGTAAACTGCTCACTCCATGTCTGATTATCTCACTCTGATAAACCTGGCACAGCTATAGCAAAAAAATACAAGTTTACACATTTAACACCAAAGCAAGTATATGCAGAAAGGAAAGTCCTCCCGAGAGCCCTGGACATCACTGAGCATCGAGCAAAACTAAAACTTTGACAGCATTTAGAAGTTGGATGGTACAACAGGCATGCAATTAAATGAGGAAGAAGAAGGTGATGCATAAAACAATTTGGAAACTTGCACATCATAACACTAAATGGATAACACCTACAAAGGGGAGGGGGGCTCTTAATACAGCTCTGTGATTATCAAAACCACCCAATAAACAACAGAAAAAATGGATAAGTGCAGGTAGTTTCATATCCAGTCACCATGAACAATCAACTAACAAAAAGACATGCACACAAATGCTGCACACCCTCATACAACCTCCACAGATATTCAGCCTATCTAGTAAAACTAATAAATGTGGCACTTAAAACAGGTATCAACATAAATTCAAATGCACCATCCCCCTCCCCCAAAAAAAAATCCATGGAAGCCCAACAGTTAATTAACTAATGAATTGCATGTCTGGTATAGGATAGAAACTCACTATAAAATTTCAGCCACAAGTAAAAGTTACAAAAGAAGAAAATAATCTACAAGTTTTGGAGAATATGAAATGAGCTTCATAGAGAAAGAGTGTGACCAAACTCACCTCTCCATTTACAGGATCAGATGCACAGTTTATATTGTTATAAGGGACAGAATGTTGGCCATTCCAATTACCTGCATATTTCAAGCATGGGGGACAGGCAGCATAACTAGTATCAATATACCTCCATTCAGAGCTACCTCATTGAAGGAAGAGATATCAGATAAACAGCTTATTCTTACCCATTGTATCGTTAGAATTGCATAAATTTGTAGCAGAACATGTGTCCACAGGCAAAGTGGATACAGCACCATACATGGATGGCCCAGCATTCCTAACTGCAGAGAATCCTGGATTGGATATCTGATACTCATTCGTATAATACTGTAAAGGCATAACAACATTTGAAATATTCAAATTAACATTATCCAGACTATTATTCTCAAAGCTATTTATATTTTCATGGCTGAGTTCATCACGGATATCATTTGAAGTTCCAACTTGCATCCCTCGTGATCCATCACTATATGATGACGCTTCATTTCCCCAAAGCTTCACACTTCTTCTCCCACTAACATTTAAGAGCATAAAACATAAATTAGTCAAGTACCACAAAACTTTTAAACCGATGCTATCATATTCATACTAAAAAAACCCAATAACACAACCCTAATCTGCAATAGAACAACGAATTTGGCTGATACCTTAGCTACATCAGCTTCCGAAATCCGAAAAGTATCGACACGATCCATTCCACCACCGTGTTTCCACATAAAGTGCTTCAATTTCTTCAAATGTTCCTCACTCGCCAAGTGACTAATCGCCTTAGCACTATTTTTTATATATAGAATAACAGAAAAAGAAGAAGAAACACGTTAATTACACTAGAAATTAAATTTAATAACACCAGAAGATTAAAATAAGTATTGAAGATAATGAAATAAAAAATATTAGATTAATTGAATATTGTTTTTTAATATTTTACCATGCGAAGTAGCTGCCAGTTTCGTGGATATCGAAATCGCAGAAGACGCACCAGATGCGATTGCGAGAGGCGAGTTCAGGACGTAGAATGGTAGGGCTTTCTGAGAAAGAAGCGAATGTCGGCGAGTTTGGTTTGGAAACGAGAGAGGAAATTAGAGAGTGATTTTTTGTGGTTTGGAAGGTACTTGTGGTTTTGGCCTTGATCGTGATTCAAAATTACATGCTTTGCAGAATTCGAACTCCGTGTTTTTCTTCTTCTTCTTCTTCTTCTCATTGTTCGTCTTCATCTTCTGGTTCATGGTTGTGATTTTAGGGCTAACTAGGGTTTTGTTTAATTAGCTCTGTAACTCAAAATTTGGAATTTTATTTTTTTCCGGGCAGTGGTTGCCGATCTCACTAGATGACGGGTCGTTCCTTTTCATTATATAGGTCTATGAAACGCAGCATTTCTATTCTAAATTGATTCCCGCCAATATCCAACTGAGAGAAAGAAAAAATAAATAATAACTGTATAATCATGCATAAATATCATTGATTTCTTTATATATTATTTTTTGAGCAGCATTCTGAAATTATAATCATGCATAAATATGTGTATTTCCCTCTTAATTTTTTTGACAACTCCCTCTCAATTAATTTGATGATTGTGTGGATGAAATCTAAGTGATAACTGGTTATATATAGTTGTTAGAGATTGTAGTAGTTATTGTTTAAAATATATATATTTTTACTTGAAAATATATTAAATTTTTTTTATTTTTTAAAAATTATTTTGATATCAATATATTAAAAGATATAAGAAAATAATTTTAAATCAAAAAATATAAATTTAAAAAAACTCGATTTCAAACACATTACCTAATATATAATAGGCGTGGATGTTTTACTGTAGATGCATGTACTGTAGCATGTGAGTGTGTGCACTGTGGATTGTAATAGTGTATTTTTGGGTCGGTTCGGTTCTCGGTTCGCTCGGTTCGATTGGATTCCCAGTTTTCCCATTTTTTTATTGTTTTTTGCACAGTGAAATAGCGATTTTAGCCCTCGAATAGACAAAAAACTGATTATGGGTGGAGGGGCTCCGCGGTAATTGCACAATTTCAGACCGGACCGGTCCGGTCCGCCTACCTTTTCATTTTTTAATATTAAACCGGAATGGCTAATTATCGGTTTGGCTCGTAATAAGACAAAATAGCTGACTTATGCACAGGGACACACCAGTAATTGGCCATGCTTTTTTTTCTTTTTACTGTCGGCTCGTGTGTCACGCGCGGCCGACAGTATTCCGCCTCACGCCCTCTTTGAGTGGCGCGTGCGTGGTGATGGAGTCGCCAGAGATGAGCTATCGACGTCTCTCTCGATGCGCCTCCGCTTGGTCTTCCTCCCGGTGTGGTGCGTTTTGTTCCTCGACGTCCGTGGACGCGGCGGTGACCGGTTAAAGCCGCTGCAGCTGTTTTTCTCTCTCCTGCACGTCAAAGTGCAGGGGAGTCCCCCATTTTGCATGCCTTTTCACTTCAGTCCTTTTACTTTTAATTTTGTTTATGGTCCTGATTTTTGTTATATAAGTTTTGATTTAGTTCGATTGGGTCCTTCGATTGAAATTAAATTGAATGTTTAAATTTCACTTCGATCCTCCTTCTTTTAATTTCTGGATTGGGTTTAAATAACTCAATCAATTCGGTACAGTAGTTTCAATTTTTGCAATTTTATCCTTTGATTGAAATTGATAATATATTTGATTTTCATTTCGGTCCTTATACTTTTAATTTTGGATTTTAATCCCTTAATATTTGATTTTCCTTTCGGGCCTTATACTTTTAATGTTTTTTTTTAATCCCTTGATTTCTTTTTATGATTTAAATTTTCTTAAAGTTTTTATGGTTTTTTTTGCCTTTCATTTATTTTATTTTTTTCATTATTAACACAATAATAATAATAATAACAATAATAATAATAATTTAATTGTTTTTCTTGTTTACTCTTTTGTTAATGTTTTTGAGGGTTTTTTTCCTCGGGATAATTTGATAATTTTTATTGTTTTGGCAGTGATAGCAACGATAATTTTTGTTTTTGTTTTATTCTTTTGTTTGATCTTTTGTTTAAGTTTTTAGGATTTTTTTTTCTTCCATTTTTTCCCTTTCATTATTAACACAAAAATAAAATAAATAAATGATAATAATAATAATAATAATAATAATAATAATAATAATAATAATAATAATAATAATAATTTAATTGTTTTTCTTGCTTACTCTTTTGTTAGTGTTTTTGAGGGTTTTTTTTTCCCTCAGAACAATTTGATAGTTTTTATTATGTTGACAGTGATAACAATGATAATTTTTAATTTTTATTGTATTTTTTTGTTTGATCTTTTTTTTGTAGTTTTTACAATTTTTTTAATCTATCATTCATTTATTTATTCTTTCATGATAATAATGATAATAATATCAATAATAATAATAATAATAATAATAATAATAATAATTTAATTGTTTTTCTTGCTTGCTATTTTGTTCACGCTTCTTATTTTTTTCCCTCGGTATAATTTGATATTTTTTATTGTTTTGGCAGTGATAGCAACGATAGTTTTTGTTTTTGTTTTATTCTTTTGTTTGATCTTTTGTTGAAGTTTTTAGGATTTTTTTTCCTTCTATTTTTTCCCTTTCATTATTAACACGAAAATAAAATAAATAAATGAAAATAATAATAATAATAATAATAATAATAATAATAATAATAATAATAATAATAATAATAATAATATAATTGTTTTTCTTACATACTCTTTTGTTAATGTTTTTGAGGGTTTTTTTCTCGGGATAATTTGATAATTTTTATTGTTTTGGCAGTGATAGCGACGATAATTTTTGTTTTTGTTTTATTCTTTTGTTTAATCTTTTGTTTAAGTTTTTAGGATTTTTGTTTTCTTCCATTTTTTCCCTTTCATTATTAACACAAAAATAAAATAAATAAATGATAATAGTTTTTATTGTGTTGATAGTGATAACAATGATAATTTTTAGTTTTTATTGTATTTTTTTTGTTTGATCTTTTTTTATAGTTTTTACAATTTTTTTAATCTTTCATTCGTTTATTTATTCTTTCATGATGATGATGATGATGATGATGATGATGATGATGATGATGATGATGATAATAATAATAATAATAATAATAATAATAATAATAATAATAATAATAATAATAATAATTTAATTGTTTTTCTTGCTTGCTATTTTGTTCATGCTTTTTATTTTTTTCTCTCAGTATAATTTGATAATTTTTATTGTTTTGATAGTAATGGCAATAATAATTTTAAATGTTAAGACTCCGATGTTACTGTTGTTATAATATTTTAAATTAATATTGCTTCCTTTTCCCCTTTATTTTTTTTTATTATTTTTATTTGCTCTTTGTATTAAATGATTTTTATAATTTTACTATTTGCACAATAATGATTTTAGTAATTAATTTTTTTTCTTATAAAAATATTTTGCTCTTTTTTTTAATGTTAGTTCGCGCTCTTTTGTGATCTTTTATGACGCAATACATACATTCTAAAATATATAATCTATACTTGCGTAACAAACTCTACTTAAAATTTTATACATTTTATCTCCTAATCTATAGCTTTTGTTTACTTATATCATATAAATTTATCGTTGTTGATTTAATTATGTTAAATTATATATACAAGAATGTCCGCGGCAACGCGTGGGGGCATTTAGCTAGTTTATAAATAAAGTGTGTGTTAGTTTATTCTTCAGCTCTAAATTGCTTTGCAATTCATATGAACCGGGTTTATTTTCTTATCTCTGTGGCAGGCTTGAGCATCAGAAGATTCTTTCAAAAGCCCTGCTTGTGCCTTGTAGTCTTCCCGTGGCTTTGGATAAAGATAGTGTTTCTTAGCCGCGGATGTTTTTCAAATTATATTTTTATTTAGAAATATATTAAAATAATATTTTTTATTTTTAAAAGATTAAAAACACAAAAAAATCTCGTTTAAAATAAAACAAAAATCAATTTCTTTTTAAAAACACTTTTAAAATATTTCTCAAACACCCCTAGATTTCGCAAGTTTCCAAGGAATTTTCAATTTAATATAAAAACACTAGAAATATTCGCGCGTGCGAATCATTGTTCACACACAAGTCATTATGATTTATAATAGATTTTTTTGTTCATTTTGATTATTGATTTTTTAAAAAGAGGACTAGAGTGATAAAAGCTGAGAAAGAGGTGGTGTTAAAAATTTAGATAAAAAGTTCAACGAATCCAATATTAAAAATACTTAATTTATTTTGGAATTTCAAAAATATTCAAGGAATATTTCAGAAAATTTGCAATTTCATCGCATGTCATGTTTTCCCTCTAATTTTGCTCAATATTGGTCCATATACTTACATTGTAATATATAGACACGATTCAAAATATCTGATTTTCTCTTAAAAACCAAAAATTGAATATCTTTTTTTCAAAAAATATTTTTTTATTTTCATGCATATAGTCAAATCCTAAAAGCTCTCAGAGCATATTTTCCAAAAAAAAATAAACAAATTGTATAATCTCTCATGTTTTGCAATGCAAAATAAGATATTGTAATTTGTTTATGATCATCTATTAGGGATTCATCCAAAATATCAAAGATTTTTTCACCAATCATTTTGTTCATTTTATTTATTAGAATTTAGTTGTAGATTTTAATATATGGGTGTTTAAAATTACATTGTAGAGCACGCCCTCAAGTATTAAAAATATATAAAAAAAATAAAACATGATGTTAAAATTAAGACTCTATAACAATAAAGATTTTATCCAATAAGATAGATTCCTGCACAAAAAAAGATATACCTTAAATCTTAGAAAAAACCAATAAATAGATATCTAACATATAAAAATAATCAAATAATAATGTAATTTATTTTAAGATAGAGTACACTAAAGATGATATGTCTTATGATACCATAACAAGTCTTCTTACTCATACTCTCGTAAATTATTAAGTTTTTTAGTACCTTTAATATATTCATAACGACTCCCTATAAATTAAAATTATAATTTTATAACTATATATATATATATAATCCTTTTTTTTCCATTTACTCCAACTCCGGGAGGCCCGTTGTGACAAGTCAACCCTTGGATCATAGAAAACTAGAGATGCAAACAGCATGACATCTTACATCGTTTAACAAAAAAAATAATGGATGGCCCAGAGTACAAGCCTACCCTTACTTTCCGGCCCAAGAACCGATCCATTAGACCTAGACTCCTTGCAGTTTTTTTATTTTTTACAGGTGGAAAAAAATAATTTGACAGGTAAAGAAGGAGAGATAATAATTAAATGAAAAGCCTTCGCAATTATTTCAAGGCTATATTAGTCCATTCAAATACTTAGCTATCACATCAGCTGGCCTCAGCCAGCCAGCCAGCAAGCCTAGAATCTTGTAGACTCGAAAAAAATTAAAAAAAATTAAAAAAATAAACATGGACTTGGAATTGAAGAACACTTGTGATATGGGTTGAACACGGCGTAGACTCACCCATCCTTTTTCTGGTGTGAACTGCAAATGGAAACGTTGTACACCGTGCAGATTTGTCCATATCTTTCCTTTCAGCTTTTCATTATTGAAAAGGATAAGAAAGTTTCACCATCCCTGCTGTTAGCCTCGTACAGTAATGCAATGATGTGATTGTTTGCAGCCCCACATGGTGTGGCGCCTGAGAATTCTGAGTCCCACCATGATCCAAGCTTTCCTAACTTCTAAATCTGTGTGCCTTTTTTCGTTCTTGATTGGTTCAGACACGACGAATATAACGAAACATTTCATATTCTGCTCTTATTGCTGCCTTGAAAAAGATTGTTCTTAGTCTGGTTATTTGTGGAAAATTTACCATCACCAGTGCCATTACAGTACTGGCAAAAGCTTTCCACCTAATGAATTCTCACAAGACAGAAACGAACTCCACCGGTTTTTGTTCTCTCTCGATGCTAATAGTTCTTCCTCACCTCTGCCAGATTTTAAATGTTAATGATTGGTACTGCCCCTTGGATGATCTAGACCAGTAGATTCTTTACTGCTAATAGCAGTAATGTGCTGTTCAAGCTGTGGATTGCTTGGTGCAAAACGATGACTGGTCAAAAACATTGATGTAATGGGCTGCTTAGCGCCAGTGGAGCCGATGAAGACCTGTTTGTCAGTTTCAAGAACACGTAATTACAGAGGACCTGGTACTGGAGATGCTTGCTTGAGGACATTAATGTTTGCTGTTTTGTAATAGGATAATCAAGGGCCACTCTTCTGCAGAATTCATTCAAGTGCTGGACGTAAGATCTACATCAGCTTGAAGTTGAGGTACGGTATCGTTTCATCATAATATATGGACAATCTGAAAAGACAAATGTTAAGGTTTTGTCATAATGACAGTTTGATAGATCACCCCAAGCATGTCCTACTACTTTTTCTCCTGCTCATCAACTTTATCAAGGAATCAATAGTTCTTACATTTCTCTGATTGTATCCAAATAAAAGATAAAAGACAAGGATCCCATAATGCAAGTGGTCAGATGTCGGAGGAGCTTGATTAGTACGATCATAATCTAGCAATTATGAAACCCGATTAGGATACTTTGCTGTGATGAACTTTACAGGTTCTTAATTATACCCTTGTCAGAAGGAAGAGGCTGTAAATTAACGATTCTGATATGGAAATTAAGAAGTGCAGTAAAACAAGACAGTAAATGAATAGAAAGTGAAAAGGGGAAGTTTGCTTTTGATCTTTAATCTGGTTGAACCCTTCACAAGATTCTGCAAAACCCTAGTGCCAATTAATCAATTGATGGTGTTTGCCTCTATTTTTCTCACCAATCTTTCCTGGCAGTGTTAGCAGATGTTCTTTTCAAGAGGATCAAATATTTGAAACTTCAAGATCCTCTGCCCCCACCACATCATGTTTTGACCTTAGCAGAGAGCCACTTCAGTGAATTATTGAAGCCACAGATGAAGGTTAACTGTATTTGAGCAATATGTTTTGATTTTGCTGACAAATCAAGGTAGATTTCTTTCTTGCAACATCTCGAAAGGGGTGGCAGTGTCACTGTTCATTGCTCTGAGTGATGCGTTCAAGTGAAAGGATCCATCCTGTCCAAAAAACAAATGTTTCTTTTGTGTTGGATTCCAGACATAGATAGTGGGTGTTTGGTTTCTCATACGTAGTTTTTTGTTTTGTTTCGTTGCAATAGAAATGATTCGTACCAGTTAAAAAATAAAATAAAATAATATTGTTTTTATTTCGGTTTAAATTCTAGCTTGTTTCGGATTTTTTGGCCAAATACCAGTCGAAACGTTGCGGTTTTGTTCTGCCCGTTCGATTTCGGTCAAATACTATTTTTTTAAATAATAAATAATTTTACAATACTAATTGTATCTCTTAATTTGACCGTTAGATTGAGATGAAATTTTACGAGGAGTCTCTTGACATATCTATATATATTATGTTCATATTTCATAACAATCAGAGAATGTAATGACTTTACAAGATTGATGATGACATTCTCGTAATATTATACATGTTCATAATTTTGTTCAGAAAAATCATTTTATTGTGTCTTTTTTTTAGATTAAATTGCACAATTTCTAAATAATTTTATTTTTGGATTTGAAACTAAAAAAATTGAATTAATATATTTAATTATATATATAGATAGATATATATATATAGATAAACAATACAACTTGAAACTACACCACCAAAACACTCCAAAACCCCTAATTAAAAAAAAACCCAACCGAAACAGTATTTACACTCAGCTAAAGTTAAGAAATAGAGTACAAGTGGATGCAACTATACACATTCCGTCTTGATATTGATGATATAACTTGCCCTTTTGTTCTGATTCATTTGCCTTCCAATCAAAATCAAGCTTCTTAACCTCACTCTGGTTCGATCAGGTTTGACTCGTTCAGCCTGTATCATGATGTGGTGGAGCGAGCTTCTGTGGCATCCACTACACATTTGTTTCTGCCTGCAAGCACAGCAAATTGGTGTTTTTTGACTGTAGATCAGAGATTGTCACTTGGAAGTTGTAAATGCTGTTGTTTTCTTTCTTTCTGCCTGCCAGCCAATGCCCCTCCATTCTCAGAGATCTTGAATTGATCTTGTTCTTGATAGTGGTGATATTCTGGCTGTGACGGCCAACTCATTTTAACTCGCTCAAAACTCAGTCAGAGCTTTGTTTTTTTTATATATATATATATAATCGGGGTGTTCGGGTCAACTTACACGCACCACAACTAATTCCCTGACTCACTGAACATCCTGCAGACCCAGTGAGCATATAAGGCACCACGGGGGTGACAGACGTGCATGGTGAGACTTAAACCCTGGAGCAGAGAAAGAAAACAAGTCCTTTCAACCTCTATGCTAAGTCCTCATTTGCCAAAGCTTAGTTTTTATCGTTGTGCAGGATGCAGTTTAGATCAATTTTTTTAGCATGAAAAAACAAAAACAGGCGTTGTTAACCTATGTTTTGGAAACAAAAATATTATTATTATTATTATTATTATTATTATTATTATTATTATGTGGGTTTAGTATAATGTAATTTGATGTGCTTGGTGAGTTTATCAGTAACATGTATATTTGAAAAATATAACAGTAAATAAATACTCAAAATTTTAAGCATCAACCAAATGTAGAAAAATTATTTGTTTTCGCTAATGATTTTGATATACTAATATCAAAAATTAATAAAAAAAAATGCATTTTCAAATAAAAAACAATTTTAAAAAGTATTTTGCACCACAATATTAAGCACACACTAAGACCATGATAACTACATAAAAATGAAATCAAATCAAATCATAAAAACTAATTTAAAATAAATTATATATTAAAAAATTGAAAGAAAAAAAACACACACAGAAAAACCCAAGTGCTCAAGCCTAGATGACCCAGCATGCCTTGACCTTAATAAAAAGCTTAACTCTCACGTCTAGGCTTTAATAATTGTTTTTTTATTGATGAAAAGCATGCCATTCATTTTATTTTTTAAAATAAAAAAATTGAATTATGTACTCTGATTAGATTTCAATGACCAAAGGGTCGCTAGGAAATCTTGTCAAGGGTAGTGCACGCCCAAAAATTAAATTTTAAATATTTTTTTATCTAAAATTATCAAAAAATACTCTAAATACCTAAAAACATACCCCAAATCCAAAAGCTTTCATGGTGTCAAATCTACTATCTCAGGCATCTTAGTGGGACTATTATCATTGAATGAAACTTGTTAATATCAAGACACCACCTATTTTGGTAGTTAAAATCGATATCATTGACTGGAAATAGGTTAGTTGAAAAGTAAGAGGATCAAAGTTAATGTTTTGGGTCAATTTTGAGACGGGCATTAAGTTTCTCTATATTTTCCAGTTTGATCCCTAAGCTTTTAATTTCTCCATTTTCAAATAAATTAGAAGTAATTAAATTTTAATTTTGTCAATTACGTAGCCTAGTTGAGAGAAAAAAATTAATTATCAAAGGTAATAATAATAATAATAATATAAAAAACTATTACTCCAATCTACGGTTGAAATGGGAGAGGATGTCCATAAAATGTGTACAGTAGTCTGCTTCTTATTTGTCAATGGAGATGAAAGCTTATAGGCATCCATTTACAAATTTTTTTCATGCACCTTGACATTGGTTATTAAAAATTATGATATGATATTCCCATCGGTGATTTAGTGGTAAGAGCTTTGGAAATAAAGAGATTTATTTTCCCTGCGATTTTATATTCGAGTCATGTGATTATTAATATGATCACCACTAAAAAGTTAAGTTTACATGATCGTTAACTTTAAGATTCATATGAATTAATCTAGATGCACGTAACTAACATGCATATCCACATTAATCAAAATAAATTATGATACGATATCAAGAAAACATCGATCTCAATTAAAAAATTAGCAGCTAGTGAAGCCCCAGAAATGGTTTCATATGATCGGTTAATTTTCTGATCGATGGTACGTGTTTTTATCTCAGCATCAGTGTCTTCCCATGAAGCTTGCTGAAACTGCAATGGCAATCGCTGTGTGCTGTCTTGAGAATCGATCAGTTCTTATGAATGTTTGAAGAAAGTGCATGATTAGCAAGAGACAAAACCTGGCTTTTCTAAGAACAACAAGATCTTGATTATTTTCTCGGATTTGATCTCCGTTCTGATTTTCAAAGAAATGCAAATGTCATCATTGGATTGAATTTTCCGGCTAATAATCCATCAACATACACATCACAAATCATAAAAAAAAATAACAAAAACAATGGGCATTATTATTGCAAACTTTTCAATCATGCCACTTATGATGTCCTTTCACCAATGATTCATCAACCTTATCCCTTCTCTCTACTGTTGAATGAAGAAATAGAAGGAATCTAATACCCAAATATCCACACTCATCAAGGTTTGAGCCTTTGCCTGCAAGATTGGCAAGTGATCTCCATGCACGTAGAATCTACCTTCCCTGTAGCTTTCTCTTTCATTCTCTCCGCCTTTTCCACCTCCTCTCTAGCCCTTTGCCACATGTGCCTTGCCTTCGCAAACTCGGACTGAGCCAACTCCATCTCCCTCCTTGTAAGCTCCCTCACTCGCTCCGCGTAAGCCTTTTCGACAGCTGCCAGTTTAATTTGCTCCGCCGCCTGCCATTTCAAGGCTTCAACGCAGCTCGAATCCGTTTTCGCATCGCTGAAATCACAAATGGGACCTGTTAGCACGCAGGTAGACGGTGCCTGGATTGTCCCGACACTTATCGATAATTGCAAGTCCAGTGATGGCCCTCCGAACTGGCGGTGCTGATGGTGATCGGGCACCGCCACTGGTCTGTCGTACCTCGATGAAGAATCCATCGGCCGCGATGACATTAGAGAAGACGAGGAGGAGGAAGCAGCCATGGAAAGCTGTGAGGGGAGAAGCTGGAGCTCCTTCTGATCGCCCTCCTCCATGTTGAAACAAGAAAATCAAACAGGTTCAAGCCACAAGGTGATGGCAATGATCAGGGAGATTTGTTGGGGTGGCAGAGACGGCTGCCATTATATAGACACGGCTACCTCGAACCAACTGTAAAATGACTAGACCGCCCTTTCTGCTGTTCACCCTTACTCGGTAAATCCAGGTAGCATTGAAGGGTGTTTTGGTGAAATGAGTTGGGATTGAGAATTCCGTTATAGAAAGAGCCAAAAGTATGGGAAAGAAATAACGGATCACGTTATTGAGGCATGAGTGGCTTTTTGTAGTTGTAGTGAAGTGTTTGTCGCTTTATTATTTTTTTTACTTAAACTGTCATTATTAAGTGAATTGTTTTATTGACTTTGTAATCTTTTATTTATTTTTTGGTATCTTTTTGGGATATGAGGATATGGAGGGTGTGGGTGTGTAATAATTAGACACGCACGTGCAATGAATTAGTGTGTTCTTCGGCTGTTTTTCCCTCAGAGGGTAATATATTCAGAATAATTTTGAAACCATTAACATGGTTTCGATTTTATATACAAAAAATGTTTTTTTTTTTTGGAAATTAAAGCGCGTCAATATAAATAGAAATTAAGGATGTAATTCTAAATTACAAATGTGTTTTAATCAGTCAAATCCCATATATAAATCATAAATATTCTTTATGTGATATATAAGGTCTACAATGATCATGACATGATGACAAAGAATTTGAGATCTACACATACAAATCTCGAGTTTTGAGTCAGAACGTGCATCTCTTGTAAGAGTTTGGGAATAGTCGGGGTTTTACTCGCTTACCTAAACCCACAAAATAAGCTTTCCAAGAGTGGGGTTTTCTAGAATCCAAAAAAAAATATAGTGTATAAGGATGAACAATGTACCACCTGTTTGACATTGTGTTTTTAAGTATTTTTGAAAATAATTGATTTTTTTTATTTTAAAATTAAATATTTTTAGTGCTTTTTAGATTATTTTCACATGTTTATATCAAAAATAATTTTTTTAAAGAATAAAAAAATATATTATTTTGATTCATTTCTAGAATTTTTTTTAAAAAAAAACAACTTCAATCAAACTATCAAATAGTCAATTTGGTAATATTATACGATCCACACCGCATAAAATTATTGTAAATTCAAGTTTATTTAATGTATGGATAAAGTGTTTAAAAAATATGTGTGTGTTTTATACTAATATGCAAGGGGGGAAAAAAAAGAGGAAATATTTTATTTAAGTTTGGGAAGGCATCGAGCTCTCAGATGTAGCTCTAGCTTTATGGTACGCCTAAAAGGTGTCGGGGCTCGGTACAAAAAGCTCTCCACTTTGTAACTCAGCAGCGCACGCTCCACGCAGGGATTGGCACGTGGGATGGGCACACAAGATGAGACGGGCCATGATTGGGGGTACCGACCGACCCTTCCACTTGAACCATGTTAGGGGCATGCTGTGAAAGCTAGCCCTTTCTTCTTCCTTCAACATCTTTTGCCAGTGGGTTTGGAGATTTTTTATTTTATTTTATTTTATGCCCATTATACATTCCAAATTAGTAGTTCTATTCATTTTTATTTTCTTTTGAATTTTATTTCGAGATACCTTGCAACTATCATATGTTATTGGAATATTTTTCTCAAATTTGCATGTGAGTTTGTAAATGATAAGGAATGCAACTCTTAAATGATTAAATGATTAGTTCTTCTAAGAAAAAAAACTATTTCATGTGTTTGGATGAGAAAATAAGCATGCATGTCAAAATTATTAGAGCATGTTTGGCTTTTATTTTGTGTGGTTACAAATAATTTTTGAATAAGTTCTACATGATTAAACTTTTTTTTTCGATTCAAGAAAACTCCACTTCCCTTTAATCATTCTTTGTAAGCCCGAGTTAAGTGAGTAAAATTTTGATTGTCTTAGACTCTTATAAAGTAAGCACTCTCGAACCCAAACTCAAGATTTGCTAGATATGTTTCAAGCTCTTTGCTACTACGTTATGTCTCTTGGGAACTGAATAACACATTAATGAGCATGATGAATTTCATGAAAAAACAAATCAAGAAACCCAAGAGAAGAAAAACAAAGTGAAGACTTGAAATAAATGTTTGTTTTAGTGTCTTATTATAATTTTTTATATCTTATTTGATAGTATAACTATAATAAACTCATTCACTTCACTATATTCGTGTTAAGTTGTTAAATCTAAAATTCTACATGAATTAATTGACTGAATCAACTGATCGGTCATTTTAGCTGTTAGAGGTACAATAATAGATATAAACTAGTTGTTTTTAGAAACATATATATATAACTTGTCTAATTATAAAATTAACAATAAAATCCAAATATATATGATACACAAGTTATACCAAGCCAAAACTATTATAAAATCACGAATCTTTAATTACACTCTAATTTATATTATTAAAATTCTTTTTTATATTTTAATATAAAAATTTCATTTTCATTACCCTTAAACACTTACCACTCTTGTAAGTGTTACCTTGATATATCAGAGTTTCAATTATTATTTTTAATTGCATATCAAATCATAGATATGATACCTATCTCCATTATTTAAATATGAAAAATCTATCAAGAGATAAAATAGGAGATCCAAACGACTTCCCATCAAGAAAAATAAAAAATAAAATAAGAAAAGAAAAGAAAGCAAGATGTGATTGATTTCAATGCTGAAGATTAGAAGTGATTTAGTATGGTGTTTTCGAACATAAAACCTGGATTCCCGGAATCTGCAATTCTATAAAAGGCTTTGCATATCCTTCTTTCTGTATTTTTTAAAGGGATTGACACAGTTTGACACGGTCAAATTTATAGAGAAATAATAATTGAAAAAACGAATGTGTCAATACAAGTGTTCGATGACTTACGCAGGTTTGAGAGCACAATGAAGTTATTTTTTTTTAAAGTATTTTTTATTTATAAAAATATTAAAAAATATTTTTAATATTAATATATTAAAATGATATAAAAATATTAAAAAAATTAATTTAAATTAAAAATAAATTATATTTTATTTATTTTTAAAATACAATTTCAAACCGTCACTTCCCATAATTTATATTGAGGAATTCGGCATTAATACTTTTTTTAAAAAAACAAAAGAAGAAGATTTGCGTGATATTTGTGTACAAATCAGATCTTTCTAATCATGAACTTTATCTTGTAGCTTGTTTTGTTAAATTATTTTTTTTAAGTGCTCAAATTTAAAATCATTTATGCTAAATTCAAGGATTTCATTTGATCACGAGAGAAAATAAATGAAATACAGAGAGAGAGAGAGAGAGACACACAAATACCCTATTTATCGGATTATTTATAAATTTTATTTTTTAAAATTAAACTTTAGAATTAGTATTAAAAAATATAATAAATAATAATTCAGTTGTGCTGTACAAACTGTTTCAAAAATACATGAGCTAGAGCTAAAAACTGGATCATTGGCTGAAACATAGTTGAATGCTGATAAATTTCCTTACTAGTTTTTTTTTTTTGTATAAACCACGCGGTGTTCTAGATACTAGGTCTAGACTAATCCACATTCGCACCGGGTGGGCCCCGAAGGGGTGAAAGTGCTCCCCAAATTGCCAACTCCATACAAGAGTAGGGATTGAACCCCTGACCTCTCTTAAGGGACGAGAGCGCCCTCACCACTCACGTCAGGCCCCCTTGGATATTTCCTTACTAGTTAGTTAGCTTTATTTGGTTTGAACCTTCAAATTAAATAATATAATAAAAAATTATGAGTTTTTTTTTGTAATTTCTTATTTCAACTATGATCCAGTGGTTGTTTTTGACCCGGATAAAAAGTAAACAGGCCGGGAATAAATCTAGGAGGGGACGAGGGTTTTTAAAACAGGATGCATGTGAAAGGTTGATTATCTTGACTTGCATATGCTATCATGAAAAAGCTGCTTGCAGTGGTAAAAGTTACTGTTTTTTTTTATCACACATCATATGTTAGCCTTTCCAGCCATGAAAATTAAAGATATTTGATTTTTTTTTAATTTTTTTCTCTTGTGACTTTAAAAGTGTAGTTGGTATTGTTTTTTAATGAAAAAAATATAAGAATAATATTTTTTTTAAATAAATTATTTTTTACATAACTGTATCAAAATGATCTAAGAATATAAAAAAAATAATTTAAAATTAAAAAATCAAAAATATTTTTGAAATGCAGTGTCAAACAGACACTTAGGAGCATGATAGTTGTTTTTTAATATATATTTTTTTAAAAATATATCTTTTAATTTTTAACATCATCATATTAAAATCACCTAAAAACACCAAAAAATAAAGTATAAGCAAATAAAAATATATAAAAAATTATTTTTTTTTAAAAAAAATTGCTTTTAAACGCAAAATCAAATACTCTAAATTCTCATAACTTTTTTTTTATTTTGAGTTTTTTTTCTCTCCAAAAAGTACAAGAGATAATTTATTCTTCTTAGTCTCAGCACTTTATATTATTTAATTTAGTTTAGTTTAAAGGCTCTATTTTTTTTCTAAAAAAAACATTAAATATATAGGAATTGAAAAAAAAAAATAAGTGGAGAGTGGGATTTGTACACTCGCCCTTTTTGGACCAAAACCTCAGTCTCGTCCTAGACCAGCTCGGCCATCTCCAACAGCCCTTTCGTCGCAGAAATTTGCCATTACTTACGTAACGTCGCCAGATTGCCTTGGCCCATGCTGATAATTTGTTATATGCACATTAGTTCCCGAATTTAAATTAAAATATATATTTTTTATAAAATTTCAAAACAGTTAAAATTTTATTTATTTACCTGAGCCTATAAAACATAGAGTTTTCTCATATAAAAAAGGGAACAAGATATGTAATATATGTGTAAATCCTGTTTGATTAGTATTTTAAAATATAACATATATATATATAAAATAAGTAAAAAAATTATTTGATTAAAGAGATGGAGAAAGATATAGTAGTTTTGGAGTGAATTTTTAAACTGATATATTATAAAATAGATTAAAAAAAAACACGTTTTATTCATCTTTTTGTCTCAACAAAATAACAAAACACTAATTTAAAGTAAATACCAATGCACAATATTTTTCTTGGCTCAAGGAGTATAATAATCATTTTACTATTCAATAAACAATAAAAATAATGATATTTTGCAGATGGGTATGCTTCTCTTAATTGAGACCGACACTGAACAGAAGGAACAGGAGTGACGTTGTCATGAGGCTTTTAAAGAGGCACCATGCCAAGAGGTTAGTGTGGCTAAGAACCTGGATATTCTTCTCAAAGAATGTCACAGCTTCCCTGCCCAGCAACATCAGCTGGATGAGTTTTCCATTGCTTCATCAGGGGGTTACTGAACAAATATACAGCTATCTTATTGATAATTTACAGAAGAAGTTAGCTGGATCAAAGTCTAATAACTTATACATTCCTAGCTAGTAAAATTACTCTGTGCAAATCAGAACTGTCCACAGCACCTCTTTATCTGATACAGTCGGCCATGATCCCTAAAAGCATTTGCTATGAAATTGAAAGAATCTGTAGACGATTTATTTGGGGTCAGAAGGATGGAAGAGATAAAATCCATCATCTAGTCAAGTTGGAGAAAAAAATTCATCTAGTGAAAGACAATTTCTGGTATGGCCCGTGACTTTCTCTTGCAGCTCAGGGGATTCCTGAGAATTTAATGAATTGCTCTGTTGTGGACATGGTGGAGGGTGGAAAACACTGGAAGTGGGATAGCTTTGCTCGTTTAATTCCTGTACAGGCAGTGGTGCTGCTGGCTGGATATCCCCATCCCTCTCAGAAAATGGAGGAGGACGCAATATTTTAGAGGTGCTCTGCTGGTGGAGAAGATAGGAATTACAGTCTTATCATGGAGGCCAAGGAACTGTTAGCAAGGGAGAGGGATTGTTCAGATGGATCATGTTTACATGGAAGCAAATTCTTTAGCAGATTGGTTAGAAAATCATGGTTTAACAAGAAACCTGTTCGACAAGAACTCTTATATTCTTGATGTCCCGTCGAACGGTGTTCTTACCGCTTTGTATTATAAAAATGCCTCCCAGCCGGGGGGCGGATCGAATCGGAGTTTCCGGGTCAACTGCTACTCGTTTAATTTATCCAGGCGTTTCACCCTAATTTCTCGCGAAACAAACACAAGAAAAGAAAAGAAAATAGAAGAGCAACAAAAATAAATGGAAACTAAAAACGTAGTTAGAGCAAAAAAGGAATAAATCAGGCCAGTAAATAAATAATTATTCGTAATTGATCCGAAGAGTAGAGAGAAAAGGCAGATGCAATTGCATTTTACCATATGAATAGAAGAAGGATCGGGCAAGAATTGCTTGAGAGAATCGAGATCGTTAAGTATCTCTTTCAACTCCGCCTCCATGGCGCTGCTACTAATCGCTAAATTTGAGCGAATCTGTCATTTACTCGTTTCCTCCTCCACCTCCTCCTCCTCCTCGCGGCGTCGTCGTCGTCGCCGCTCGACTCTGTCTGTGTGCTTTCTGTACTTATGGGCTTTAGATTGTGGCCCCATATTTAGATAGAATGGGTTATGGTATTAGAGTTTCTTACAATTTTCTATTAAATTAAAACAAAAAAAAACAAATAATAAGGAATTAATTTGTCATGTAATGGACTTGTGTTGATCCATGGACCTTGTTCTTAGTAAGTTAAGCTTTGGACCGCCAAGTTGATTCTCGGTAGATAGAGAATAAAGCAACCCGGCCTCACTCGGCGGGTTGGCACAAGGATCTGCCAACCCAGATTCTAGTTTTTTTTTTAATAGATTATCTAGTTAATTGGAGAAACTCGATTCCACTGGACTTGGATGAGATCAAGTATTTTGGTAAAAAAATTTATTATTATTTTAAAAAATTAAAATTATTTAAGAGGTTGTTATTTTGAATAATGTTTTTTTTAATAAAATATTTAACATGCATGCATATTCTGATCATCACCAATGAGTTGAGCTGACTCACCATCCGAATCTTGAATTAAATCGACTCAGAACCCGAAAATAAAGTAATTCCTTCATCTCTCGTTTTTCTTTACTTTTCAAATGTTGATAACTTGATATACTGAATTTCTTGCTAATTTTTATTTATTTTTATGTATATATATAAAAAAAAAACTATGAAAACAAGTTGAAATTCCGTTTCTTAAAATGATTTAATATTTCAAATTAAAGAAATAATGGAAAAAGTTTGCTAAATTAAAGTCATGTTGATAAAAATTTATTCGTTTTTTTATATAAAAAAAAAGAGTTAGGATAAATTAAAATAATTATCTAGTTACTGTGGAATTACCTGAATGTGAATTGCTCGCTTAAATATCAATATGTGAGAGTTGGGTTCTTAGTAAATACAACTATAGACTTTTCTCAGTCTTCATTCTCATGTATTTTTATTTACAAGTTTTAAGACTTGTTAAATCTCATCAATTTAAAAAATAATTAAATAAAAAATTATTTGAGTCAATTCGGATTAAATTATCAAGTTTAGATTAGAATACCGAGATAACTCCAAAAAAAAACAAATTGAAAATAATTTATAAAGTATTTTTCTCAATCAACTCAATATTAAAAGATAAAATTAAAAAAAATAAACAAATAAACATCCTGAATAAACACAATCAACTCTACAAAATTAGTGACCCTGATTATGGACTATAATAACTTCACATAAAAAAATCAAAACAGATTAAGAATTTTACACCTCATAAATCTAATATTTTATGAAAGAAAATAAAAATAAAATCTTAATTAAATCAATCGTGCCACTCAATCGTCATGTTCACACTTGATCAGTAATTTTAGATAACATGTTGCGTAAGTTAGCATGTCATTCTCCCTCTAAAGATTCATAAGCCTGAGGCGTGGGATCACTACCGTAGAAGTGCTCCACCATACTGCGCGCCGTCGCTTGAGTTGCGAGGACAACACGGCAACGTTTTGCGACCCCTTTTTTTGCATCATTGACCGGATCATGGAGACAAATCAAGATCAAGAAAAGCTTATTTGTATGCTCTTTCTACCGGAGCTCATGACCGACCAAGACTTGTAGTTTATATTATATTATTGTGTATGCTGTGTTACATGTCAGATTATTTTTTTAATGTGAAAAAATATTTAAATATTATTAACATGTTTGCAGCAGAAAATATAAAATTATACGAGAATTGATATGATATGATCTAATTGACTTTGTTGGTTCCAAAGATAAGATGGACGACTAATAAAAATATAATTCGGCTCAAATATGACATCTTTTTTAAAATGATGAAACAACAAAATATTATATTTACTTGGTTTAATCTAGATTAATCTGTCAAATCTATTACCCAAGTTATGAGACTTTTATAACCCTATAGAAAAGCACATAATCATTTCTTATTATTATCAAACTTAATTTTAAATCAATATAGCATTGAAGAACAAGATAAAAAATAAAATTCAACAAAAAACAAGTAGATTCACCCGAGGTAACATATCAAACTTGGATAATAAGACTGGAATAACCTCATAAAGAAATCAAAATAAATTATAAAGCATAATTTCAATCAACCTAATAAAAATAAAAAGAAATAAATTAAAACAAGACACAATGAGTCGATTAACTAAATTTGTGATCCTGGTCATAAGACCATGATAACTTAACAAAACACAAAACCAAAATAAATCATGAAATTTAATTCTCAATTAACATTATATTGGAAGATAAAATTGAAAATAATTCAACTAAAAAATGACAAGAAAAAAGCTAACTCCATCAACCTGACCTACGACCGAGGTCATAGGATCGTAATAACCCCATGAAAAGCTAATAATAAAGAAAAAAAATAAAAAAAATTAAATAAAAAAAATAAAAAAAATAACTCAAGTCAAAACCGAGTTGGAAGTCCAGGATAATTTCGTAAAAATATAAATATAAATCATAATATGTTATAATCTTATATAAATAAATTTAAAAAGTAACTATGAATTCCAATTATTAATTAATATAATATAATAATAATAATAATAATAATAATAATAATAATAATATTTTTTTGAAATTTTAAGCACTAAAATAAAAGAGGGGCTTAGTTTTTCACCGCTGACGATTTTACAGAATATGTTAACAGTTAAATCATGGGAGAAAAAAAAGAAAGATAATTCGATGACGCAAGGTACTTTGCTTGTGATCATGGCTTTGTCATTCAACGGCTGTTCTATCTTTGACAAAGCAAGAATTGCTGGCTTGTCTTTAGCACAGCATGGATAGCCATAATTAATGCCACGAATAAATATCTCTCTTAAATTCTAATAATCAATTCCACAATGTTGCGTTCATGCATTGAAATGAAATATTTTTTATCTTTTACGCAAGCAACAATACCATGATCAAAGTTAACTGGCTATTAGGTCTTAAAATTATTTTTAATTTTTTTTTAGAGAAATTACATCGTGGAATGAAAGCTGCCTCTGATTATTTTTGTTTTATATATATATATATAAAAAATGAAAATTACAAGGTTTAAGGAAGCACGCCATATATGTAAACATATAAATCGCCGAGCATGATGAGTTGCAATAAATGTTTTTTTTTATATATATATATAGACAATATCTTCCGATCCTTTTGTCAAACTTGTCACCTCGAACAAGTTGAAGAGTTTGACCTTCTGATCTTTTTCTGTGTTTATTGAAACATTAATTAATTAATTAATTAATTTAGGGTTATCATTAATTCCCAAAAATAAAAAACATGCGAGGAGTGCCCGAGATATTTAACCTGTGAAGTCCATGGAGCAGAATCAAGTCAGACCGTCAATCTTCTATCGGAAGAGTTGCTAAATCACTCTATCCAGATATTCAACCTATCTTTCTAAATCAATATTAAATTTATATACATCGCGGTTGAGTATTTTGTTTATGTGTTGCTATTATAATTATTTTCATTTATTTTCTTTATTTTTGTTGTTGAGACTTGAGATGTGTAAGATTATGATGATGAGAAAACACGTGTTTGTTTTGTTAATAAATGTGATGAATCTGTTAGTTTTTATTTTTATAATGATGGGATTTCTTTAGTTTTCTTAAATTTCTCATTGAAACTAAATGCAAAAAAATATATATTTAATTTGATACTAAAAATAGAATATTTGAATTTTTAATATAATCCAGAATTATAGAGTTACCAATTAATTTTAGAAAAATATATAAAAAAAATTGTTTACCGATGGATGTTTTTCTTTTTTAAATAAAAGAATATTTTATAAATAATTCTAACAACAATGTTTTTTAACGTAGTTATTGATATAATCTCTTGCTTTCCGGCGAGGACTTTTCCCATGGGTCTTTTAATTAAAAATTCCCCATGAAAAATAATTTTCTAATGAAGTTCCCGGTATCATTTTAAAAAACAATGGATTTTGTGGTAGTATTCCAAGAAATTGCAAAAATAAATAAACAAATAAATTTCTGTTTTGATGCATGATGGAAGAACAACGTCAACCTAAATGGGAACTAAAATGTGGGCGCAGCATTTGAAGATGAAACATCTCCAGCTACTTTCTCGTATTCTAGCGAGGAAGTGTGTCCTTTACTCCTCACAATCACATCATCCAAGTTTTTATTTTTAAAAGTCCATCGATTCCATCACAAACATGGATCTTACAATATTATAAGAGAAAAACAAGTGAGGTAAAGGGTGTTATTGATCAAATTATTAAGTTTTTATAGGTAAGATAATTTCTTGATATGATATCAAAATTTTATTGATCTGGCAGTTACGAGTTCGAATCTCACCGCTCTTGTTCTATTTGATGAAAAGTCAAGCTTTTTATTTTTTAAAAGTCCATCGATTTCCATCACAAACATGGAACTTACAATATTATAAGAGAAAAACAAGTGAGGTAAAGGGTGTTACAGAAACAAATTATTAAGTTTTTATGTAAGATGATTTCTTGGTATAGTATCAAAATTTTATTGATCCGGCAGTTACGAGTTCGAATCTCACCGTTCTTGTTCTATTTGATGAAAAGTCAAGCACGAATAACATGAATCTGTGTATATTTCAAGCCCAAAAACTTTCACCCGTAAAAGTATCTCAATCTAGCAACTTAATATTTTATACAAAATAGTTACTTTACAAATGGTGCTGTGAAAAGGTGGCGAGCAATGGATATGCAACGCAAGCAGGTGTGCATCTCTTTTGCACCAAACCAAGGTGTTCATATCTGTTTGGTGGCAGCGAAAGGGATTTGATTTCTACCAACTCCACCATCTCTCGACCTTATCCAAATCCATTTCTGTGATGTTTTTATTTTATTTTTTTAAAGTCCCTGGACATAATTAAATATCTCAGGCTAACTTGATTTGCAAAACTTGCTACCTCGCAAGTCCCAACTTGATCTCCCCAACTTGCACGCTATGCGTAGAGATGTGAAAGTGTGCACAGAACAGATTCAAGATGTAAATTTCCTGCCAAAATCCCATCAGTTTTGACCTACCCTGGAACACCCTCGATCGAGCCAATTAGCAACTGGTTTGTCCAAACAAACAGATAGTTTTGCTTGCCATTCTTCCACACAGGTGCAAGTAGGAATTTTTGTGAAGATACTGTTATAGATTAAGTTTATGTTTGTTTGTTAATACGGTTGCAGTTGTTTTGAAAGTGTTTTTCATTCAAAAATACTTTTAAATATTTTTTTTAATAAAATAATTATTATTTTTGACATCAACATATGAAAAATAATCTAAAAATATATAAAAAATTAATTTAAAATAAAAAATAAAAATATTTTTTTTTTCAAAATTGGTCTAAATAATAATAGCTTCTGTAAGGGTGGTATCTGAGATCGAATCTCACTCATGTTATTTAAAAATTAAAGAGATTCAAGAGAGAATAAAAAATAGAACATCCAGGAAATAGAAACTGTCTTTAATAGGCCGCTAAAGTTGTATTGTTTTTTAGTTAGAAGTGTATTGTAGAAATCCCTATTTAAAATCTCTATTGTAACAAGAAATACACACATAAATATACATTCAAACTTTTAACATGGTATTAGAGCATCTCTAAATTTTTTCATATATGAACTTTTTATTTTTTTTTCAAATTGAAGTTTTTTTTTATCCCCGAATGCTACAGTGCCATTTGTTACTGTTCATCAATTAGTTACTGTTCAGATTTGGTCCCCTATAAATTGTTACTGTTCACCAAAATCAAGTTGCTATAGTAAAAGTTCATCCATAAACCCTAGAAATTCCAAAAACCCAGAACATCATCCAACACAAAAAATGGAAATGAATCTAACAACTATACCCACCTCTACTCCAGCAACATCAATTGTTCATTAAGACAACTCTGCCGTTCCCAGTTGGTGTTGTGTTGGATGGGGACAACCTGTATTATTTGGAGTTAACAGAAAAAAGGGGGTCAAAGTTGGGTCACGCACATCAGACCGAAAAGTAAGGATTAAGCTCATGCATTCGTTTGGTTGTGGCATCGACGACTCGAAAATCTTTCTTTCGGGTATCTTAAGAAGATACAACCATATTTGTTTTCAGCTTTGAGTATTTTGGATTTTCAGTGTGAAATTGTGACCTTGCAAAAAACCATTGTATTCCCTTATCTACTCGAGTTTGAATAAAAATTTAGAACCGTTCACAGTCATTCATTTAGATGTTTGGGATCCTGCAAAAGTTCCATCATTTTCTAATGCATGTTATTTTGTTATATTTATTGGTGAATATACTCAAATGTCTTGGAACTCTCTTCTCTGAAATAAAAGTGATGTAAGTGCAGTTTTCAAGAATTTCACAAAATAGTGTTGAACCAATACTAACTACACATTTATACATTTCAATCCAATAATGATACGGAGTTTATGGATCAAGTTTTAGGTAAGTTTTTAAACCATCATGAAATTTCACATCACACCTCATGCACATATACTCCACAGCAAAATTGATTAGCATAAAGAAAAAACAAGTAGATTATGAAAATTGTTTATGCCTCTCTATTTGGAATGAATCTGCTTAAACACTATTGGGGCGATACCTGTCAAATCGGTGTCTACTTAATGAATCAAACACCATTTAGTGCGAATGGATTTCAATCTCTCCAACAGAAGATGAAATCTCTTCTTTGTGGTCATCATCTACCAAATTTGGAACCACGGGTGTTTGGTAGTATGATGTATGTCCACATCCCTAAAGTCATGCGAAACAAACTTGATCCATGTGCAAAACAATATATCTTTATAGGTTACTCAAAGTTTCAGGAAAGGATATCGATGTTATGATCCCCACCATTGAGAGCTATATGTAACCTTAGGGTGCATCATTCTGAGAATTGGAACCCTACTACTTTAAGGAAAATTATGGGACTTCTCTTCAGGGGGAGAGAAATAATGCAAAGAACGAAAAAATATTTGAGTTAGAAGAAAATAGAGGGTTAGAAGAAATGAGACCAAACCTGATTACTCCCAATATCCAAAACTACTGGTACTAACTTGGAATTCTGCACAAACCAAATTGTTCTCAGCAATGACCCTCCTGAATCTCCAGAGTTGTCTAAGTCTACACCATTAACTGAAGAATCAACCCAGTCCAAGTCTACACCATTAACTAAAAAATCAACCCAAAATTTCTCTCCTCGGGTAAATCTAAACCCTATTCTTAATGAGACAAATGAAATTCCATTCCTGGAACAAAATGTAACCAATAGTTATCCAAAAAGGTTAAATCGGGGAGTTCCAAAAAAACAATATTAACCCAAACCCAAAAACAAAACCAGATATCCTAAAAGTAATTATGTCTCTCCTCATAGGTTACCGGAATCTTATATATTTTTTGTTAATCAGTTATCCCCTATATCTATTCCTAGTAATGTACAAGATGTATTAGCGGATTCAAAATGGACTAAGACAATGAACAAAGAAATAAAGACATTTTAGAAGAATAGCACTTGGGAGCTATGTCCATTACCCAAAAGGAAGAAAATAATTGAGTGTAGATGGATGTTCACTGTAAAACTCAAGGCGGATGACAACATTGACCAGTACAAAGCAAGGCTTTACAAAAGGTATTCGCAGAAGTATTGGGTAGATTATCAAGAGACCTTTGCTCTGGCTGCAAAAATCAACACTATCTGTATCATCATATTTTTAGCAGTAAATCGAGACTAGGTCTTGCAACAGTTTGATGTCAAAAATGCCTTCCTAAATGTAAACCTTGAAGAAGAAGTCTACATGGAGTTGCCCCCTAGAGCTAAACACAAATCCTCATATAGAAATGTAATTTGCAAACTAAAAAAGGCATTATACGGTCTGAAACAATCACCATAAGTGTGTTTTGAAAGATTCTCCTTAACGATAAAGGAATTTGAATATTAATTGTGTATGTGGAAGATATGGTTTTAACAAGAAATGATCTAGAAAAAAGAAAAGCACCTAGACTGAGTTACACCTCAAGTCGTGGGTATCCAGGACTAAGGAATCCCACCTCTAAAAGAATTATATGAATTACTTGTGCTAGATGTAACGATCTCTTTATACTTTAAGATATACAAAAGATCCTTTTAAAAGGTTTATCACACCTCAAGTCTTGGGTATCCTTATGCATGTTATTAAGAATATGAACATTTTCTATTCTTAATAACATGAATAAATTGAAGGTTCTTTTAAGTTATTTATTGTATTTTCTTTAAAAAAAATATTGATTTTATCATTGGAGCTTGTTTAAACCCCACAGTTGGGATTCATTTTGCATGTATTTAGATTTTTTTACCCTTAATTTGGTGTTTCCCGAGCTAAAAAGAAAAATATTGTTTACTTTAACTTTTTGATTAACCATTTACCCATAAAGTGAATAAATTATTACTAGGAGTCATATAATAGGTGACCAGTGATAGGAACTGAGACTAAGGGTTTTGCTCTCCTAGTGGTTTTAGGTTCAAGTTTTATAGTTTTTAATATAATAGCTACTAGAAGTTTACATGATCGTTAACTTTAGAGCCAAGTAGGATCAATTGAGGTGCGCACAAGCTAGTCTAGAAAACCACGTTAATAATAATCATAAAAAAATTGTTACCAGGTTTCAGGAGATCATAAATACTGATTTTTTTTTTAAAAAAAAAATGTATCGGCATGTGTTTTATTTTTCAAGAAACAACTTGTATATACAAATTGAATTAACATGTCGAAGCTAAGCATTATATTAATACGTGGAATTGAGGGGGCCATGCTTGAAGGGTAAAGATAGTATGATCCATGCACTTGAAGGTTCATCAGGCTTTTCCGTCACTCATGGGTAAGGCACAGGCGGCTTTGTTGAACAAATGCATGTTTATCATGTCGATGAGACAGCCATCGATGAATAGAAAATTTGACTTTTTTTTACTATTTTATTATTATAATCTATTAATTTACTTGAGTTGTTTGTTCTTTAAGTTACAGCTACCGTAGCCCATTTTATATGACACCTACCCGACCCTGGTAAGGCGCAGTACACAATTTTTTATTTTATTTTAAAATATTATAACAAAACTAATGATTCATGGAACCATGATAATTTTATAATAAAAAATAAATTTTGTTTTTTAATCGACTTAATATTAAATAATACAATTATATATAAAAAAATCAATAAAAAATAATTCATGTCATCTCGTGATGACATATTAAATTCAATAGTGAATCATGCAATTTAAAATAAAATTTAATTAAAAAAACGAGTTAAATCAACCCGAATTAATCCATCAAACTTGATCATGAGACCGAAATGATTATTTACAAACCAAACCAAAATAAATCTTGATGTATAATTTTCAATCAACCTAATATTGTAAGATAAAATTAAAAAAAAATTTAAAAACTTAGGGCAACAAAGATAAGTCATAATTTAATTCATAAAACCATGATAACCCTATAGAAAACAAAATACAAATTGATTATAAAATATAATTCTCAATGAACCTCAAATTGATAAGTAAAATTAAAAAGAATAATAATTAAAAAAATATCTTAAGTCAACTCAGATAACTTGTTAAACCTAAATCATGATAATGGGCAAATGCAAATAAAAAAAATATGAAAATACTTTTTTAATCTACACAATGTTGAAAAATAAAATTTTAAAAAAATAATAACTTTAAAAAACAAAAAAAATCTAGATCAACCTGATTAGCTTGCAAAACTTTGCCACTCAAATTATAAAATAATAGTAATCTTAAAGGATAATAATAAAAACACCCACTTTCACATGCATCAAAGGCTATTATAACCGTTGATTTATGTTAAAGTGGGCATGTGTTTACAAAAAAATTAGAATGCAGAATTGGGTGGGATTTCACGAGAGAAAAGCTAATTTGGCGAAGAAGAACGTGTTTTGTTTTTAAAGCACTTTTTTTGTTTTTTTGCTGATAGAATATAGCAAATGGCGCCATTTGCTATATTTTATGAGCAAGAGACCAGTACGAGGTAGATCATCCACCAAATCAGAAAATTAAATTAAATCACAGCCCAAGGAATTGCAAAATATGTTGGCCTGTTTATTTATTTGGTTCGTCTAACAAATAATAATAATAAAAAAATGAGGTTAGAAACAAAAAAAAAACAATAATTTGCTATTCTCAAACGATGAAAATATTTTATAAAACCATCTATATAGCTAAAAAACCATATATATATATATATATATAACAATTAAATATTTAATAGGTGGTTAAAAATTTAAGATTAAAATATTTTGATTTCTTGTGATTTTAGATTCAAGTTCTATAATTATTAATATGATGATTAGTATAAATTTACATTATTATATTTTATAGCTTGTAAAATTAGTTGATATACACGAAACGAAACGAAACGAAAGATAACTCAAATTTTTAACGATTAACTCTAAGTTGTCGACATTAATATATACTTTAAGAAAGCAAGGAGAAAGTATTATTCCCCGTACCAAAGTTTTACCACTGATCACTTGTCTATCCCCAAACCCTGTACCTACCCTGGCTTTGGCCTTTCCCCGGGCAGCTTTTAAAAAATTGGAGAATATATTTGTTTTTGCGTTTTAAATTTTTTTTATTTTATTTTAGTCTTTGTTTAAGATTATTTTGATTTGATGGGCCAATAGTTTAAATAATATTTTAAAAATAAAAAAATATTATAATATATTTATAAACAAAAATCATTATGAAATGCAACGCATTAACGGACAATCTGTAGTCATGCACATCATCCATTGTTGACTTGTATTTTTTACAAGAGATTAGCCTGACGTGCTACTAGAAAATCTTATTTTATTAATGTATTCATGATAACATCTGAAATATATCTTAGTAAATCAAGTTTATCACAACTTTATTTATTATATATATCCTTAGAAAATTATTTAATCTCAACCAATAAATGTACAAATTATTATAAAATAACTAAAATCACTCCTCAAAATTTGCCCGTAGCCACCGGTCAAACATTATGGTGTACTAGCGTACCGCACATAATTAAGGAGAGCAGGTGAGAAAGCTTAGAATTTGTTCAGAATAGGGACATTGATTTATTTTACGGCAAGTGGGACCCACTTCGAGAACAGCTTTGTTTGGCAGTGCCTCCATCTCTAAGCATGACGAGGCCTTATATAAGACCCAGCAAATGAAACGACTCGCGAATACCGTGATCAGGAGACAGCTCCGTCCCCAGCTCTCAAATTCTCAAAGCTTTTCACCTGCACGGGCATGGCTCAAAGGAAAAGATTACGTACAGTAACTGAGAAACCTGATCTGTTTGATCAATTACCAGAGGACCTGGTTCTGAATATTCTTTGCAAGCTTAGTTCTTCTGCGTCTTGCCCCTCCGATTTTATCAACATTCTTACAACGTACGTACGTAATTATGTCTAGTTTTTTGCAGATTTGTTCATGCTGCTGTGGTTGGTTCGTGGGTTTGATTTTGTTTGCATGTTTGCTGATGTATTTGCTGTTTTGAAAACGATCAACAGATGTAAAACATTGAAGCGGTTGGCCACCAATCCTCTGGTTTTGTCGAAAGCTGGAGCTAAAACGTTTGCCATGAAAGCAGAAAGATGGTCAGATTCGGCTCACCAGTTCTTAAAACAGTGTGTTAAAGCAGGCAATAGCGAAGCCGCATACACGCTAGGAATGGTCAGTATATATATATTTACTTTCTCTGTTTGAAAGAAGGCCAGTATATGTCAACAAGTTAAGATTGAAAGTTTCAAGTTTCTGGTGTTTTGATTTAGATCCGATTCTACTGCTTACAAAACCGAGGAAGTGGAGCGTCCTTGATGGCAAAAGCTGCTATCAAATCGCATGCCCTGGCCCTGTACTCTCTTGCTGTCATACAATTCAACGGCAGCGGAGGCTCAAAAACTGATAAAAATCTCCGAGCGGGGGTGGCTTTATGCGCTCGAGCTTCCATTCTAGGTCATGTCGACGCGCTTCGTGAGCTCGGCCATTGCCTCCAAGATGGTTATGGAGTCCCTCAAAATATCGTCGAGGGACGCCGTTTATTAGTCCAGGCCAATGCAAAGGAGCTCGCATTATCCTTACGTTCCATGCTGTCATGGAAACCCCACCACCAGCAGCAGCAGCAGCAGATAGAGCAGCAGCAAAATCTCCACCATGCTTGCTCGGTGATGGGTGCTACCATCACGAGCTGTCCATTACTGAGTGATTTCGGATGCAGCTTGCCGGCTCGAGATGAGCACCCGGCGAACCAGTTCTTAAGGGAGTGGTTCGAGACGAGGCCTGAGCCGCTGGATGATGGTTTGAGGCTGTGCTCGTATCGTGGGTGCGGGAGGGCCGAGACAAGACCGCACGAGTTTCGCAGGTGCTCGGTTTGTGGTACGGTAAATTACTGCTCGAGAGGATGCCAAGCACTTGATTGGAAAGCGAGGCATAAAGTGGAATGCACACCGATGGATGAGTGGCATGGAGTGTTGGAAGATGGTGGAGCAATGGTGGGAATGGAGGAAGCAGAATATGTGAATATTGCTGAGTGAATGAGAGATTTGATGCAGATTTGGATAGTGAAATGTTGCCTATTGAAACTGGGAATTCTTGACAGTAACCCTTTCATTTTCTTCTTCTTCTTGTATTTTATTTGTGTACATATATATGTGAGAGGTTTTGGAGTATATATTCCGTCACTTAACAAATCAAGTATAAGAAATAAGATTTTTGGAGGAAATTTTCCCATTTCATTCTGTTGTTGAAGATCTAGAGCATGTATAATGGCAATTTATTTTTCATTTTTTTTAAAAAAAACTAATTGATTAACAAATAAGAACCAAAACTAGAACTTAATTATTAGATCTATAGTTATTTTTTTGGATTCCAGTAAACCCCACCTCTATATAGATACTCTTTGCGTGTATAAGTTGAGTGGATAAAACCCTAGCTATTCCAAGCTCTTACAAGATAAGCATATTCAGACTCGAACTTAAAATCTATAAACATTTTATCACCACGCCTGGGACTATTAGATGCATTATAGAGAGAAGAAAAGCAACATCCTAGCATATTTTTTTGACAATAATATTAACACTTAAGAGTCTCAACTAATAACTCATCAAAATATGAATTTCTCTCGTTGATTTTATAAACACATGTATTCAAATCAAAGTTTTTAATATCGTTTTGGTTGGTGCTTTGTTTTTTCAATTGAAATGAAATGTTCCGGTTTCAAAGTGTTTCGGCGCGCCGTTTCGAAGTTATACTATTTATGTGTATGTATATATATAATTAAATATATTAATTCAAAAAATAAATTAGTTCAAATCCAAAAATATTTTTTTTTAGAATTGTGCAATTTAATCTAAAAAAAGACAATAAAATGATTTTTCTAAACAAAATTATGAACATGTATAATATTACGAGAATGCCATCATCAATCTCGTAAGGGTCATTATATTCTCTGATTGCTCTGAAATTTTAACATAATATATATAAATATGCCAAGAGACTCCTTGTAAAATTGCATCTTAATCTAACGGTCGGATTAAGAGATATGATTGATATTGTAAAATTATTTATTATTTAAAAACACAATATTTTTTGGACGAAACGGAATGGGGGAAACCAAACCGGTATGTTTCGATTGGTATTTGGTTGAAAAATCTAGAACGAGCCAGAATTTAAACCGAGGTACAAATGACACCGTTTTGTCTCATTTTTTTAACTAGTACGAAACATTTCGGCTGAAACAGAACAAAATTGACACGTATGATTCAAATTAGTACATCAATAAAATATTTTTCTCATAATTTAAATAATAACATAAAGCCAAGCCGCCAAGTAAAAGAAAAACAATTCTTTCAATAAAAAAACAGTGAATAATATAATTAATTCAATTAATTCTAAGACACAACAAAAACAGCTTGCCGACACCCCCACTCGATTTCTCCGAATCAGGACATTTTCATATAGTTAATTCGGAGAAAAAATAATCAAAATGTTGGATTATTGCGAGGATATTTCTAAACCTCAAATCAATTAAACGAAGTGGAACCATCCATCATGTCGTCTGAATTGTTTTGAATTACTTTTGCCATCTAACTTCACAAGGATAGGATTAAAATTGCAGTGAGACGTGACACGAAGAGGGCCCGACGTTGTTTGAAAGCCACCGGCAGAAAGCACTCCAATAGTTTTTTCACTGTATTTTAAAATTATTTTTTGAAAGAAATTAAAAAACTATATATTTTTATTTTTATTTTAATTCAAAAAAATTAATATTTTTAAATTATTATAACGTGTTGATATCAAAAATAATTTTAAAAATTAAAAAAAATCATTTTAATGTGTTTCTGAATGAAAAATACTTTTAAAAATAACTGCAACAACACTCCCAAACAAATCCCAAACAGATAGTTAGAGGTAAGAGGCAACCATGGGATTAATTAAGAGGTGATTACTTGGTAATCACTCAAGTGAAGACATTAATGGCCGTTCTTTCTAAGTGGGAAAATCAACTAGATATTTGCAAAAGCAGACTCGTTTTTCTAAGAATAAAATTAAGAAAAAAGCAGGGATTATTTAATGGCTTGAAAAGACACCAGTTCTTCTTCTCGGCCTTCATAGTCAAGATAAGGTTTGATAAATTATTGTTTGAATTCATCCTGACAACATTTTTCTTGGTGATTTGTGGCCGTCAATTGAAAAACCCTCATTAAAATGCTTCAAATTTTGTTTCATTTCCTATTTTTTTTTAAAAAACATTCTTATAAATAATCCAAACATAAATGAAAGTCAAATGAGTGCCTTTTGTTTTGTTAATTTTATTCCTTTTTTTTTAAAAAAAAAGAAGAAGAAGAAGAAGAGAGTATCGTATTTGACATCGCGTTTCAAAACTAATTCTGAAAAAAATAAAAAAATTGATGTTTTTAGATATTTTAACATATTGATGTCAAAAATAATATTCTAATAATTTTCTGAACGAAAAATACTTGGAAAAACAATATATGCTATACTCTCAAACAGCCATAAATCCAAACATTAATTAAAAGAATTTAAATATGTGTTCACTGTTTTTTGGGTAATTAAAAGAAAGAATTTAAATGAGGAGCTTCTGGAATTAAGAAAAAAGTATTTCCATAATTCAATGTGATGGAAAAGGAGGGTCGGATTCTTTGGCCTCGGGGGTCATCATTACAGGAAATCCACCGGAGACTCGGAGTGGGTCTATAGCATTGAATTGAATGCTTGCCTTTTGAATTTGATGCGAGAAAGAATTTCTTTTGTCGTACAATTTATTTTTTTCAAAAAGTTTTTCTATACAATTTTTTTTTTAAAATAAAATAAAAAATCATCGTACCTTGTATTGCCGTTGACTACAATAGTAAAATGATATCTATAGTCTCGACAAAAATAGCACATTAATTATTATTAATTTGTTTGAGTGTATTTTTATGGCTTAATATTTTAATAAATAATAAAATATCAAAAATATAAGTAAGAGAAATCAATTGTTTCGGGTCGAGATATTTAGGTATTTTATATTTTTTTAAAATACAATAGAATTACTAATGTATCCTTGTGTTCAATAATTTTAATTTATTGGGGTAGATACTAAGATCTTTTAGCTTTTTTTTATTAATTTTTGGTTTAGATGATAGCAATGGCTTATTTTTTCATTAAAATAACAATTATTTAATCAGAAAAAATGTGGTACGTACACGTTGAAGCCACCATGTTGATTGAATTTGAAGAAATATATGGCTTATTAATATTTTATTTTAAATTTTAGACAAAAATAGTAAATACTATATAGCCTAGATTTTGAATTGTAAATAAATACATTTACTAATTGATGAAAGAGCATTGATTTGAAAGAAAAACCTAATTATAAGACGCGAATTCAAAAACTGAATCTAGACAATAATATGGATGTTTTCTTTGCCAGGACGCTGCCGTTTCTACTGACACGTGTCACCTCTTTATCAAGAGAGATCCAAGCCCTCCATTTCTTACTCCAATGATCTCGGCCGTTGCTTTCTTGATAATCTATCTTCTTCGATTAACCCTGTCTCTCGGCCACCTTGCCCGAAACACAGAAAAACTGTTTCTTCTTGTACAGACGAAATCAGACCGTTGCAGAGGACGAGGAAAGGGAGAAGACTATATATTTTCTGCAGTGGGATGAATGTGGGTCACGGTTTGATTGGTGAAAGGTGGATCTGAAGAAGACGGGCGGGGAAGAGTTTTGAAGATGGATTGGCCGCCGCTTATTAGTTCCAGGCACGGCGACTTTGGGTTTAGTTATCTATGCATTTGGAGGACGAATCAAGGGACCTGTTATCGGTGATGATGAATTTTATGATGATGTCTAGTACTTAATTTGATGCTCACTATCCTGAAAATGGTTGGAAGGAAGCCTCTCGTATGTAGTTTCCCGGCTGGTTTCAGATATCGGCCAGGTCTTATCCAATCCACGATACGTGGCTTCCCATTTGTGAACTGCCTGATCATTGCGCTGGTCGTCTTACGACCTCGATAATCTCAGATATGGCTAATTCCCGGTTTCTAGTGTGTTTTAGGAAGAGCGAATCCTTATATGCTCTCTATTTGGATACTCAAATGCAGGAACTCCTCATCAAGTGATCTGATACAACCTGGGAATGAAAACGATCTATTGTCGTGGATAATGTGCTTTATTGTCACACTACGATTATGAAATGGATTTTCTTCTTGCATTTGATTTGGTTGAGAAAAAACTGGCTGAACACTCTCTGATCCAATCCTTTTGATCTTATAATTGCAATCTGTTGTTCAATGCACGAGGTTCAGAGTCCAAAAGACATCTGATGGGATGGTATCATCAATGGCTGAACTTTCTTCCCACCATATATCCTTTGGAGCTGTCCCAAGCCTCGCAGATGTCGCCGATTTCTTCACCATGTAGGTAAGGAATCGCTGTATACACCGTAGCTTTTAACAGTTTTCATCCTGGTTTTGTTGGCAAGCCAGATTAGGACAAGTACCGAATTTTGCATTCAATTTGACTACCGAGGAGTATAGGGTTTTCTTTCATTCCAGGTCGTCATGCCAGGGCGCTTGCCTATACTGATGTGTTGTTCATTTCTCTCTCTCAATGAATCAAACTTTTGAATAATTCTGATAGATAGCGACTGATTCTGTTCCCCACATTCAGCTCATCTAGAAAAGGGCTGACCTGTGCTAAAATTATGCCAAAAAAACTGAGTTTTTTTGGACTGATAGAGTGATCACGATAGGTCTAAGGGCCTCCCTCCCTTTTGAGCTAATGCATTCTAGCTTTTTACTTGATCTGCAACTATATGTTTATTCTAACCGGACATTGGACTTAAATATATTGGTATCTGAAATGACACAGAGAAGCAGCGATGACAGAATGTACTTGAGCTGTATGTGTGTTTGTCTAAAGTAACAACATTATCGTAGGCAACCAAAATTGATAAACACATATAAACTGTTTGTTTCTTCCCCATCAACATTACTCTGTTTGCAACGCTAAACTATAAGACTTCATTGAAATGTTCGTCCTTTATGAAACAAGCAAATCTTACTTTAAGATCCTCATAAAACTTAATTTAAAGATGAGAGAAAAAAACAATTTATCATGCTTGATATGGCTGCTTGTTTTACATTAAAGGTCTTTACACACGTACGTTTGTTTGGGAAGTTGGTTTCTCTTTCTGCAAAAGACTGATAGCTGTGATTGCCACAACCCCGCCCTTCCCCCTTTTTTTGATCGGATTTGTGGTTTATTATCAGTATAAAACTATAAATGTGTTCTGGATTGATTATACTGTTCTCGCATTTGATAAGTTATTTCTCAGTGCTGATTTCTGTTTTTGTTAGGGTTTTGTGGCCTGGAAAGATTTGATATGACGATGAAAGGATGTGTCGGGCACTGCTAGTATGAGATATTATCGTAGCGGAATGAGGGCAACACTCCATTTATGAGTTCACTAGTTTTCTACTTCAATCTGGCCCTGACCAGAGTTTGTGTGTGTGTATCAATTCTTCAGTTTCCACTCCAAGTGAAGGGATTATTTTTGTCGCTGCTTCCCAGGGGGTAATTCGTAGTTCATACTTGCAAAAACTTTCACCCTCAAAACAGACTGTTTAGGCCGATGAGAAAGACGGCATCGTTTCAGCGATATCAGAATTCAGAAGGGAAGCTACACCATAGTTTGAGGGTGGGAGGGAGTGGGGGACTTGTCACATCAAGAACAAAAATGCTGAATTCAATGGAACAAACCCTAGAAATTGAAGACAACAACAACAACAGAGGAAGCGAACCAAACCCTAATCAATCACAAGAATGGGAAACAATGGCTCGACTTTGGCTCAGTGCGTTTTCGCTGGAGTGAAAGCGGTGAGTAGGACCGAGGTGGAGTCATCATCAAAGCATGAGACTCCTCGATCACAGTCAGCAGGTACCTTACGCTTTCATCATCATCATCAAAGCATTATGAGCTAAGTAGTTGCCATTTTTTCCCACACCAGGCACCGGAGACGTATCAGGTTGGTGCTTCACATGCTCGATTTCAACGCACAGAGCAATGGCTGCCGGTTTATTCCTGGTTGGAATCTTTGGATAAAGATGAGGCAGTCAAGTCCAGAGATATTTCTGATTGGCTGGCTGAGAACCCGGAAATTAGAGAACAGTTGTGCTTTTGATCAAAATTAAGAAAACAAAGACTTCATCCATCATTAAAGACTTGACTTGGGAATCTTAATTGCTTCCTGTTGCGATTATTATTCAATCCCATTTGACCTTTTTTTTTGTTACTTCAATAAGCCATGATTTGCTTGAACAGGGTGTGCGGCCAACCGACAAACCCACTTCTCCAAAAGTTCAGGAGAATGTGGAGGTGAAAGAAACCAGTTCCAAGTATTCTGGGAATGACAGGATCTTGCATTTTGCACAGCTTTTTGGATGCCAAGCCATTCCATAACATGGCGACATCGCATCAAAATGGATTTTTATGTAATGGCAAAACAGAAATTTGATTGATGTTCTTTCAAGACTGTTAAAAACAATCTTCTGTGAAGCCGATGGAATCACTCGACAAAGAAAGTGACTCGGTCCAAATTATGATAAGATAGCTTCCCATTAAAATGTTTGCGGTATCATCCGATGCTACCCGCCAGAGATTGGGGATTTCTGTATGACAGAAGGCACTGCAAACTGGGAAAAGGAGAGCATGCATGATGAATCCTTGATTGCTAAGGGGTGGGCCTGGTGGTTTGACCTCGGCCCAATCGGCACCCTAAACCAACTCGATTCTTTAGGCCCATGCTAGGCCTGAAAGAGGGCCCGGGTGAATATGCGAAAATTGGCAGTCTGAAAGATTATTAAATAAATAAACACCGTAACTATTTAAGTAAGCGATTATAGATTATCTCCTCTTATATCTTGCTGTAGATTATAATGAGTTTTTTTTTAATAAAAAAATCAATTTGATCATTAATGTTTTTAGATTTACAAATAAATCCAAATTGGAGTCAGTTGCATCTTTTTTTAGGAGTGAGTTGAATTGTAAAATAGAGAACTGAAGTGCAATACATGGGTAACATAAAGTAAAACACACTTTTATCCCTTTTTTTTTTTTTAATAAAGTGATCGCTCCTTGTATTTTTAAAAAAAAACTTTCAATTTTCATCGGGTGAGACTGCAGCCTAGAGAAAGAAATGCATTGTTTTAATGATTTCATCCACCAATGTGCTAGTTTTTTCTCTCTAAATAATTCAATTTGACGAGGAGGTTTTAAATTAATTTATTTTTTTTTACTTTGAAGATGGCTCAAAAAATATATCCGAGTTAGGGAAAGAATTGGGTTTCTGTGTTGATTATTGGTTTTGGACTAGTTTAATGTGTTTTTAGAGGTTAAACATGAATTGAACAAGGTTACGAGGGTATTTTCTAAGTGTGAGGTTTAAAATTATTTTTTATAAAACAAAAACCAAGCATCCTGATTTTTCAGTCATCATAATAATCAAAATCTTAGTATAACAAACGACATGTTCTACTCCCTTGCTATCATACAAAATAAATAAATCATGTTGACGTTTTAGTCATGGCAAACGTGTTAGGCATATTCTTATTCTTTGTTTTCTTCTTCTTTTAGCTTTCTTTGTTCTTTCACTGTGTACTTGAATTTTTTGTGTGCTTCCCAATTTACATGAAATATCAAACATTATAAAACGCCGCATCATGTGATGTGATGTGATGTGATGTTCAATATATTATTCAGCCTCACGTTTGATCTAAAAACTAATCGCAATTCTCAACCACATTCTCTCACGTGGTATATATACAGCTACCAGGTCAATTGATGTAACCAGCAATGCAGAAGGGTAGAGGTTACTGAACCTTGATAATTACTTGGCTGGCTTGTGGTCCGGTCTTTTCATCTCCGGCACACGTAAAAAAACAGTTCAGGCAACATGGAAGAGACCGCTTTTCACTTCCCAGTAAAAGTTCCGGCAACATCCTCAACAGTACTCGTGTTTTGGTTGCTGTGTTCTGCAAACTTGACCTTTGTTCAAGCTGGTATTCATGGAGGTGGAGAGCAAGCACTTGCCAAGATCGACATTTACAAAACCACTCTGGCGCTTGATGGCTCGGCTGTCATTACCGCCTACCCTCGCACTCTTGGCTCTCTGGTAATGACTCTGACCCTTTTGATTTTAGTTATCTCTGCTTAGCCCCTGCACAGCTTTAGCCATGTTCCTTCCCAAGTATTCTCATGATTTTCTTCTCTTTTTTTTCCTTTCTAATCCATCATGGATGTCCTGTTATCGATTGGACTGGATATATATAGATTTACTCTTGCTGCCTGAAAGCTGCACTATTGTTTGTTTTAATCTACTTCTGCACCCATGCATTTGCTTTCTACTTTGGTTCTAATCCCATTCGTGTTTAAAAACAAATCATAATAAAAATCATGGGCTTTAATGCCAGAAGTAGAAGAGATTGAAGTTTAGCATAAGAGCTTTTACTGCCATGCTTCCATAGCTTGAACTGTTCATCATTTTAGCTCCTTTTTTGTTTCTGTTAACTTGATTATGTAAACAAAAACACTTTATAATGGTGGAATCTGTTCAAAGATTGTTCTTGTACAATAGTAATCGACTGCTGCTGGATTGTTTTTCGTATTAAAAGTTGGTATCAAAAAGCCGAAATACTCACCTTTGTTTGAATGCATCACCATTGATTATGAACTGTTTGTTGGTTGGTTGAGCATGGCATTGATGAATGTAGATGAACAGCACCTGTGCTTTTAACTTTTAACAAAATATTAGATGGGGGTCTATGTTATCCTGGAGGTGAATTTTAACTTTTAACATTCATCATATTTTATCAATATAATTTTATTTTCAGCAAGGATCTAGTTATTATACATACTGTAAGGAACACATTGTCAGAGAATATTTTTGCAAGTAATTGTTAGATGTTTTTTCCCTTTATTTATGTGATTGCAGGGTGAGGATTCTGAATGGATAACGGTGAATATTGTGAACGAAAAGCCATCTGCAGATGATTGGGTTGGAGTTTTCTCCCCCGCAAACTTCAAGTAATCCCCATCATCATATGAACTGCAGTCATTTTTTGTGCCTGTAATGATGTGATTTATTAGTGCATTACATCAATTGACGCATAAACCATCAAGCTTTCTCTACAAATGCAGTTGATAGCTACAACGCGTAGGAAATTTCATGCTCATTTGAGTATTTTACGAATTACAACGACTGTGTTTTGATATGACAGCGCATCCACATGTCCACCACAAGATGAACAATGGCAGGAAACTCCATACATCTGTACAGCCCCAATAAAGGTGTGTACGAAAGTGATTATAGACATTGAGTTAAGGTTGATAGTAGAATCTGGCGAGTCCAAGACATCTCTAACTTCATCGGTTACATTGGATGTTCTTGTTCCAGTACAAGTATGCGAACCATAGCAATCAGGAATACACAGAAACAGGAAAAAGCTACTTTGAGATTTCCTGTTGATAAATCAGCGAGCAGATTTTGCTTTCGTATTGTTTTCAGGCGGGTTATCAAATGTGAGTTTTCTTACTCCTTTTGTTGTATTTGTACTGCCATCATCATTTTAATCTTTCTGTCCGAATGATTTACTTTGAGGAATGTTTATGATGCTGTAAAATGGCCTTGTTCTTGCTCAATTTCTTGCAGCCAATACTGGTGTCTGTTTCAAACACATTACAGTTTCTGAATCCAAAAGCACCATTATACCCTCGGCTTGCTCACGGAAAATCTTGGGATGAAGTGAGTCTTCATTGACTATATTCTTACATATCTTTCAACATTGTTATTGTCATTATTGAAATGTAACTGGATTCATATGTTTAACAGATGACTGTAACATGGACTAGTGGTTATAATATAGATGAAGCTGTTCCATTTGTTGAATGGGGCAAGAAGGGTGAAACTCCAAAGCGCTCACCTGCCGGAACATTAACATTCAAGCAAAACAGCATGTGTGGTAGGATTCGGTTCGCCTGCACATGATTGGACCTTTTTTCTTCTTCTTAAACTACTCCTGTTCTTTATCACGCTCAATTGTGTCGGCTAGCAGACATGCAATGATGAGCTTGTTTTCACTTCCTAGGTTCACCTGCGCGAACAGTTGGCTGGCGTGATCCTGGATTCATACATACTAGTTTTTCTGAAAGATTTATGGCCTAACACAGTGTACAGAGTTTGAAATCTTATCTTCTTATCACTGAAAAAGTTTCAACAACTACTAATTGATCATGTTTTTTCAGGTATACATACCGAATGGGTCATATCTTATCCGATGGTTCATGTGTTCAAAGCAAGGTGTTTTCATTCAAATCATCTCCATATCCTGGACAAGACTCCTTACAACGTGTCGTAATATTTGGTGACATGGGGAAGGTATCCTACCCTTCTTTAATCTCGCATTCCAACAGAAGACTAGTAGATGGAAGAGCTTTTACAGGTCCATTGAACTCTGTCGAGATTTACAGTTCTATCAAATGTCTTTCAGGCGGAGCGTGATGGTTCAAATGAGTACAGCGATTACCAGCCTGGATCACTCAACACTACAGACCAACTCATCAAGGACTTGGATAACATTGATGTAGTATTCCATATAGGAGATTTACCATATGCAAATGGGTATATTTCACAGTGGGACCAATTCACAGCACAGGTGCAGCCAATTACATCCACTGTTCCATACATGATTGCAAGGTCTGCACCCTTGCGCTTGAACAATTACAAATTTGTTGGACACACAGACATGAAGGGTGGTTTATGATAAGCTTGTTTGGAATGCTCTCTTCTCTGCAGCGGTAACCATGAACGCGACTGGCCAAACTCGGGCTCCTTTTATGACACTCCAGATTCTGGTGGAGAATGTGGTGTGCCCGCAGAAACCATGTACTATGTTCCTGCTGAGAACAGAGCTAAGTTTTGGTAAGTTGCATAAACTTTACCTCAATTAACTCTCAGATTAAGGATCTTGTAAGAGAATTATATCAACAAAAATATAATACTGAACCATGACATTTGAGTCCTGAAATAGCAATATCCAGTCTAGTTCTGTGGTGAAATCAATTAAAACTCATAAATATACAGGTACTCAACCGATTATGGCATGTTTCACTTCTGCATAGCTGACTCCGAGCATGACTGGAGAGAGGGAACAGAACAATACAAGTTCATTGAAAAATGCCTTGCGTCCGTTGATAGACAAAAGCAGCCATGGTTAATCTTCTCAGCGCATCGTGTCCTTGGCTACTCGTCGAACTCTTGGTATGGCCTAGAGGGTTCGTTCGAAGAGCCAATGGGGAGGGAAAGCTTGCAGAAACTCTGGCAAAAATACAGGGTAGACATTGCATTTTTCGGACACGTCCACAACTATGAGAGGACATGCCCTATTTACCAGGTATGTTCATCAGCAGTGAATTCATGATCTTTATAAGACAATTGCATTTACTTAAATACTATCGTTAATCTATGGTGAAATGTTAAATCATCAACTATAAAACTGCATTTTGAGGTCTAATTTAGATGGCCCGTTCCTGTTGGGGCAATTAATCTCATGCTTATAAAAGGTTTGAAGGGTATTTAACGATTCCCAAAAAGTGATAAATATCCTCTGCAGTTTGAAAAAAACATCTTGGCATTATGAAATTATTGTTGGTTAACGTTCTTATTTTTATATTTATGTTGATCATGTAGAATCAATGCGTGAGCAAAGAAAAACATCATTATTCAGGCACAGTGAATGGAACTATTCATGTTGTTGTTGGTGGGGGAGGAAGCCATTTATCAGGATTTAGCAGTGTGATCCCAAATTGGAGTATCTACAGAGATTACGACTTTGGATTTGTCAAATTGACAGCATTTGATCATTCATCTCTGCTCTTTGAGTACAAGAAAAGCAGCGATGGAAAGGTCTACGATTCATTCACCATTTCAAGGGATTACAGAGATGTCTTGGCCTGTGTGCATGATAGTTGTCCGGCGACAACTCTGGCAACTTGAATCGTCTGTAATAATAAAAACTCCATGTCAAAAGATTGAAGCTTTCTTCTTGGAATGATGTTGTAATGCGTAACAGTGCTCTCTGATAATAAGGTTTTAATGGAATTTATTTTCCATGTTTATTCTGTATTTCTGCTACTCCATTATGATGAGCTCTGTGTAAATATGATGGGATATTTTGAGCCTAAAAGTTTTAGGATGCGAGGAAGATACCTGTTAAGTATTGATATTAAAAATAATTTTTAAAAATAAAAAATATTATTTTAATATATTTTAAATCAAAAAATCCAAAAAAAACAATATCAAACACACTTCGAAATAAACTCTTAAACTCGTGGTTTCTAAATGCAATATTAAAGAAAATTATAATTGAAAAACAAGATATCAATTAAATGTTGCATTTTATAACCGTGATGAACTCAAATTGTGTTATTTTATTGAAATTGGCGTTATTTGATCCAAAATTTTGATTTTTTATGTTAATAGTCCAAAATAGGAATAAGAAAAGGAAAATAAAGAAGCCTATACAATATTCATTATGCAGGCTTGGGTATTATTTTTCAGGGCTTTTTGGGCATAATGTGGGCCAAGGTGTAAAGCTTGATTTTCAGGGCTTTTGGGCTTTTAAAATTGTAGGCTTGCAGAGCAAGGTGGGTTCACTATGCCGGTTTGTTCTAGTTTGTTATTGTGTTTAAAAAATAATTTTTTTTATTTTTTTAAAAAAATTAATTTTTTTGGCATTTTTATGTGTTGGTATCAAAAATAATTTTTAAAAAATAAAAAAAAAATATTATTTTGATAAAAACAATTAAAAAAATTATTTTTAAAAATCAATTTTAATCAAAATTTCAAACCGATAATAAGCCTAACTTATATTAAAATATATTTATGAAAGCATCCCTCATAAACAATGTTCTACTTTTGAACGAAACAATTGTTTGAGGCCAACCTTTTGTTTTTCTAACTGTTCAACCTTCACCTTTTAGTGCATCTTCTCCAACTATTTTTTCATTGACTTCAGCATGCCCACTTTCTCTCACGTATCTTATTAAAAATAATCTTAAAAAAAATTTAGTTCTTTCCTTTCTTTTTTTTTAGATTATTTTAATATATTAATATTAAAATAATATATTTTTTTAAAATAAATATATTATAGTGATGTATTTCCAAGTAAAATAGCACTTAAAAGGTTTATACAATTTAATAATTTAATATATAAAATTATTAATTAACGTGCACGTCAAGCAAGCTGCAGTAGCAAAATCTGGCTGATCCGCCGATATAAGAACACGAAAATTCAGAAGAGGTGGTAAGAGTTTCTTCGCGCTCTCTCAACCAAAGCAGCTACTGTAAGCATTCCAATCTCCCTCTCTCTCTGTCTTCTTCTTATTTTTTGAATTTGGATTCGAATCAATAAAACGTAATAAAAATATATATTAAATTATTGATTCGGTTTTGATTTTCTTTAAATCGAGTTTTGGTTTCTAACAATAACTGTTTCATTTGATCGGGGTTTGATTTGGGAATTCAATAATGGCGCATCTGGGTGGTGGTGCTGAGGCACACGCTCGATTCAAGCAACATGAGTACGGAGCCAATTCCAGCCTGGTTCAGACTACTGATACTCGACGACGTGATATTCATGCGCCCACTGGTGAACCCTGAGTCTCTCTGGGGCAGGATTGACCCAAGAAGTTTTGGTGACCGTGCTTACAGGGGGAGACCTTATGAGTTAGATGAGAAGAATAACAAGGCTAAGAGGAAAAAGAAGGAGCGTGATGCTCTTTCTGAAGCTGTTCGTCGTTGTCAAGCTAAGAGGCGCCGCCTTAGAGAGGAGAGTGTCCTTACTTCTGCTGAGGAGGGCGTTTACCACCCCAAGACCAAGGAAACTAGAGCTGCCTATGAAGCTATGCTAAGTGTCAGTCAGCATCAATTGGGTGGCCAGCCTCTTAATATTGTTAGTGCTGCCGCTGATGAGATTTTGGCTGTTCTCAAGAATGAGTCTTTTAGGACGCAGGACAAGAGGAAGGAGATTGAGAAGTTGGTGAACCCTATTCCCAACAGTATGTTTGGTCAGTTTGTTTCAATTGGTAAGCGTATCACTGATTACCAAGATGGGGGTGATGGTGCCGGGGTCTCCGTTGCTAATGGTGATGATGTTCTTAATGATGATGTGGGTGTTGCTGTGGAGTTTGATGAGGAAAATGAAGATGCGGAAGAAGATAGTGATCTGGATATGGTGCCAGAGACGGAAGAAGAAGATGATGACGTGGCTGAAGAAAGTGGTTCTGGGGCTATGCAGATGGGTGGCGGAATCGATGGTGCTGAAATGTGGGAGGCAAATGAGGGAACGAACCTTAATGTTCAGGATATTGATGCTTATTGGCTACAAAGGGAGATTTCACAAGCTTATGAACAGAAGATTGATCCACAACAGTGCCAGAAGCTGGCAGAAGAAGTGCTGCTGTTACTTGCCGAGGGAGATGACAGGGAAGTTGAAACAAAGTTGCTGTTACATATCCAGTTTGACAAGTTCAGCTTTATTAAGTTTCTTTTGCGGAACAGGCTGAAGATTGTCTGGTGTACACGTTTAGTTAGGTCCAAAGACCAGGAGGAGAGGAAGCAGATAGAGGAGGATATGACGGGTTCGGGTCCTGATTTGGCAGGGATTTTGGAGCAACTGCATGCCACTAGGGAAACTGCTAAAGAGAGGCAAAAGAACTTGGAGAAGAGTATAAGAGAAGAGGCTCGCCGGCTGAAGGATGAGACTGGTGGAGATGGAGATAGGGGTAGGAGAGGACTTATCGATAGAGATGCAGAAAGTAGTTGGTTAAAAGGCCAGCCCCGGTTGCTTAACTTGGACAACATTGCTTTTGAACATGGTACTGGCCTTTTGATAGCAAATAAAAGGTGTGATCTTCCTGCTGGATCTTTTAAACATCAGAGAAAGGGTTATGAAGAAGTTCATGTACCAGCATTGAAGCCACGGGCAATACCTCCTCATGAGAGGTTTGTAAAGATATCAGAAATGCCAGACTGGGCTTAACCAGCTTTCGAAGGGATGCAGCAGTTGAACAGGGTGCAGAGTAAAGTCTATGATACCGCCCTTTTCAAGGCAGATAATATACTCCTGTGTGCTCCAACTGGAGCAGGAAAAACCAATGTTGCAGTGCTCACTATACTTCAGCAAATTGCCTTGAACAGGAATCTGGACGGTTCATTCAACAATAGCAATTATAAGATAGTTTATGTGGCTCCAATGAAAGCCCTTGTGGCTGAAGTTGTGGGTAATTTGTCCAATCGTTTGCAGGAGTATGGTATCCAGGTGAAGGAACTAAGTGGAGATCAATCAATGACCCGCCACCAAATTAAGGAAACTCAGATAATTGTGACAACCCCTGAAAAGTGGGACATTATCACCAGAAAGTCTGGTGATCGCACCTATACTCAGCTTGTGAAACTCATTATTATCGATGAGATTCACCTTCTTCATGATAACAGAGGACCTGTGCTTGAGAGTATTGTTGCAAGAACTGTTAGGCAAATTGAAACAACCAAGGAAAATATCCGGTTGGTGGGGTTGTCAGCTACACTCCCTAATTTTGAGGATGTGGCTTTGTTTTTACGGGTTGATCTGGAAAAAGGGCTCTTCCATTTTGACAATAGCTACAGGCCAGTTCCTCTTTCTCAACAGTATATTGGAATCAATATAAATAAGCCACTGCAGAGGTTTAAGTTGATGAATGATATTTGTTACGAGAAGGTAAAGAATGTAGCAGGAAAGCATAAAGTTCTTATCTTTGTCCACTCAAGGAAGGAGACAGCCAAAACGGCTCGAGCAATAAGGGACACTGCACTTGCTGATGGTACTCTAAGTAGATTATTGAGAGAGGACGGTGCAAGTCGTGAGATACTCCAAACGGACTCAGAATTGGTGAAAAGCAATGATCTCAAAGATCTTATGCCCTTTGGTTTTGCTATTCATCATGCTGGAATGACAAGAGGTGATCGTCAACTTGTCGAGGAGCGCTTTAGGGATAGTCACGTGCAGGTACTGGTTTCTACTGCAACTCTAGCTTGGGGTGTTAACTTGCCCGCTCACACTGTGATTATCAAAGGGACTCGGATTTACAATCCAGAAAAAGGAGCATGGACTGAACTAAGTCCACTGGATGTTATGCAGATGTTGGGTCGTGCAGGCAGGCCTCAGTATGATTCATATGGGGAAGGGATTATCATCACAGGCCATAGTGAGCTGCAGTACTATCTTTCTTTGATGAATCAACAACTTCCCATTGAAAGTCAGTTCGTATCCAAGCTTGCTGATCAGTTGAATGCAGAAATTGTTCTAGGGTCAGTTCAAAATGCCAGGGAAGCTTGCCACTGGCTCGGGTATACTTACTTGTATGTCCGGATGTTGCGAAACCCTACGCTTTATGGTTTAGCACCAGATGTTCTTACTAAGGATATCACATTGGAGGAGAGGAGGGTTGATCTGGTAGGCACCCTACTCTTTTATATTGTTTTATATCTATATATATATCAATAGGCTTTCTTTATTTGCTATTACCTCAGGCATGTGTTACATATGTTTATAACATTTGTTTGTTTGTCCTTATTTGTGCTTTATGTCTCTGGGTAGTGGAGACAAAATTTAGTATACTTGTCCCATTTTCTTTAGTTTGCCCAAACCACTGCTGTAGAAGTAAAAATGTTCCAGGACTCCCTGTTTTGTTAGATTTGGTTTTTGGTATCTGTGTTTTCATCTGCTGTAATTAGGTCATAAGTGTACCCATGCAAATTTGTGCCTTATCACACGGATTTCTCAATGTGTTCAAAAAATCTGTGTGTCCCCCGTGTCTTCATCATCATTGCTTTGTCCTCCCTCTATGGATTTGCTGAGTGCCAAATATCATTCATTCCTGTGTGATGATATATGATGATATATTAGGTGCTTGGATCGACTAACTGTTTAGCACCCGACATCACTAGTTGAGTGGGGATGTATAATTAGGTTATCATGTATAATTAGTAAGTCAACTTTGTCTGAACTTGTGAAGATACATTTATGGAGAATATGCATTTCTATAACATAAAAACTATTGACATATTGTCCTATTGGAAACCATATTGAAACTTGAAACTCACTGTCATAAAATGATTCTTCTGAAATGGGTGGAAGAGGAAAGCATACACCACCACCAACTAAGCCTCCATTTATATCTTTTATGGACATGGGGAAAGTGTTTGGGTTTCAAGTATGTTCTTGATTTGAATAAACTATGGTGTGATTGTCTTCAACTGTTCTCCTTATCTTAGTTCTTTCTTTCTTTCTTTAATCACTTGTTAGTGTGATATTGATGTGTTATCGTCCAATTTCCTTTCATCTGTCTAGTCTTCAAATGTAATTGCGATGTCATTTTTTTCACCCGTTATTTGTGGGAAATTTTCATTGCATGTATTGGAAGATGTCTATCCCTTTTAATTTAAATTAACTGTGGTGGTTAGTTACATCTGCTACAAGTAATGTTCCTAATTATTTTTCAAAAATTCTATTTGTGTTTTAAAGGGCTGTTGTTCTCTTTGCAGATACATTCTGCTGCTACTATCTTGGACAAAAATAATTTGGTCAAGTATGACAAGAAGAGTGGATATTTCCAGGCGACTGACTTGGGTCGTATTGCAAGCTACTACTATATTACTCATGGGACAATATCCACATATAATGAGCATTTGAAGCCAACAATGGGAGATATTGAACTGTGTCATCTATTCTCACTAAGTGAAGAATTTAAATATGTTACAGTTAGACAAGATGAGAAGATGGAACTGACAAAGCTAATGGACTGTGTTCCAATTCCCATCAAGGAAAGTCTAGAGGAGCCTAGTGCCAAAATTAATGTTTTGCTGCAAGCATATATTTCTCAGCTAAAGCTCGAAGGGCTTTCATTGACATCTGACATGGTGTTCATAACTCAGGTTCGTGTTCTTCTTTTTGGCATTGCATTTCCGTCTTTCTTTCTCTTTTTTTTTCCAGTTTGATTCTGGATCTGTATACAACTTTTATTCATTTGTTTCTGTTTTCTTTGAAGAGTTCTGGTCGTCTTATGCGAGCTCTCTTTGAGATTGTCTTGAAAAGAGGATGGGCCCGGTTAGCTGAGAAGGCTTTGAACTTGTGTAAAATGATTAATAAGAGAATATGGAGTGTCCAGACTCCCCTTCGACAATTCCATGGGATCCTTAATAAAATTCTGATGATGTTGGAGAAGAAAGATTTGTCATGGGAAAGGTACTATGACCTTAAACCACAGGAGATTGGTGAGCTCATCCGTTTTCCCAAGATGGGCAAAACACTGCACAAGCTTATCCACCAACTCCCAAAGTTAAACCTTGCAGCACATGTTCAGCCCATTACTCGCACCGTGTTGAGGGTTGAACTTACAATAACTGCAGACTTTCTATGGGACGAAAACATCCATGGATATGTGGAGCCATTTTGGGTTATCGTGGAGGATAATAATGGTGATTCTATTCTTCATCACGAGTACTTTATGCTGAAAAGGCAGTCCGCTGATGAGGAACAGGTTGTGGACCACACACTGGATTTCACAGTGTTGATCTACGAGCCATTGCCACCTCAGTATTTCATTCGTGTTGTGTCAGATAAATGGCTTGGTTCACAAACAGTTTTGCCCATCTCTTTCAAGCATCTTATCTTGCCAGAAAAGTATCCACCTCCTACAGAGTTGTTGGACTTGCAGCCTCTGCCTGTGACTGCGTTGAGAAATCCATCATATGAAGCTCTTTATCAAGATTTTAAGCATTTTAATCCAGTGCAAACTCAGGTCTTTACTGCTCTTTATAATACAGATGATAATGTCTTGGTTGCTGCACCAACAGCGAGTGGGAAAACTACCTGTGCAGAGCTTGCCATATTGAGGAATCACCAAAAGGAACCAGAATGTGGAATGCGTGTCGTGTATATTGCTCCTCTTGAAGCAATTGCAAAGGAACGCTATCGTGATTGGGAGAGAAAGTTTGGCCAAGGTCTTGGCATGCGGGTTGTTAAATTAACTGGGGAAACAGCTACAGACTTGAAGCTACTTGAAAGGGGTCAAATGATCATCAGCACTCCCGAGAGATGGGATGCTCTGTCTCGACGATGGAAACTGCGGAAGTATGTCCAGCAAGTTAGTCTTTTTATCATTGATGAGCTTCACTTGATTGGGGGTCAAGGTGGTCCTGTCTTGGAGGTGATTGTCTCTAGGATGCGATATATTGCTAGTAAGATAGAGAACAGGATACGGATTGTGGCTTTGTCTTCCTCTCTTGCAAATGCCAATGATCTTGGGGAATGGATAGGAGCTACATCTCATGGCCTTTTCAATTTTCCTCCCGGCGTGCGTCCAGTGCCCCTGGAAATACAAATTCAAGGTGTTGATATTGCCAATTTTGAGGCAAGGATGCAAGCTATGACGAAAACAACATATACTTCTATTGTCCAGCATGCAAAGAATGGTAAACCAGCTATTGTCTTTGTTCCCACAAGAAAGCATGTACAACTCACTGCTGTAGACCTTATGACATACTCGTGTGTGGATGGTGGAGAGAAGCCAGCTTTTCTGTTAAGGTCTGAAGAATTGGAGCCTTTCATTGGAAAGATCCAGGAAGAAATGTTGAGAGCCACTTTGTACCATGGGGTTGGGTACTTGCATGAGGGCTTGAGCAGCTTGGATCAAGAAGTTGTGTCCCATCTGTTCGGAGCTGGGTCGATTCAGGTTTGTGTCATGAGTGGTTCAATGTGCTGGGGGTCACCTTTGTCAGCACATTTAGTGGTGGTGATGGGAACTCAATACTATGATGGGCATGGAGGTGCTCACACGGATTATCCTGTCATAGATCTTCTGCAGATGATGGGTCATGCTAGCCGTCCTCTTCTAGATAACTCTGGAAAGTGTGTCATCCTTTGCCACGCACCTCGTAAAGAATACTACAAGAAATTTTTACATGAAGCATTTCCTGTGGAAAGTCATTTGCACCATTTCTTACATGATAATTTTAATGCTGAAGTTGTTGCTGGAGTTATTGAGAACAAGCAGGATGCTGTAGATTATCTCACGTGGACATTCATGTATAGGAGGCTCACTCAGAATCCAAACTACTACAATCTCCAGGGAGTTGGTCACAGGCATCTTTCTGATCACCTGTCGGAGCTTGTTGAGAACGCATTGGCTGACCTAGAGAAGAGTAAATGTGTTGCTATCGAGGATGGCATGGACCTTTCTCCTTTGAACCTTGGCATGATAGCATCTTACTATTACATCAGTTATACTACTATTGAACGTTTTAGCTCCTCTCTGACTCCCAGAACAAAGATGAAGGGTCTTCTGGAAATCCTCTCTTCAGCCTCAGAGTATATGCAACTGCCAATACGACCTGGGGAGGAGGAGGTGCTTCGAAGATTAATCAATCACCAGAGGTTTTCGTTTGAAAATCCTAAATATGCTGATCCACATGTGAAGGCTAATGTGTTGCTACAAGCCCATTTCTCTAGGCAATTTGTGGGTGGGAACCTAGCATTGGACCAGCGGGAGGTGCTTTTTAATGCCAGTAGATTGCTTCAAGCAATGATTTACGTCATTTCAAGCAATGGATGGTTGAACTGTGCTCTCCTTGCTATGGAAGTTAGCCAAATGGTGACACAAGGGATGTGGGAGCGTGATTCCATGCTTCTACAGCTTCCACACTTAACAAAAGAGTTGGCTAAGAAATGCCAGGAGAACCTGGGAAAGAGCATTGAGACAGTGTTTGATCTGGTAGAGATGGAAGATGATGAGAGGCGTGAGCTTTTGCAGCTGTCAGATTCTCATTTGCTAGATATTGTGAGGTTTTGCAATCAATTTCCCAACATTGATATGTCTTATGAGGTGATGGATGGTGATAATATGAGGGCAGGAGAAAACATCACTTTGCTTGTCACTCTTGCAAGGGATCTAGAGGGGACAGAGGTGGGACCTGTTGATGCCCCAAGGTATCCTAAAGCCAAAGAAGAAGGGTGGTGGCTTGTTGTAGGTGATACCAAGAGCAACCTGTTGCTTGCCATCAAGAGGGTTTCCCTTCAGAGGAAGTCAAAGGTGAAGCTGGAGTTTGCTGCTCCTACAGATGCTGGAAGGAAGTCCTATACTCTCTATTTCATGTGTGATTCTTATCTTGGTTGTGACCAGGAATACAACTTCTCTGTTGATGTCGGTGAAGCTGCAGGCCCAGATGAAAACAGTGAAAGAGAGTAAACTGCAGTTTGATAATTTTTTCCTTCTCATTTTTGTCTCTTCCAGTAGCAATATTGGAATCTACAAGAATAGCTGGTTAATCTTTCTAATCTTAGCTGGTGTATTTGCTTTTGTTTTAGGGGATGATCATATATATATAGTTCACGCTGTCGGTGAAAATGACTACTATGAACATGTATGAGGTGGCAGCGCCTTGCTTTTGCAGACTTGGTAGAGTTGGTACCCAGATGAAATTTCATTCGTGGTTCATTGCTTTTTTTCTTTGTTACTGAATTTGTCATTAACATATATGATTTTCACAACGCTTCTTGGTGGAGCATTTTTTTAGGTTAAAGTTGCATTATTATGATCAGGTATTTATTGATTGAGTTGGGTAGGATGTATGGAGCAATCATCCTCGTAACCAAGAAGAAGAAGACGGCGATGTTATGATTTTTTTTTACCTTCCTTCATCTCTAGATAGTTGATTGCAGGAATTGACGAGTGCTAAGGGATGGTCTTCTCTTGTCGTGGCTTGAGTGAGTACTTGTTATTATCGATGAACATGATTTCATATCAGAATCATATTTTTTTTACCATATTTCTCACAGGCCTTTTGACTTGTTTTTATTTTATGAGAATCAAACTTCCTATGGTGGATTAAATTTGCTATTAAGTAGTCAATACCTTTATATAAAAACAATATGCTAAATGAGAAAAATGAAACTAATCAACGAAAACTTAAATTATGAATGTATAGTGAATGGATTCGCATTTCGTATGTGAACAATATGTGCGTGCTTTTAGGCATTCTGACTGCATCAAGGATGATCTTGATTACCTCAAACTGTGATTAGAATATGTGGGTTCTTACTTCACTCTTCAAATTTTAGTCTGTGCTTTGTGCTTAAAGATTTTTGGGCATTGTTTGTCAAGATAAAAATGGTACTTTTTTTCCCCTTCAGGCTGGAAACCGTGTTGATGCAGAAGTCATTAACAATTTTCTCGATGCAAGTTGGCAACATTCTGCGTAATAACTTGCATATGCTCTCCGCATTGACTCCACGTTCAAGATAAAAAATGCAAATGACCTTTTCAAAATTGTATGTCCAGGTAATTCTCCATCCGATTCTATGATGTTTGATAGCTCAAGGACATGGAATTGTTATGTTATGTTTTGATATGGACATAGAATTCTATGATGGATATTCAGAAACGGATTTATGCTCACGGTCACGGCGCAGGAGAGTAAGGTGTTCTTTCAAACCACGAACATGGGCACGGGCTTTGCTGGCAAAGAGATGAAGAAGCTTATCCCACGCCTCTTTCGATGTTTTGGCAGAGGCAATGAGGGAGATGACCTGCGGTGAGATAGAGGCAAGAATTGCATGAAGAAGAAGTTGATCTTGCCGGATCCAGAGGTTGTGAGACACTGTTTGGGCGGTTGATGGGCAGATGTTAGAACCATCAACATAACCCATGAGATCATACTCATAAAGAAAGGCATTGAATTGGGCACGCCAGGACAAATAATTGGTGGGGGTGAGTTTGACTGGAAGTTGAGCTGCAGCGTTGATGGTAATTAGAGTGGGTGTGGTGGAGCTACTCTCAGATAGAAGGTTGGTGGCGGAGGCGTCAGTGGCTATGGATGAACACAGGTAAGAGAAGGATCAGAAAAAAAAATTGCCTGTTGGAGTTTTTGAGCTCTGATACCATATAATAGTAGAAGATTTGTTCTTTGATTGATGAATTTTTGGTTATATGTTTACATATTTATATACAATTTTAAAGGAAATTAATAAGGTAATATAATCGGCTTTGAATGAGATGTAATCAGGCTTTAATGATAGAATTGATTCTAATTAAATGGAATAGGAAAGACAGTCGAAGGAGTAGTCTCTGCAGATCGTGTGCCCAGATCATGAGCTGATTTCCTTTTGTGCAGGAGTTTCGTTAACACTTTTACCATTCTTATTTTTATGCGACGAAACCCTACCATTGAAAAACATACTTTGTGAGCCAAAGTAAGTAAGTTATTGTTGCTGTTGATTGAAGTGTATATCTGATCAGCTAGACAACCATGGATGGCAAAATTGTTAAATAAGCAAGTCTGACAGGAAAAAAGAAGAAGAAGAAGAAGAAGAAGGTATTTTCAGCTTAACATACCTTTGCATGTCTTCTTTCTAGTTGTTGCAAAGACTATTGACTTATTACGATCGGGACAACCAACAGCAACAATAACTTCACGAAATTGAAGAATTCAAATGTGCTAACTGTTAAGGAATCATCTCACCTAAAAGCTTAAGCTTGTAAGTGAGATTCCATAATATAATTTATATTATTTTCTAATACACACCCTCAAGTGAAAACCATTTGGGCTTGAAACTTGTACAGACCCACATCTCCTTGTGCTTAGTTTTTATCAAATAGAATGGGGGTGGTGAAATACGAACTCGTGACCGCTGGGTCAACAAGGCTCTGATACCATGTTAAGGAACTATCTCACTTAAAAGTTTAAGCTTGTAAGTGAGGTCCTATAATATGATTTATATTATTCTCTAACACTAACTTGGATTGGATGGAGGTGCTGTTAAACGGATTTGCTCTGAGGTAAACACATCTTTCCATTTTTTTTTATATCTGAAAATGTATCCATAACGTCAGAGGAGTGGTTTGCATGACATTGGTTCATCACATCCATCAGGGGAAAATATCAGCGAGCAATGATGGTTCTAATGAGCCGTGGAGATTTACTCGAAGCCAAAATTTGAGCCGAATTGAAACTGCATGCAAGGATTGAAAATCCAATATTGATCAGAAAAAAAGCTTAACTTCTGGTAAGGCATGGCTGCCAATTTCAAAATTTTCTATTACAAAATGATTTGACAAAAGATGAACTGAATCTTATACAAATGTTGTGAGAAGTTGTTCAGCCTCGTACTTATTTGCAGTGGTGCAGTTTACATCTAGAGTATTCAAGGGCCTGTTTGGGAGGGTGATTGCGGGTTTTTTTTAAAGTGTTTTTCATTTAGAAATACATCAAAATGATATTTTTTATTTTATTTTTAAAAATCATTTTTGACATCAGCACATCAAAATAATTTAAAAACACTAAAAAAATCATTTAAAATTTTAAAAAAATCAAATTTTAGAAAAACAGCGGTTGTACCGCCCTTCCAAACAGCTTCTTCGATCGGTATTTGTACAGGCTTCCTCGCATGGAAAACTCATGTCTCTAAGCCTAATTATCATTTCATGCTTAATTATTGAGAAGGGCTCAAGACTTTAATTTATTGGATTATATATATATATATATATATATATATATATATATATATATATATATATATATATATATCCAATGACATTCTTAAATCAAAACCACTTATTATTATAAAACAACAATCCACCCTTAACATATGGAACAACTCCCGAATATGTAGAAAACAATCCATCAATTCTTGTAAAATCTTGATATTCTAAATATATTGGAATATAATTCATTTTCACCTTTGAAGATAAACATTAAGAAACGTTTTGGAGATGATTGTTAATTCTGGGAATTTCAAAATAACGAGGACCGGTTTAGAATAATATTTAATCCACAGGGGCTAAAAGAAACACAATAACAACCTCTCTGTATTAGTTACTGTTTGGAGATTTTTAATTTTTTTCAAGAACATTTTAATATGCAACTTACAAAATATGAACAAGAAGAGACAAAACACCAGATTCCTTAATGAGAATTATTTTCTTTCTTATAGTTTGAATTTTAAGAAATTATAATGATTGTCAACAAAAGAAGAGGAAAAAAAACTATCAAAATCATAAACAACTTGTTACTAAGTGTATAAAATATTTTTAGGTTTGAACCATTAGAATTCTTAGAGGTGTTTAGCATTGTGTTTCAACAACGCCTTAGGTTTGCACCATTAGAATTCTTAGGGCGGTTTAGCACTGTATTTCAACAATATTTTTGAAAAAAAAATATATTTTTATTTTTATTTTATATTTTTATATTATTTTAATTTGTTGATGTCAGAAATAATTTTTAAAAAATAAAAAAATATATAATTTTAATATATTTTTAATCGAAAAATATTTTTAAAAATAATCTCATTCACATTCTCAAATAAACATTTAAAAATAATTACAATGAGCTAATTACTATCAGCGAAGCAAAGGATCAAATTGATCCCATTTTTGTTTAAAGCTTTCAGCATTAACTTATGATAAGGCAAATGGCTCCTTAATTTAGATTACATTTTCCTTTTTCTCTTGCAGGCAAATGATTTTAAAATGAGTCTTTTAGGTAGGAAAATAAAGGGAGGATCCCATCTAGAAACAGGCAGGGAGGGGAGGGGATTGAACCGATCAAGGTTATTAATTGTTGCTATGTTTTTTTAAATGGAATTATATGTTTTGATTTTGGATTCTTTCCGGTTGTAATGTTTATATAGTGAGTGTATAATTTAAATTATTTATTTAATAAATATATTTTTAATTCAAATTTAAAAATAAACTAACTTGAAATTATATAATTTAAATTTTATTTTATACCCCAGTAATACAACTACATGATGTCGTTTTGATCTCTTTACAAACAGGGAGGGGAGGGAGTTGTGCCAGCCATAATTAGACATGGTCAAATAGTTGGGTTCCGAGCTACACGGGTTGACTCGGTCAATCTAAAAAAAAATATTTGAGATTTTGATATTTCATAGGAAAAGGTTAAAAAAAATCATTTTATGTATATATACCCTCTCTATGTATAGTTATCTCATAAATAAAATTTAAAAAAATAATTTATATATATATATATATATATATATATATATATATATATATATAAAAAGCTAAAAACACATGGATGTTTCAATATATTTATACACATAATTGATTGTAGATTGCTATAATAAAATTATCATTTTATTTTTAGTGGAGAAAATGTAAACCTTTGAGTTAAGGGTTTTTTGGTTTTTTCTACTGGCTCATTAGTCATTAAGAGATTGTTTGAGGATGTGTGTATTTTGTTTAGTACAGTTTAAATACTATTTTACCCCACAATCAACACAATTTACAATTATTGACCATGTAGAATTATCAAACTTGCTTGTATTGTTGTAATTGATCTTGCCTTTAAATAGGCATTACACATCAAATATTACATTTACAATGAGTTAATTCTAACGGCTACTTGCTATATATATGTCCATGATTTATGTGCAGAGATCATGGAATATATGTTAATGAATTGTAACGGCAGATCTCTTAGCTGCTGTATCTTCCACATATCTGCATTTCCATATATATCTTCACATTCCCCCTCAAGCTCAAGGTGGGGCTGGACCAATGCAGAGCTTGTCACGATTTAAGACAAAGTTTGGTGCACAAAGAGATTTGGTGAAGATGTCCGCAACTTGTTCTGAACCGGGAATAAATACCAATGAAAGAGCACCACTTGCAACTCGTTCCCGAACAAAATGAACATCTATTTCAATGTGTTTTGTTCGTTGGTGGAACACTGGATTTTTGGCCATATGAATAGCACTAATATTATCACAGTGGAGCTGCGGAGGAGGGACAGGGTAGCCAATATTTTTGAGTAAATGGACAAACCACATGAGCTCAGCTGTTGTGGAAGCTAAGGCACGATATTCTGCTTCAGCCGTTGATCTAGACACCGTGGCCTGTTTCTTTGCTCCCCATGAGATCAAATTTTTGCCTAGAAATATAGCAAAGCCAGTAGTGGAACGTCGGTCATCCCTACAACCAGCCCAATCCGCGTCGCAAAAACCATGAAGTAAATGAGCAGAATTGCGAGTGTAGTGTAGCCCAATATTAAGTGTGCCCTTTAAGTATCGAAAGATCCTTTTAACTGCAACCAGATGAGTATCATGAGGGGTTTGCATGAATCGACAAACTTAATGTACAGCAAAGGAAATGTCGGGTCTGGTCAAAGTGAGATATTGCAGGGAACCAACCAAGCAGCGATAGTGGGAGGGGTCAGCTAAAGGCACGCCATCAGTAGCTGATAAAGAAGAGCTCGATGCTAGTGGAGTGTTCACTGGTTTGGCGCCATCAAGACCAAACTTTTGAAGGAGAGATAGCAAATATCTTGTCTGTGTAATGGTGATGGAGGACTCACAGACCATGGGGTTTGTTGACTTTTTAAAAGGTTCTTAACAATAAAAATATTTGTTTATTTTCGGGATCAAAAACTTATTAGGCTGCTGCTAGACAAGAGTGTCAAGTTTTTTCATTATCCATGTATAGTGAAAAAACATTTGTAACCTTAAGAAACAAAAGATAAGAAACTAGTGATAAAGAATAAAAACAATGGTCACATTGATTATAGCAGTGGTGATAATAATTATAAAAATAATATAAATAACAACAATAATAACAATGATGATAACAATGATAATAATAATTATAATAGTTATGATATTACTTGTTTATAATAATAGTAATTGTAATGGCTGTAATGATAGTGACAATAATGATAATGATAATAGTAACGATGAAAATAATAATTGTTATAATAATAATAATAATAATAATAATAATAATAGCAATAATTCATAAATTGATATTAGATTTGCTTGGAATTTAGTTTTATTGTTTTTTCAAATAAATAAATTAACATCCAGTTAGCTATTATATATTTGATTGACAACTTGCGTTAGACAAAAATTCAAGATAAATGATTTTAAGTTTATAATTTATAACATTTTGTTTTTATATTTTTAAGAATATAATTCGACTCTCGACGGAGTGCAGAAAATATAAATGTTAAAAACATTCTAAAAAATATGAGGCTGCATGTAAAAACCAAATCGGTTTTACCGAGTTTCACCGGGCCAATTGCAACTTGGATTTTGATTATTTGAAACTTGGTCGGCTTCGGGTTGCCTGGTTCCTGGTCAACCTGCCAGGCCGGTCGGGTTTGATATCCTTGGTACCGTCATCTTGCTGCCCAGAAATAGGGAGGGAGTTGAAGGCTGCTTGATTTAGGGTTTGGTGGAGAAATCCTCTTTCAAACATCAATTCGAAATACGTATGTTATTAACAATTGTGTAATCAATTAAATATTAAGGAGTTGAAGAAAAAATGGAGCATAGTTTATGGAATCACTTGCCATTACTAGTAAGGGCAAACACTAAAGAATCTGTAGAGTACATTCTTCAAGCTCTCTGGCGAACTCGTCAAACCGGTCTCGATTCCGCCGACCGACTCGTCATTCGCGACATCCTCCAACTCCCAAACGACACAGATCTCGACCCCGTAAGTAGCTAAATCCTTTTAGGGTTTCATTTTTTTGTTGTTGAAAAATGATTTCATTTTTTTCTAATCTGTCTCTGCAGTTATTGGTTTGTCTTCGAATGCTGATTCGAAGGTGTGTGTACGAGAATGTAAGCAAAGATGAGATTCGGAAGTGTTTTCCTGAAGAGGTTTTACCCGGAATTGCAAAGGTTGTTGACGCTTTTACTGCAGAAATTTCAGACAGAGTGGCGAGCGGATGTGTTCAAGGATCAGGTAATGTTTTTAGGTTATTGATTTGTGTCTGGTGACATACGATGATGTTGAGTTTGAATTATTTGTTTTGGTTGGTTGAATAAATGACTGTTGTTCAGGTTGATTTTCCACGGTTGAAGGCAATGACATGGAATATGGCGAACCAGGATGCAGCGGAAGGGACTGACCCTGTCGCTGTTATCAGTCTGAAGGTATTGAATTCACTGTTTGGGGCTTCGGTAGAATATTAACTTGTGCTTAATTTGGACCAAATTTATGTATGAGATTTAAAAGCGTGCAAGTTATGATTGTGTTTGGCGCAGCTTCAAAATGATACACAGTCTCACTCAGAAGTGAAGTTCCAATTAGGCAAAGATACTCTAGAAACAATGGTGAAGTCCATGTACTGCATAAGAGACCAATTGTCTGACTTGGTAAGTTTTGCGCTTGAAATTTATGTTGCTTTTCCTTCTGTATGTTTTATGAGGTGCAATTGTGTTTGTGATCAGAAGTTCGGTTTTCGCTGTATTTAAATGTTATCTCCATTGTAGGGTGGGGGCATCAAATAAGCAGATATCACAGGGAACCGACATAGCCTAGGAAGTTGGTAATGCTTGCTTGCTGCAATGCCTGGAATGGAACGGCGGGGCACTCCATGTCTTGGGACTCGGAATCTATTCGCTGCAAGATTTGACATGGTCTGTTGTCATGTTGGTTAAACTATAGCAGATTATGCAGAGATGTGAAGATTTTATTTCGTTTATTGCTGCAGGGAGCACAATATCTTAACTGTAATGGTCAAGGTTTTGTTCACCATGGGAAGATGTCTCTGAAACAGTCACACACACTCTGGACATTCTTTTTACCCATGCAGTGTCCATCCACTTGAAGGAGAAAAAACTTTTGTTGATCAAGAGCAAGATTCATTGGGATTCTTTTGGCAATAAAGAACATTTAGACATGTAAATATGCTTAGCAGTTTGCATTGCAGAGTCATTGATGATGTTGTTGGTGACTGGTTTGTTGGTTATATCATTCATGGCATGTAACTATGTTTAGCAGTTTGTGTTAGGAATGAATTGTTAGTTTTTGGAAAGAAAGAAAGAAAAACTATCGAATTCTCTGACAAAATGCATATGCACCAGGTAACTTGGCTTCTAAAAGCAAAGAATTGAAGCACACCTATATGCATGCTCAAAATTGATACCCTAAATCCCATTTTAAGTCTGTTTTAGATCATGTCATTCATTCTCATCTTAGAAGATGATTTGAACCAACATTTTACAACAGCAATAACTAGGGGGACAGGTAGTTTTGTGCTTAATGTGCAATACTTTGGTACCTGTTTCTTTGTTTCTTGCTTTTCACAAGGTGGGAAAAATATAAATTTGATCGACATTTTTTGTTGAGAAAGTTTGCACATCTAAGAAGTTAATCGATAGAGGATGGCCAGGCGTTTAAAAATTCTACATGATTATGGTCGATGGATATGTAAATTGATCCTGTGACTTCATGGACCAAGTCTTGGCCGAGATCTATAGCATTCCTGCAGCTAACGTGTTGCAAATTGATGAAGTGGAACCAGCTTATCATTCTTTAATGCCATTGAATATCTCTTGAGCTCAGGTATGTGGAGTCTTTCCATAACCCGTCTTGACTGGACCAGAAACTTGATTTATTCTTAGTCTCACGTCTGCGTTCGATCAACATCTTGTGGTTTTTCTAGTCTCTGATTATGACAATGGAAGGTCGTGGTGCAGCTATTCTGTGGTTATCATCAAGTAGTCTTTACGCTGGCAGTAGAAGAAGAATGGGTCGGAATTGAGACTGCACTTGCTGGATGAAGACAAAAGAAGAAAGCAATGATAGCTTGTGGAAAATGCAAGCCTGTTTTTTCATCAAATTGTCCATTGGGAGGCCACTCTTGAAATACAAGGGAGAGACTTTGGTCTAAATCATAGCTGTGATTACCAGCAAATCAAGTATTGAAATATACCAGCTGGAGAGGGAGGGAGGGAGGGAGGGAGAATAGCGAGGTTACAATTAATAAAGGGTTTAATTAAAATTAAGTTTTATAATCCTGGGATTTTTTAGGGAAATTTTTTTTATCAAATAATTGATTTAAATACGTAATAGAAGAGCTTGACAATTGCTGCTTCTTTTTGTTTGGTCCAGATTGATTGGCTAAGACTCTTAAGAGTCAAAGGTTCTTAAATTTCTTAAACCTGGAACCAGATCCTTGCAAAGTTCATGGTTTCAAACCATCCATGTGCAAATAAAATAAATCCCAAAACCACCTATCTCGCTTAAAATTAAAGGGGGAAAATCAGAAGTCGTCGAGAAGAGGATCGGATAGATGAGGTGTGAAACGAGATTACATCAGAACACATTAGGTGGCGAAATTGATTTGACAAACGAATCTGTTGTTGGATCAGCGATGTTGAATTGGAGATTTTATTTTATTTTTATTAATAATTTAATAATGATGTTTGTACTAATTATATATTTCTCAATTAATTTTATAGATTTCAAAATTAATGACTTTATAAATCTTTTAATCTTAATATTTAACCACTGGTATATTTATTTTTATTCTCCTAGGAAATGGTCAGCTTTTGTGGGGATCGAGAGTTGACAATGGCACATGTCGCACGGCATCGATTGATGAATGCAAACAGGTTGATGTTAACAGTTGATAGATAGGGTTTTTTTTATTAGAGATACAACGACCTAACACATTAAAATGCTTTTGGTCAAGGTTTTTGATATGGTGTGATTAAATTAAACAAGTTAAAAACGGGTTCACATTCTCGAATATAATTTTTTAAAATTTCCTTTTCTTTTAACTTCAATTTCTTAGAAATTTGAAATATTGCTTTGTTATTTAACTACCCCTATATATATATAAGTAGTTTTTGAAATAATTTTTATTCAGAATATATTAAAATAATATATTTTTTAATATTAACGTGATATAAAAGGATAAAAAAGTAATTAACATCGCTTGGACAGTGTTCTCACTGCGGGCCTGAAACCACAATTTCCAAAAAAAAAAAAAGATCGAAGAATAGTCAGCTTCCTTCTAGAAAAGTCAAGTGCTTGGATATAAATAGTATACACCGCTGCGTACGCCGAACTTGAATTCTTTTACTATTCTTATCCTCTTCTCCCGCAGCCACATGAGAGAATAACATCGAGCCTGTTTGGCAACGCCGAGTGCTGTTTTTTTTTTTTTGTAAATAAATAAATAAATGTTTTTATTTTATATTAATATTAAACATACTTTTTTTTCTAAAAAAGTATGTATTATTTTAATATATTTATAAATAAATAAAAAACAACTTAAAAATAACCGCTGACTGTACGCCATCCAAACAAAAAACAGCAGCACAGGCCTGACTGTACACCATCCGCACACACAGAGAAACGAGACTAAGCTATTATTTAGCTCCTAAAGTTTCAATACTGTTTCAATCAGGTCCTTATAAAATTGCTATACATTCGTACAACACTCACATTTTTCATGGAAAAAAATATAATATAGATTGGGTAAATATAAAACCTCATCATTCTAAAATTTTTCAGCTTAAGTCCAATAAAAATTGGGCTGTAAACTGATGCTATCAGTGTACGGATTTTGTAACTTTAAAGGGGTGCGATTGAGAAAGTTAGGAATATAGTATCTGATATGAAATATAATGATATAGTCAGGGTCCAGAATATAGTTTACCCAATCATCAAGTACGATAAGTCGACGCTTCTCTAAACTTGACTCGGCACAAGTACTTCTGTTCTCTCTTGTTCATAACTAAAACCATAAAACTCTCTCAAAATAAAATAAGGAAAAAGGAAATTCAGACCAGCCGGCCAACCAAACGCCGGCAACACCCGATTACTTCGCTCACTAAAAAAAAGAGCCGCCAAAACAGTTTACTTCAATTCAATCTCTATATTATCCCTTTTCACAAAATCCCAAAAAAAATCAAATGGCCACAACCACCACGACAAGCGGTCTAACCAGAGAAGGAGGAGGCGGAGAAGACGACCGCGTCATGGCAACAGCACAGAAGATCGTGAACAGCTTAAACACTTCAAAGAATGCACGCGAAGACATGTTATTAATCCTTTCGAGTTTTGATAACCGTTTATCGAACTTATCCTACGTCATCAAGACCGGTTCGGAATCTCAGTCCTCCGTTCTAGACACCGCCGAGAAGATCATTCTCCGTTCAGACTCCGGCATGTCCTCCAACGCCGAAGCTTTTTCCTGGTACGACTCGGCGGGGGAAGCTGGAGATTATTTAGATGCTGTTGATAAGATTCTTGATTTGCTAGATAATTTATCGGTCGGGCCTGATCCGGAAGTTTTGGACCGGGCGGAGACCGTGCTTCAAGTGGCTATGTCGAGATTGGAAGAGGAGTTTGGGCATATTTTGATAAGGAATACTGTTCCGCTTGATGCGGAGAGGCTGTATGGATCGATTAGGAGGGTTTCGCTCTCATTTGCAGCGAATGAAGGGGAAATTGACGAGGAGTTTGCGAGTTTTGAAGAAGTGGAGTCTGGGAGTGTGTGTTTTCACGAGAGAGGAGGGAGTTTAGGAGATGATTTGTGTGTTGATTTGATTAATAGCGAGGCGGTTATGTATTTGAAAGATATTGCTGATAGAATGATACGAGCAGGGTATGAGAAAGAGTGTGTGCAGGTTTATAGTAGTCTGAGAAGGGATGCTTTGGACGACTGTTTGGTTATTTTAGGGTGTTGAGAAGCTGAGTATTGAGGAAGTGCAGAGGATAGATTGGAAGTCTTTGGATGAGAAGATGAAGAAGTGGGTTCGGGCTGTCAAGGCTGGTGACAGGGTTCTTCTGAGAGGAGAGAGAAGGCTTTGTGATGTGATTTTTAGTGGGTCAGATTCGGCCAGGGAAGTTTGTTTTAATGAGACTGCAAAGGGGTTTCTGATGCAGTTGTTGAATTTTGCAGAGGCAGTGTCCATTGGAAGGAGGTCACCGGAGAAGCTGTTTAGGATTCTGGACATGTACGATGCATTGTCCGGTGTTTTCCCAGATTTGGAAGCCATGGTTACGGATGAGTTTGTGTACAGTGAGGCGAAAGGAGTGTTGGCCGGACTGGGAAGGGCGGCGAAAGGGACTTTTGTGGAGTTTGAGAATGCTGTGAAAAGTGAGACTTCCAGAAAGCCTATGCTAGGTGGAGTGATCCATCCACTCACACGGTATGTGATGAATTATGTGAAACTGCTTGTGGATTATAGCGATACGCTGAATTCACTCTTGGAGAACGATGAAGATGAGTTAGATGGATTGCAAAATGATGATAGTGAGAGATTACAGTTGGAGAGCTCGAGTCCTATAGCAAGGAGATTGCTGGCCTTGTTATCTACTTTGGAGTCTAATCTCGAGGAGAAATCAACTCTGTATGAGGATGGTGCCATGCGGTATATATTTCGGATGAATAATATTCTGTACATGGTGCAAAAAGTCAAGGATTCAGAACTTATCAAGATCTTGGGAGATCAATGGGTGCGCAACCACCGCGGCCAAATCCGCCGATACGCCACCGCTTATCTGAGGGCTGCCTGGAGCAAGGCCTTGTCTTGCCTGAAGGATGAAGGGATTGGTGGGAGTTCTAACAATGCATCCTCCAAAGTGGCATTGAAGGAAAGATTCAAGAGTTTCAATGCGTGCTTTGAGGAAATATATAGGATTCAGACTGGTTGGAAGGTCCCGGATCCTCAACTTCGCGAAGAGCTTCGAATTTCCATATCTGAAAATGTACTGCCGGCTTATCGCTCATTTACGGGGAGGTTTGGGAGTCAGATTGATAGTGGAAGAAATGCTGGGAAATACATTAAGTACTCACCAGATGATTTGGAGAATTATTTAATTGATTTGTTTGAAGGCACCCCCCTTGTTCTTCACCATCTTAGAAGAAAGAATTCTTCATAAGATTCACGATTCTTCTAGCTGGTAAGAGCTTGTTCTTGTCAAGGATTAGAAGAGAAAAAAAGAGTCTTCCTTTTTGCTGTTTCTGGATCATATGCTTTTTCTTTTATCTTATTGTGTTTTCTAAGTATAATGTCTTAAATACAGGCTTCTGGGTTCAACAGCTCTCCCTTTTATACAAAACTTTGTACATGTACACTATAGACCATAGGTTTTTTTACTTGTGAATTCTCTCTTGTTCAGGTATTTCTAGTGGCACCAAGTCACCATTAAGCGTGCTTTTCCAATTGGCATTTAATATTTGACAATGCAATATTTTGCGATTGACCAAGAATGTGTGTGAGGAGAGTAATGGGATCGAAGCTATGAAATGTTATCTTTCTGCTTTAGACGTCAATATCACTTGGAAACTCCTAGTGATAGAGCAGTTTATTGTATTGTATTTGCAAAATATTTGATCGGAAATGATAGGAATGCATATCATGATGGGATGAGGGGTCATATAAGCTGACAATTTTAACTAGATTTTGCACCAGAAGATGAAGAATTGTTAAAATGAAAGTGTGATCAAAGCTTTTCTCACTACCTTAAACTTTGGTTATGGAGATCCTGAGGTAGAACCTAGAGTATTGCTTTGAAAGATTGACAGTGTTGAAAAACCTGAAAAGCCCCACAAGGGATTGTATGAAGTTTGCAATTCTGAACAAGTTTTTTATACTGGAATATGTGGAAGTGCCTCAGAAAGTGGAATGCGAGATATTTCAGAGTTTCTTCGGATTCATTCATAAGTTTCTCATCACTAAAAGGTTCATATAATTTGATACCAGTGACAATTTGTATTTATAGTGTATCAAATCCATGCAGACACGAGTAGAGCTTGTCCCCGTGTATGTTTTTTGTACAGTGGTCTGCTCCGGCGAGTGCCTGTGCCTTCTTTTTAGTGTCCCAGGGTGAAACTTCCGAACCAATAATATGATTTGTCTGCAACTGCAAGTTTCCGGGAAGAAACGGCCCCATTCAATAATGGCTTCGGGCAGGTGGTTCATGGTTGGCTTTTTGTCACTTATCTGAACTCAACCTGATGGGGGCACGAGGTTCCTGAGCTAATTAGCATAATACATGTGACTGTAAACATGCTGTCTTCTGCTTAAAACCAAGAAATAGGATTCAGAGGGGCAGAGCATCATGTGCTTCTGTCGCCCTTTCGAAAATCTGTCGCCATGGCTCTCGGCATGCTTTTTCCTGATAAAACCTCCATGATCAGACAGGTTACATCACTCGCTTGATAAAACCTCCATGATCAGACAAGTTACATCACTCGTTTGCCTGGATGTGAATTCCTACCACCCACATTAAGTGGACAAATGAACCACTGTGGTAACATTGGAATGCCCCTGGTTTTTGTTGCTTCCCATTTGCAGCCGACAAGAATGATCGATCTTGCATCGACGAAGGAACCTGTCTGTCTTTTCATTAAAATAGTTTATCTAATTGTTTTATCTGAAAATAATGTTATAGAAGAGTTTTAATTGATTCTTTGCTCAAAGAGAGTGACTCTGCCCGTCCCAAGTGTGGTTACGATTGTTTTTAAAAGTATTTTTCATTTAGAAATGTATCAAAATTATTTTTAATATCAACATATTAAAATAATCTAAAAACATCAAAAAAAAATAATTTAAAATAAAAAATAAAAATAAAAAAATATTTCATTTTTTTTCAAAAACATTTTCTAAAAGGAGTTCAAAATACATGCAAATTTACTAACTGGAAAACTCAAGCATTCAGCTTAATCAGACGAGCAGAGAAAGCCCTGTTTATTTGATTCTAGGACAAAGGAGTTCAAAATCGAGTTCTGTTGTACATCAAGATGAACAGAGAGTGAAACAATGTCCGAGCGGTGGAAAACTAATTACAAGGGAGCTCACCTACGTTACAGCCACCACATTTACCAGACGTCTAATGATCATCAGGAGATTAGCAGAACCATTAGAAAAACACCGTCAATTATTAGGAAATGACCAGATCATTATAGTACCTCTTTAAACTCTACTGTTCGAAGGTAGCGGCAGCACTCCGTCGAAGAAATCACCGAAGTAGCCACGGGGCTCGTGTACAAGCCTTGATATTATATCTCTCAGTGTGATCACCCCTTCCAGATTCCCAGCATCATCCACGACATATACCCGATGGATTTTCTCAGAATCAAGTTTCATGATCAGTTCTTTAATGGAGTAATTCTTTGTGCATATCACCATGCCACGCACAAAAGGTGAGATTTCTTGATGCGTCTTCAAGTAGCCTTCAACTGCAGTCAAGAAGTTCTTTGCTGTGATAGACCTGTCAAAAGTATATTAAATGAGTGTAAGGAGATGGAAAAGACAGGCTGATGCTAAACTGAGATCTTACAAGCTTCAGTTTTACAAGAATTTTCAACTGATTTTTACCCTTTAGAGCCCATGACCCTGAGATATTCATGGATTCATCAATATATGATATGTCTAAAAGAAAAAAAACAAATAAATTGTTTTAGCTCTACTGCAAGCATGCAATGTTAAGAATTGTTCATCATCAAAGATTGCAATTCCGTCAGCTTCCAAATAGACTATAAATACCAGCTTCTTATTACCAGCAAAATCCTTGTAAATTTGAGAGCCAATATGGCCAGACATATTATAGTTCTCCCAAGAGCTCCAATTACAAAAACGCAAGATATTTTTATGACAATGAAGCTACAAACCTGTAATCATGGTAGATCTCTGGTGCAGTTAAAAGGAAATGGACATCTCTTATGCTTATGTTTGCCTACTACCTTTCTACCGCTACTATCAACAATAGGCACTCCGCCAATTCTTTTTTTCCTCATCAGCTTAAATGCCTGGAGCACTGGTTCTTCCTCGTACACCTAAAACAGACAAGTAACCATTCAGTGAGTATCGTTAGCCAGTAAATCCTTCAAAACAACCTATCATATATGCTTGAGATGGAGTGCTTCCTGGCAAGAAAAACCTGCCCTCAGTTGAGGACAAGGTTTGAAACGTGCCACTAAAATCTCAATTTATTTGCATGGCCAGATCGAAGACTTATCGGTCCCGTAGCCAACATAAATACACTCATACATCTCAATGATTCATTCCATGCATTGCTAAACACAATAAACTGATAAAAGCATCAGAAATAAGCATGAATGCAAGTCACCCTGAATCCAATTAAAGAATAATTTACAGGAAAAGGTGAAACACCTTGACTATAAGATCAGGGGCCATCAAGGGAAGGCCAATTTCAGAAAGTTTCCTAGTTCCCCAACTTTCAAACCATTGAAGCCCAGCACATTCTGCTAACATGTGAATAACAGAAGACTGAGTGATGATGTTGTCAATCTTCGCCTCACCCAGATCAACCACTGGAATGCTCTTCATCTTGTAACTCGAAAGCAGCAGGAGCATGGTCAGAAAGGAGTTTGATTTCTGCAAGGCGAGAAATGGTGCCCAACGGAATGACCCTGCAATGTCTCGAACCTATATGATCTCATGTTAGCATGATGATCCAAGACAATATCAGGATTAACGAGCCTTGTATTATAATCAAAGAATGAACCATAACCTTTGTGTTCTTGTAGAATTCAGAAGAAGTCAGAGCCTCAAAAAAGTTTCCAGAAGTTGCTGCAGCATCTTCAGGACCTAAAGTCCCCGAGACTAGCCGCATTGGTCACTCTATTAACAGCCGCTTCAAGAGCTGTTCCCTGAGTTTTGACTTCTGGGTGATGGAGGTTCCGACTGAAAAAAAATATAGAAAAATATCCCATTTTCAATTACCATTCAGAAAAGATTTCCAGAGCACAAGAATAACGGACAAAGAACACCATACATATTCTCATAGTTAGACAGAATAAAAAGAATTTAAAAAAAGAAATGACATTTTCAGTTTTTTTTTGGATTCGAGTTTACAGCCGGTTAAGCGAGGAAAACTCTGATTATTTTATACTATTATAAGATAATCACTCGAACCCAAGACCTGTAATGCAGATCTCAAGTCCTTTGACACCTTAAAGCCTCTTGGGGACAAACATAGACAGGATCACAGGCAGCATCAATAAATTGAGAAAAGTCAAAGAACAAACAGGATCACCAGCAACATCAATAAATAAAGAAAAGTTAATTTTTCAGCCGAACCCATTCTGTCTAAATCAGACACATTATATCCTGATCTCTCTAAATCTGCTTGTTAAGTATATATTGTTTTGTCAAACCATTACAAAACTGTAGACAGATCAAACAAACGAGCCTTCCTTATTATTTTTCTTTTCCAATTTCTAGTACAAAATAAACATAACATATTCAACAACAACAAAAAAAAGGATACTGGAATCACTTTCAATAGTCAAAACAAAAGAAAAAGGTTGGCTAGATAGCTTGCCAGCTAACTAACCTGATGTAAAATCCACACTATTATCCCAGCAAACTCAACAACCCCAATGTATCTGTCAATCCAACTAGCATCCTCAGGAGCATCAACATCCACCACAGGAGCGCTAAGAATCTTGTGTTCTGCAAGTATACGAACAGCCTCTGCTAGACTGGTGTCTGATTTTATCTCGATCACTACAAAATAACAAATAAAAAGTAAATCTTTTTTCCATAAAAAACGAAAAGGGCATCCATAAAGCTCCACTCTTGATCATAAAGCAACACCGAAAACAACCAAACCGATCATGATCACTCTAATCCACAACTTTAACATCCAATTTACAGCTTTAACACGTGGGTATCTGTGATTTATTTACCTTGAGAAGAAGGAGCAGGGAGGAAAGGCAGAAACAGGGATACCCTCGAAGCAAGCGTTAAGTTTCTCAGTCGGAGTCAACTGTGGTTCTTGAACATCCCATAGATCCTCTACTTTCATTCCCAGCCTAGCTTCTGGACTTTTTGGACTTTCTTGCATAACCCCATGAACAACAGCACTTTCCCTTCTCAGAAGCTGTAAGCTTGCCATTTTTTCACCATCCACCAGTCTCTCTCCTCGGTATATGAAGGCCTGCTTGCTTCTCTCTTTCTCTCCAAGGCAGTCTTTCGTCTCTCTTTCTCTCTTTATTTTATTACAACACTGACAGTGATAGCGTCTCTCCTGATTAAATACAACGTAGTTTTCTTTATCCCCTGCCACCCATCACACTTTGTTCTTTTTGTTCCCACGCTTTATCACCGTTTAAAATTATGACTTTTACCATTAAAAATTACTTTTATTAATTTTTTTCTTAACAAAAAGAGAAAAAATCGTTTTCCGAATTTGACTACCTTGAATCATTATTTCCCTGTATAATACTTAAAATAACATATTTTTTATTTATAAAATTTCTCTTTACAGCTAAGAGCAAATGAATTTACTTTCTATATTATTGTTTGGTATTTCAAAAAAAAATTAAAATGTATTTTTATAAATTAAAAAAATATTTATTTTCCATTTTAAATAAAATATCTTTTTTAGATTGATTAATAATTTTAAATGAAATAAATAAAAAAATATTACTCGCACCACATTACTAGGGGGGGAGGTAGAAAAGGACACGTGGATAGTGGGGAAGTGTGAGGGGGCATTGGTGGTGATGTAGAAGAGTGGTCAAAGTAGTTGACGAATTACATGGACAAAGGCTTATCCTTAATCCTATAAATTTGTTACTTATCCGCTTCTTCATGGCGGCCACTTTCGTGGCAATCTAGTATGCGCCACAGCGTGCATGGCGCGCAAACTTTGACTCTATCTGGATGACTTGGATAATGACGTGGTTTTGATTTTGACATGTGATTATTGGGTGTGTTTGATATTGCTTTTCCTTTTCTGGTTAATATTTTAAAAAAGTTGTTTCATGAAAAATATTTTTAGTTAACACACATATATATATATATTAGGGGTGAGCAAACCGAACCGAATAACCGATTAAACCGAGAAAACCGGAAAAAAAATAACCGAGAAAACCGAACCGAAAAAAAAACCGGATTAAACCGATTGGAAAATTTTAAAAAAATCCGGTTCGGTTCGAATCGGTTTTGTATGTCAAAAACCGAGTAAACCGAACCAAACCCGGTTCATTCGGTTAAAACACCCAATATAAATACAAAGTAGCGAGCTATCGACCCCCACTCCCTCGCTCCCTCGCTCTCTTTTGGAAAACCCTAGCGGTAGCCGCGAGTAGCTGACCCAGCTCCCTCAGCTCTCGCCTCTCCCTCGCTCTCACCTCTCATTGGCGATTACTTTGAGAAAAAAACCTAGCTGACCCCACTCGGCCATCTCGCCTCCCTCGCTCTTGCCTCTCATCAACGATTCCTTTGAAAAAAAACCTTAGTAGCCCCCCTCTGGCCCTCTCCGCCTCTCTCTCGCCTGTCGGTCTCTCCCTCCCTCTCGCCTCTCGCCTCTCGCCTCTTGCCTCTCGCCTCTCGCCTCTTGCCTCTCGGCCTCTATTTCCTGTGTTTACAAAAGGTAAGTAAATAATTTGCTCTGTTTTATTTCTATTTTTAGTTAATGTTCATGGGTGATGCTTTTTCTTAAGGTGTTGATGGAGTTCATGTTGGGGATAAAATAATGAATTGAGATGTATTGTTGTGGTTTGACCAGAGATATTCTGCTATATTTGCTTCTGAATCTGCTATAGTTTTTTGCGAGCAACTAACTTTTAGCGACCTCTCAGCCTCCCTCTGCAACTAACACTTTAGCAGCGACCTCTTCTCGCCTCCCTCTGCGATGTGGTCCAAGTGATAAATGGTTCGGCTTTTTCATGATACTCAAATGGTTTTTAACTTTGTAGTGGTGATTTGTCTTATTTAGGCAGTTCTTTGAGTAAAAGCTGTTGAATCTGCAGTGAGTATGTTTCATTTGAAAGGTATTATGTATGTATGTATATATATGTATGTATATATATATATGTATGTATGTATGCTTCTTCTTTCCTAGTTTTATTTGTTCAACGATTTTTTTTTCTTAACAAGGGCCAAATCCATCTGTGACATTTGGAGAATTGTTTAGATTAGCGACTTAACAAGACTTACATGTACCTTCAAAATTTAACAAGCTATGAAGCTCTTTTATACTCTAGAAACCTCAAATCATTGATTTTGCAACATCATGTTTATATTTGATTTTCCACTTTCTAGACAGACATCTTCATCCATTGTTCATGGATTTGATTCCTTCATGACTCTTGAATTTGGAAGAGAATTGTATAGTTGAATGGAATGAAATTTTAAAAGCTTTCTCAGTTAAGAAGGTGAGAAAGATTATGTTGAGTCCATCTGCAATTTTAGCATATGATTTTCAATTTGGGCTTGTCGAATGGTCACAAGTTACAACATGGTTTGTGTGCGGCTTGGAGGAGCTTCATTTAAACAAGAACAATTTGAACCATATCTTTTATCCCGATCATGATACAATAAACAAAATGGTTGGTGGTGATGAATCTCATGATCAAAGGCTGTATTCCTTTTCAAAATTTACGTTGCCTTCTTCGGGTAATTAGTTTAAACTTTTTTTGATGCTATGACACTTATTTTATTTACCGTACAAAATTTTTCTGATCCTACTCGTTTTTTTTTGCTTCGGGAGGTAACGATATTGAGGATCACGGCTTACGTGGACTCATTGAACTCATTTCCTAAATTGATTGTAAGACTATGATGTGAACCTTTATTAAATAATAATCAACTTATTTGCAATCTAACATTTCTATTATTTTTTTGTAGATTTTGGTGGAAAGTTAAATCTAGCGATGGATGATAATTAGTTGAAGACCCGATTGTATTTCTTGAAGTTTTTTTATGTTAATGTTTCTTGTTTTTTTTAAGCCCTTTTTTGAAGGCATTTTTCTGTAATTTAAATTTAAATTTGTTCCTTTGTGTAGTTTTAATTATCTCTCATCATGCTAAATTACACAACAAAATTATTAGAAAGGTTAAAAAAAAACTTAATAAACACTATATTAACAATTTAATAAATTAATATTTGTATTTGTTGCAAAAAAAAATTTTAAAAATATTTTGGGTTTTTTGTACAAACATAGTTTTTTCAAGCTTATCAAAAAATTTTATTAGAAAACCCATTAAAAAGCCCATCGAAAGCCCATCGAAGGCCCATCGGATGGCCCAAAAATAAATTCGGTTTTATGATTTTTTTAACCAAAAAAACCGGACCGAACCGAACCGAAAGTGGCCGGTTTTGAATAAATTCGGTTCGGTTTCGGTTTGATTTTTTAAAAAAACAAAAATTTCGGTTTGGTTACTATTTTGACAAAAAACCGAACCGAACCGAAAATGCTCACCCCTAATATATATGTGTGTGTGTGTGTGTGCGTGCGTGCTTTGTAGATTAATAATCATGACAATAAAATATAATTAATAATTTATGAAAAAATATATATATTTATTTTTATTTTCCCATCAAATTACTTGTCATTTCGTCACGAACTAGATCAATATGTGAATGTCTATGTGATCCCTTGCAATTTGATCGATAAACAACATATAGTAACAATATCATTAGTAACAACATATGTGATCCAGTTGTAAAGAAATATAATTTCAATACCAAATCTAGTTGCAAGTTTTTGATGCATAATCAATCAAAAAACAACAAGGTTGTGGAGTGAAACGAAGTTACGCGCATTTTTTTTTATCAGGATTGATCTCTATCTACATTTTTTTTAAAATCAGACTGGGTCTGACTCAACTAAATGGGTCAGCCCAACTTTTGTTGGACTGGGTTGGGCCGAGAGGAGGCCCATCCGAAGTCCAACATATATATATACCTTTTGAGTGAAACGGTGCGTTGCACTGTTCACATCTTTTTAAAATGTGAATAGTAGCGTCAGATCGACGGTGATAAGAGGCTCGATGGCCGATGCCGATGGGTAGAGGAGGCCAATGTGGTTCTTCTTGTGGTGGTGGTTTCGAAAATGGTGGCCTGTGGTGGCCGGTAGAAATGTCAGAAGTTTGTTGTCGTTGTTGCTGCTTCGACGTCAGAGCTTCTTACTTTAGCTAGAGGTTGTCACGGCAAAGCTTTTGGAGTGGAGGAAAAGCTATTGGTGATGAGGGAGAATGATGGTGGTGTCTTCGGGAGCTACCCCTAATTGTGGAGAGAGAGAGAGAGAGGCGCCATTGTAGAGAGAGAGTTGTCGTGTGGAGAAAGAGAGTTGTCGCCATGGGGGGGGAGAGAGAGACCGCCGGTTGTTTCACGCTTCAAGTTGCTAACCACGACCTGCAATCCATGAAACGCAGGCAAAATAATGAATCGTGATCGCAGGTAAAAGCATCATTTTCCAGCTTCTTCTAAATCATGGTTTCAGTCAATTTTTTAGCGGGTCTCATAGCAATTTAATCTGTGTTTTGCATTACCAAACGCCACAAAAACTGCTTTTTGCTCGAATCTCGGTTTCAATCGCAATACCAAAAGTCCACTAAGTAGTTGTTGATTTTTTCGCTGACGCCCCGTTCTGGCATTGTTTGTTGGTTGTTGATTTTGTTTTTAAAATTATTTTTTATTTAGAAATATATTAAAATGATATTTTTTATTCTAAAAAATTTATTTTTAACACGCATGAATATAATTTAAAAATACAAAATAAAAATTAAAGTAAAAAATAAAATAAAAAATCATTTTTAAAAAAAAATCAAACAGGCTATTGAGCTTCTTCGAAAAGGTAATTGAGTGATTACATTCAATTGGTCGATGGTGATCGTCTAGTCAGCTAGTCACCAAATGGCAGGGGTGACTTGTTGATAATCTATTGGAGCAGTAGGCAATTTGATTTTTTATATAAAGTAGTGTTTTGTTACTCTCTAAAAAATAATTAGACACTGATAAGGAAAGACTAAGATATGATTGTTCTCGGTAACATACATAAGCCTGGTTAGCTTGTACCCCTTGCTACACCACCGGTTCAATTAAAGCGTAAAAAAACCATGTGAGAGATTATAATTGTTTTGTTTTCGATTAAAAATCTCTAATGTATATTCAATTCTTTGGTCACTTCCTTCAATAGAACAAATATGTTAACCTAATTTTTTTAATAAAAATAAAAGAAAAAGATAAAAAAAATCATGTTATTTTATATTTTTATTTAGTGCCTGTTTGGCACTGTGGCCAAACCGCAGGTTAGCTGCGGTTGGCCCTTTTTTTTATTTTTTTTTCATTTTAAATAACGGATGGTTAGGTGCGTTTATATCATTTTAATGTGCTGATGTCAAAAATGATTTTTAAAAAATAAAAAAAACATCATTTGAATGTATTTCGGCACGAAAAGCACTTTGAAAAGCTACCGCAACCGCTCTCCCAAACAGGCCTTTAATCACGCATCAATATCTTTTCTATAAAAAATCAAAGAAATTTAAACAACAAAAAAAAACATTTCATAGTTTCTCGCACGATCAAGGTTCCGATTGTGTTGGAGTTGGCTTGACATATACCCATTTAACAGAGAGACTAAATACAATTTAGTTGTCATTCAACTTCTAATTTAGGTTTATAAAAATTTTGTGCGTTGTTGTTTTAACCCATATCTAACTTGATAAGACTCAATTATGAAATAATAAAAATCTAAAAGGATAAAATTAAAAAAAAAATGATTAAAACTTAAAAAACAATATTACATTGGATGGACTCCTGTCAATCTAAATTAATTTGCTAAATTTATGATTTGAATCATAATATGATCAAAATAAACTATCATACGAAAATTCATCCTTTTCATTTTTCTCTCCATCTTTTCTTTTTAGTCGAACCTTTAATGGCCTCATGTGAATGAAATTTTGGACTAATTTAAAGAAATTAAAAAATCAGGCTAAAATAAAAAATATATATGAAAATAAAATTAGAGACAAAAATTAATGGATGAAGAATCAAATGGAAAAGAAAAAAAAGGTTCAGCGCGTATGTTACGCGCCAGCAAGTGGGGGTAGCCCTGCCACATTCAAAAGCAAGACATGGGCATTGGCAAGTCGACGGCGTGGCTCCAGTTGTACTTGTTTATTTCAAATTCAATATAGATCTCCGGGGTTTAAACTTTAAATACTGTAATTGCTTTTTAAATGTATTTTTACAGAAAAAATAAATTGTTTTTTTTTATTTTATACTTTAAATTGTTTTTTTATATTTTTAGATTATTTTTATATATTGGTATCAAAAATAATTTTTAAAAAAAATTAAAAAAAATATAATTTTAAATAAAAACTAATTTCAAAAATTGTTTCAACCAAACTTCTAAACCATTTAGAAATTGAACTAAATGTCGGCCACCGCATTGGATGTGTGCTGATCCAATCTAAACATTTGTGCTTGTAGTGAAAGTAATAGCAAGCATGGGTTTGTCTATGGTACCCCCTAAATTTTGTATGATGATTTTGTCAAAAAGATTTTGTAAGTTGATATAATTATTTTTATTTGTTATTTGAATAGGAATGGTCTTGCATTCATGCACATTAAAGATGCTTAGAACTTAAAAAAAAACATTTATTTAAGATGGTAGGTTATACTCTACCTCCTTATTATAATAATCTTTTTTTTTATATTGATAATATCATTATTTATGGTAGTTTTTGTTGTGAAATATAAATCTAAGAGCATCAAAAGATAATTCTCCAAATTACTTATTACTGGATAGATAGATATTAAATACAAAGCATCATGTTTAGTCGAATGTCATGTTTAAACCAATAAATTAATCATAAAAAAATCTCTAGTTATAATGCATTCACAAGAAAAATAGTGAATTAAAAAAATAAGAAAATAAAAATAAAATTCCAATTATCTATCAATGCAAATAATAAAATTCTTGATTTTACCACTTTTTAATGCAGGACAAAGTGTTGAGTATGATGGAATGGTACACAACTCATAAATGGACACAAGATTTTAAGAGGGATTGGTCTAGTGAACTGCTCATGGATGAACTAGATAAAATAAATATTTTATAATTAATGATCAACACAAATCGCTCACAGGTGAATATGTCAAACATGAAAATCTTGAATAAAGATTGATAAAAAAAAATGAATTGTTCATGGGTGAACCTATTAAGAAACACAAATTTTGAAATTAATTAGTTAAAATAAATAGTTCATGAGTATGTAGGAAAATTATATATTTTGGGATTAATTGATCATATATAAATCACTCATGGGTGGACCGATTAAACATGATGTTTTTAAAAATATTAGTAAAAAAATAAACAATCTTAAAATATAAGTTTCAGAACTAATTGGTTAAAACAAATCGCTTAAGTCAATTAATTAAACAAGAGATTTGACAAAAGAAAGAATTAGTTAAATAAATTGTTTATGAGCTTATTATTTTCTTATACGAGTAAACTTCATTCCTCGGAAAATACATTTTGTGAGACTAAGTGAGCGAGTAAAATCTTGACTGTTCTAGGCTCTTGCAAAGAATGTATGTCTTGACTCGAACTCGGGACCTACTTTGCAGATAACAAACTTTTTGTCATTACATCATGTTCCTTCCTTATGAACAACTTATTAAAAACACACAAGCTTTAAAATTAAATAGTAAAAAAATAACTATTCTTGGGTGAACCAATTAAACACATGATTTTTTTAAAAAAAAAGAATTTTTTAAACAAACTACTTATGCTTGATCCAATTAAAAACACACAAATTTTAAAATTAGTTTGCCCAAAACAAACCACTAATAGGTAACTCGATTAAACATGAGATTTTTTAATCAATTAAATAATCCTCAAAATTCATCTTATTTTGATGATAAAACATAAAAATATCAAGCAATTCATATCATCAAGTCATATCAAGAATTAATAGTATGATTAATATTAATCATATTCAGCAAGTCCTTTTGTATATATAAAAAAGTTAAGTCATGCCATCAAAGATAAAAATGCAAGGTTTTGTGAATCAAGAAATTATTTGATAATCATGTGATAACAATTAAGCAGGTAATTGTCTTCAGAGAACGTGATATGATAACATAAAGCTTGTAATCTATACAGCAGGTCTCGAAGTTTAAATCAGGACGTACATCTTTTATAAAAACCTGACACAACTGAGATTTTACTCACTCCCTTGAATTTATAAAATATGCTTTCCAGAAAATATAATTTCATTGTCTTCCAAAAAAATAAGAAAAAAATAAGCAGGTAATCACTCACGCAAACATGTAACCAATCAATTATCAAAGCAATAATTCAACAAATACTTATCTTGGATAATCGTCAAAATCAAATCACAATCTCATGCTCCTAATTCCGTCGAGGACATTGATAGGTTAATCTTCAAAAACTAAAGTGATTAAAAAGTTTTTTATTCTGGAAAATAAAATGAAGAAAAAATCAAAAAAAGAAGAAGATAGTAGTGGGAAGAGATGGTACTTTAAATTGGTTCTAATTGTAAGTTTATTTTTAAGTTATTTTTTTGCGTGTCTTTAGGATTTTATTTAAAAAAGTTCTTCTTCTTCTTCTTCTTCTTCTTCTTCTTTTATTCAATTTAATTCTTTTTTTATTTTATTTTGTAGATTAATCCAATCCGTCCGTCTACATGATGTAATCGAAACCATTGATTTCTTGAAATAAACACCATTAACAGTCCTCATATACTATTAGTGACAGATCCGAATGGAGAGACCATGCATGATCAACAATGAAAAATACATAGCCTTTAGTGACCAAAATTGAAGTGGAGGGGCTACAAATGACTGATTTTCAAAACTTAGGGGACCTTTAATTTATTTTTTAAAATTTTATTTTTCCGATTAACAATGATGTAATTTCCTCCTCCGGTTTCACAGCAATCATAAAATAATCCCACTTCCCCGTATATATAGCGAAGTGTAGCCCATCACCCGCCCACAAACAATCACCAGAGCACAAGTCCAAGCCCTGTTCTCAATTTTTGACTGTCACATTCTTGCGGGTCTAACCCTTTCTCTCTATCCGTACTTGCCACCGAGGGTTTTCCTTCCTTTCAGTCTCCATGGAGACCTCCTCTTCTCATCCGTCCGATTCCAATCCAAAAGCTGCCGGTGCTTCCAGGTTCCTCGCCAATCTTCCCTCCCGCGGCTTCTTGTCCTCCGCTGTCTCCTCCTCCAATCTGGTCATTCACTTCCCTCAATAGATTTTTTCTTTACTTTTTATTCAGAGTTGTTTAATTAGTTATTTATTTAATTATTTTACTGTAAACAGCGTGTCTTTGTCTAAATTTTAAGTGAGGGATTTACTGACTACAGGTCCGTACTTATAGAATTATTCATGTTTTTACAATGGGTAATTAACATTAGTGGGGTTTTAAAGACTGTGATTATCGACAGTGAGGAAAAAAGGATTTTCGATTGCTGCTATAAGATTTTAATGGGGAGAATGTTGTTTGTGTAATTTAAAGTTATTAGGGTTGGCGTGTTTTCTGTTACTTTCTTATGTTTTGTCATCGTTTGCGGTGTCTTGGTTTAATGTTTTAGTTTTGCTGATAACTTGCTCGAATGATGGAAATTTTATGCAGGGTGGGATGCGGGTTTATATCTGCGAGCATGACACTTCACCCCCAGGTCTATTTATGTTTTTAACGTTCCGGGTTTTCTGAATTTTGATGTTTGGTGCAATTCGTAGCCCTGAATTTATGCAATATCCATTGTTGTACCTGGAAAGAGCCAAGTTTTCGATTAGGTTTGGCTTTTCAGTAAATGTAGCATGTCAGAGTTTTCATTCTTCGGATTCTAGTTCTCAGGGATATCGGTGTCATGGTCTCACATAGCCGGTTAAACTTGTTTTATAGAATCTGCTCCGGTGGTATCCTAGGAAAGAGAAAGAGTACATTTTACTGTAGAATTGGATGTTAAAGCTCATGTTGTCCTCAGGCTTCCATGTGGATAGTTTTTTTAACTTGGTGTCTAATCCTAGAGAGTCTTGGTATCTGCAAGTTTAGTTTTCATAAATGGTAGATTTGTAGCAATGTGGCCTTCCTGGCTGAAATTCTAGGCATCATGAAACTCTTTACGAAGACCAGCTTGTTACTCTGATGGTATATGTCAATGAAGAAAGAATAAGCAAACCTTTGTTTTCCTTTTTTGAGCTTATAAAGCATCAGATTGCAGTTCCAAAAATTTGAAAGCAGTTGCTATAGAAAATTTGTAACTGAATTCTCTTATGACTTCTCTCTTTTTTCTGATAATTTTTTGTTTGTCTTTTTGGGGAAAAGAGGGGGGCAGGATTTTGCCACATGCTACCTTTTACATTTTGCAATGACTTGTGTCCTTGGATAAGAGTTGCTTCTGGCCTGGGGTAGGTATTTGAATTTGGAAACAGTGTCCTGAAATAGAAAAGTTAATCATGAAGTGAAATGAACTAATATCTCAAGCGGCTTTGGATTGAAAGATTTCATGACCTTTGATACTCTTGTAATTTACTTCTTTTGGGCCTTATGCCGGGCTACACACAAAGGATTATTGATCTTTATCCCTAAAACCCCATATTCCTGGTGGAGTTGGATTCATTCTTTAGTCCCTGGACTGAACTTCAATTGACTCTACATGCTAAGTTAGCTAGCAATATCAAAGTTTATTAGATCTCACCATTTCTATATGTTAAATTAAATTTCAAATACTGGATTTTTAAACTTATTCTGAGTTGATTATGATTTGTCTTTTTGTGAAGTACAACTGCATAAACAATATTCAAGATGCTGATCCTCTTCGTTTATACTGTTATGATGATATATCCATCATATTAATTTTTCTTTGTTGATGTGAACAGTGTAGGAATCATGTCCATATTATTTTGTTTCAGTGTGGCTTTTTCTATCTTCTATATCATTTGATAAATTGAAGAAATGTGGGGGTTAATCTCATGCAATCAAACTCCTGGAATTTCTAAACAATGCAAGTGCGTAATTGGATGCTGGGAAAACTGACTTCCTCTCCCTTTATACTCAGAGGGACAACAAATAAGGACTAATCAGACAAACATTCTGATAAGATCACTCCAGCTTAATAAACAGAAGGGTGATTCCAGCTCAAAGGATGTGAAGGGGGTAGCTGCAAGTGAGGGTTCTAGAAAGAGGTACTGCTCCCATTTTCGTTAATGGAAGAATATGCTTCACATTCCATGAAAAGATCTGCCTGCTTGTGTTTCCTTAAAGCATTATATGATTGTGTTGCAACCAATTTTCTTTTGTTTCAATTTAGGGAGGCTTTCATGCTTCAGTTCCATCCCATCCGTTTAAAGTAATCAGCATGAGCATTTATTTTTATGCTTGTTCGCTGGCCATTTTACATTCTGCTGTGAAAATTCTTTAATGGCAAAGCCTTTATTGATAGTTAATTCAGTCTCATCGATACTTGCTGCCACCAATTTTCAGGGGGGCAGAAAAAGCTTTGAATTCCAGGGCTTCAGCAAAGAGAGGCAATAATCAGATTGGCTCTCTACAAGGTGAGGCTGTTGGTTTTTGTTTAGCAGTAGCATGTCTTAGATGTCAGCTATCTGTTATATCTAACTAATGGTCTCTTAACTTGTATTTTGACTGAGACTTGAAATGGTTTGAGCATGCAGATGAATCTGATACCCTCACATCAGATAAGGAATATTACAGTTTGACAGTAGAGAGGCTCCGGGCTCTCCTGAAAGAGCGAGGTCTTTCACCCAAAGGGAAAGAAGGCAAGTATACAGCTTATATATATATATATATATCTGGTCTGGACGTCTTTGCTATCTAGTCATATGGATGTTGGTTACTTAAATACTTACAGTATATGTTACCTCTCATCGGTAGCTCAAATGGATCGATTCTAATTTGTATCGCGCCTTTAGTCCAAGGAGTACATCTCCCTCCCCCTTCACAAGGTTGAGACCTTAGGTATGAATCAAAGAAAAGTGAACCCTCTGCCTCTGTGGTGGGAGGGATTAAGGGAGGCGAAGGGTCGCCCCCTACAAAACCAGCGAACGAACTTGAAGGAAGAACTACATATATTTCATCTGTTGGCATGGTGATGTGGCCCTCAGACTGGGATCCTCTTATTGACTAGAAATGTTAGAATCATCCTTCTCATTCTGCATGTTCCTTCACTCATTCGTGGCATTGCTTGTGCAGGATGAGCTGGTTGCAAGGTTGAGAGGTGTGTAAAAAAGTAAATGGTTGATTGCTCGGGTTCAAGTGCAGAGATGAGGCTAATCTCTGCGTATGTGCCAATCCAAGATAAAGGATAGTAGATTATTTCGTCTTATATATGTAACTTAGGAAATATCCTAAAATATGCTAGTTGTAACAGAGGAGTGAATTAATAACTTGAGCACAAGAATGAGCCAACTGCAGTTCTTGAGAACTGCAATTTGTATGGTTTTTTTCTTGGTGTTTTTCACTGCAATTCAAAAATATTTTTGAAAATATATATATATATATATATATATATATATATATATATATATATATATATATATTTATTTTATTTTTATTTTTATTTTTTACTCTAAATTAAAAAAAATTATTGTGCTGATGTTAAAAATAATTCTTAAAAATAAAAAATATTATAATGATAAATTTTAAACAAAAAATATTTTCAAAATCAATCTCAACTGATATTTTCTATTTCGTGCTGCCACATGTGATTTATATCATTGGAAACTTAAAAATAATATTTAATATATCGAACTATAACAAAAATACTTCCAGCAACCTCCCGATCTACAACAAAACCAACCAAAGTAAAATGAAGAGGGAAAACTTCGTGAGAGAGCTGTATTGTTTGTCTCTATTATTATCATCAAAGACACCGGCTTTAAAATTATTTATTCCATATAAAATGACAAATATAATTTCGTGCAATATGTTGGGAATGCTACTTTCAAAGCTTATTTTGTTGTTTTTGAAGGGCAAGCTAGTAGTTAACACAATTACAATGTCTTGTAGCAACCATGAATATTGTTTTATGTTTTGTTTGATATGCGGATTCAGAGAATAATTTAAATAAATAAAATATTATTTTTAAATATAATATTTAAATAATAAATATTTATTATAAAACCATTTGACCCGTTGTCTCACCGTGCTTCGGGATCATTTGCAAACCATTCGATTGGCCACGGAAGAATGTGGAGTTTTTGAAGACAGAAGGATTCGCAATCTTTTCGATGGTCCAAAACCCATTAATTATTGCTTTGGGGAATTGCAAGTGGGTCCCTTCAAGGAAAGGTCGATGGTCCTCTTTTTCAGTTGTTTGACATGACATATTATTGACCGAATTTTTTATTGGTTCATATATAGCATTTAAAAAATGTGTGGATTATGTACATTTGTTTTTTAAAATAATTTTTATTTAAAAATATATTAAAATAATATATATTTTTTAAAATTTTATTTTAATATTAATATATTAAAATAATTTAGAAATAAAAATTCACTTGAATTAAAAAATTAAAATTTTAACAAAAATACATTTTTTAAACCAATTCTTAACACCTCTAAACCCGATTTAACATAGTGAATTGATATAAAATTTATCTGGCATAATATAAAGAAAACATTAATTTCAAGATGGCTTGATTGATTCAGCAAGTCTAATCATGATCTACTCGAATAAATAAAACTTGTTAATATTTTTAATTAAAAAAAAATCAAAACACGGATTTTTAAATAATTGTTTTGCACTAAATCCTTTCCTAAGTGGAGTATAATAAATATGTTCCGCGAATCGAATGGTAAGAATTAAATACACATTTTTTTCCATCTCAATTGTAAAGAGGCTCATTGAAATTATATATATTAAAATCATATATGGAAAAGCAATAGGCCAGGAGATATTATAATTAAACGATCGATGAAAACAAGAATTGAACTTGATTTATTACACGTGATAGCCATGAAAGGGTCCATAGTTATGTCCCAGCCAAACACGATGCCAGTATTTTGTAAGACTTGTCCGACTCCACTTTTCTTTGCTTTAAAGTAGAAATAGTTGGAAAAGAAAATAAGAAATGACCATAGAAGAATATAAATTCTATTTTATAAATTTTAATTTGACCCGTTAGGTTTACAAGGGAGTTTCAATTTTACCTTTGTTCAGCCTCAACAAATATGTGTAGATTTCAATTTATGTGTGAAGTTTATGAAACATCTCATTAACATTTAAAAAGTATTAAAAAAACCGTAAAAAGAAATTAAAACCAGCAAAAATAAAAGCAGAAATCAGTAAAAAAGACATTTTTTAGTAAAACAAATGTGAGAAACTAGCCACCTTCAATTTTTTACTCAGCAACAAAATCATTTTTTCTATTTTTTATCCTTGTATTGTCAGTAGATGGATAGTCATGTAGTGTTAAGATTATAAGACTACCCTATAATTTAAAAATTATTCTTTTTATTATTTCTATTATTCAAATTACAAAATTACCATAATTATAGCCCCTATAAACCAAAACAACCACACCCAAAAAGTTGAAAACTATTTAATCATTTTTATTGCTAAAGATGAGGATGTTAATGTATATATCATGTAGTCAATTGTTATATCTGACATTAATAATGTTCATGTAAAATAATATTTATTATTAATAAAGGCTTTGTTTATATTTAATATCAATTTGTGTTTGATCAATGAATCTAATATTTGATTAATGAGTTTAGAGTAAAAATAAAGTCATTAGGAGAAAACTACTTTGAAATAAAATATTTGTTATAGTTATGAAGTTTTTATTGCATTAAAATATTGTTCATAAATGTTCTTGATAGATATTCTGTGAAGACTGAATGTTAATTAAAGTTATTGAGATTGATATATATTATATTTTTTTATTTATAAATGAAGTAATTGTTCTTATAAGTTGAGTTATGAGAGAGAATAGAACTAATATGTATGTGTTTATTACATGATATGTATATTGAACTAACCTGCATGAGAATTTCATATGGAGAAATCATATATGTCTATATAAAAACTCATATAATGATTATGTAATTGATCCTTAGACTAATATCTCTAAGTTATTTTATATAAGAAATGTTATTAGTTAATCATGGCTATATGTCGTCTAATCAAAGGTAACAACACAAACATTTATTGAGTATAATATAAAGTATATAAAGATGTTTGAGTGATTAAGAGATGACTCATTATTCTATGTGAATTAGAGAAAATATTTTATATGTTCTAAAATAATAATGATTGCGAAAAATCCCTATGGAATGTGGAATGAGTTTTTAAATTCAAATATTATTCAAACAATCAATAACAATTAACAATGTTACTAAGAACAAACATAATTTGACAGGAAAACACATTTCATGCTATAATTTTTTAAATTGGATCATTCTTGATGAAATGATAATAATTATATTGAAAAACCTGTCACTAAAAAATTGAATATTTTTAAGAACTATTGAGTTAGTGGGGTTGATCCTCCCGACCAATGACCTGGACATTGTTTCGAGTTAACTTTTAAGTGAGTTTTTAAAACTACGATAATAACTATTTTTATTTATTCATTAAGTTGGGTTAAATCATGTTGACCTTCCTGACCTGCGTGACCTGAGTCTTGCCCTAGTCGAGCTTCAATTTGGATTTTAAAACTATTTTAATAATATTTTTTATCTTTACATTGACCCGGGTCTACCCGAGTTGATCATTCCGACTTGTGGCCCAATTTAGGTTGACCTTTATTATTATGATAATAATTATTTTGACTTTTACATTGATTCATGTCGGCGATAAACCTCACACGCAACTCGAGTTTTGCCCTGAGTCAACCCTTGAATCAGATTTCAAAACTATAACAATAATTATTTCTATTTTTATGCTGTATCAAGTCAACTCAACATATGACCCGAGTTTTGCATCTATCAACTTCCCAAATCGAGGGTTTTAAATCATGATTGTTTTTATTTTTATAGGTCTTGGTCAAGTAATTTTAGAATTGAGATATTTTTACAAGGATATTTAAAAAAAAATCGCTCTAAAATTATATTGAATACACATTTATTTTTAGTTCTCAATCATCCATGAAACAAGCACGTTTTTGTTTCCAGCGATTAGAGATGAAAATCGACATCGACAATTCACCAAGTTTGGATGTCCAATCAATTCGAAGCCGCAATTATTTCCCCAAGTGTATGAATTGATTGATCGAACTTTCACCGTAACGCATGATAATTATGTTACGGAAAGAAATGATATTTTGCATCAGTTTCTAGCATTAAAAAGGAAATTCTGGGAACGAACACTGTCGGAAGAGACAAAGCATCGGCCACCATTTTCTTTTCTTCTTTTTATATCATCGAGAGAGAGAGAGTAGGAGAGAGAGAGAGAGAGAGAGAGAGAGAAGAGAGAGAGAGAGAGAGAGAGAAGGAGAAGGAGAGAGAGAGAGAGAAGGAGAGAGGCACTGATTCGATTTCGAAGTTGCGAATAAAAGGCCAAATGATAGGTAGCAAAGAAAAGTTGGATTCGACGGAAGATCGCAACGTCTAATTGAAAATCTCGCCGAGGGGTCCAACTTTAGGGCCGTATGGGTCGGTGCTTTGTCCTAACTTCTGTTCGGCTCGAAGAAATGGGCTAAACTGTCCTATACTTTGTCATTTTATCATTTCTTCCACGTGAAAGCTCTAGCCATTGACGGCGCCGTTTTTATGATTGGCCGTCCGAAGATAAGAAGCCGCCGTTTATTACATTGCGTGCATCCGGATTGGAAGGTGGGTCGCAGATAGAGATAGGACATTGCCATGGAATTTGATACTCCTTTCAGGGAATGGAATGAAATGAATAAACATCCTTTAATACCTAGTCAAATCCTTGAATTTATATATTAATCTATAAAAAAATATTTAAAAAACAGCTATAAACCAAACCACACGGGGGGCTTACCCTATTGTCGGCGGTGGTGATAAATTTTGCTAATGCCGGATTGTTTGTCTTAGAAAATGGTTGACTTTGTTTTTTTAAAAGAATTTTTTTATTATTTAAATATTATTTTTGATATCAGTATATAAAAATAATTTAAAAAAAATTAATTTTTTATTTTAAAATAAAAAATTTTATTTTTTTTAAAAACGTTTTTGACCTCCTAAAAATTGAATCGTGGCTGATTATAGGCCTATGCTTGTAGCCATTGGATTCTTTTCATAGAAGCAGTATCTCTTCCGAAAACAAAAACGTGCTTCAAGATTTTCACGTGCCTCCAAAAATTCGGCGCAGGAGGATAAGGCCAGTTCGGCGGGTTTTAATTGGCTTCGGAGGGATATAGCCCCTTGAAGTTTTCTCAACCTGAAATTATAAAAATATTGGAATATTTGGAAGATATAAATGTGTATTTATTCAAATAAATAAATAAATAAATAAATAAATAAATAAATAAATATATATATATATATATATATATATATTTTTTTTTATTATTATAGCAGTCCATTGTGTAGTGTACCTTCCACGTATCTTAGCTTTAATTTTAATATATAAAATTCCTATAGTTATTTTTTATGTTCTTACTTTGAACAAAAAGTCGGGCTTCCAAAGGTGGGTCTAACACTTATCTAATATATAAAATATATGAAATGTGAGAAATAATTTTCATGAATGAGCTGTATTCATCTTTGACACACAAAATAATCCCATGAATATTTAAAAATCAATCAAATCAAGCCCACTGCCCCCAACAATTTTTTTTTAAATCAAGACTCCCGAAATAAGTCAATGATAAAAGTAATAATAAAAATTAAAGAAGAAAACAAATTTAATAGTGAGGGAAGAAGATCCAAGTTGACTATGGAGGTGAGAGCAAAAGAAACTCACGCATGATGGTAGAATTTAGGAATATATATATATTACCGCGAGTATTATTTAATCCCTGATTTTCAGAAAGTAATTTTAGTTAGTCCCTTTATTTTAAAAAGTTTCATAACGTAATCCCTCCATCAAGTTTTCCTTAATAAGCTGTTGAGTTATCACAAATTTCCTCTCAAATTTATTCAATTTTACAACAAATATTGAATAATAGTATATCACGAAGAGCATAGGGAGTTTTACGAAAATTTCCTCCACATTAACTTGATGCATTCATATAAATAAATTTTGGTTTAAGGCTCAAGAGTCTCCTCCTTGACTATCAAATATAATTAGGAAAATTATTACTATATATATATATATATATTATTGGTTTAGTAGCACACTTACTACGAGTCCCCTCCCTGAAATTACGTCAAGCAATTATTTGAGCATGAGTTTTATATGGTGAAGCTATTTCAAATTTAAAAGAAACTTGCATTCCATTAAAGTGTATATATGTGTGTATATGTGTGTGTGTGTGTGTCCACGTTTTTATCGAGTTGCTGGCTCCAGAAATAAATAAATAAATAAATAACAAAAGCAGCAATGTTTCTAAGAGAAAAGGGAATTAACTAAGAAATTAAAGAAGAAAGTGAAATTGATTGGGAGAGAAAACGCAAGTTGACTTTGGAGAAGAGGACAAAATGGGTGGAGAATTGGAGATTGGAGGGGAAAATATCTAGAAGAATTCAAGTCCATGCGCATGGTTTTGGAGCTTGAAAGGGAGAGATGACACGACGCCGGGTTAGAAGGTCTGTGGGTGGGTTAGGAATACTTTGCTATTCGGTACATGTGTTTTTAGAAAAGTAATTAATTAGTCCCTCTAGGTTGAAAATGCTTATACTCCATCCCTGTGTTGTTTCTTCATTTACAGCTTACCCTCTCCGTTAAGTGTCTGTTAAAAGGTATTAATTGAATTAAATAAATACCTTTCTAATTCAAAGAAGCCTAGGAATAATTTCGTGATTTTTAAAGAATTGACCGTCATAGATCGTCAATGAGCCTATAAAAGGCAAACAACAGACCTCAAGAAAGATGGTCTAGGGATTAGGTTATGCTATATGAAACTAGAAGGACTAAAATGTTATATCACAAACAAGATAAACACTAAATTACTCTTTATTTTCACCATAATCTTCTCGTCACCATAAATGCTCAATTAAATGAACACTTCTTTTCCATTCATCCACAAAACACAGCTGGTTGGAGTTTTTGTTTTTCCTTTTCTTTTTTTCTCAAAATAGGTCGGGATATATTAACTAACTAGATAATTGCCCACGCGTTGTCGCGGGTATTTTTTTGTATATAATTTAACATAATTAAATCTACAACGATAAATTTATATGATATAAGTAAATAAAAATTATAGATTAAAAGATAAAATGTTTAAAATTTTGAGTTGAGTTTGTCATGTAAGCATAGATTACATTTTTTAGAATATAGATTTTTTTTTATATAATTTAACACAATTAAATCTACAACGATCAACAAACTTATCAAATTATCGGGAGGGAAAAAAAAACAAAAGAGCAATAATGAAAAATAATTAAATCATGATTATTATTATTATTATTATTATTATTATTATTATTATTATTATTATTGTGTGAAATACACTTATATATACATGGACAAAAGTAGGGATTAAAAAAAAAAGAAGTGTAAGGGCTGAAATGAAAATCAAATATCAAGGGCTTAAATTAAAAAATTAAAAGTCAAAGGGCTGAAATGCAACTTCAATTTATTGTCAATTGAAATCAGATGATGAAATTGAAAAAATCGGAACTTTTGTACCGAATTGATTGCGTTCTATACAGCTAACCCGAAAATTGAAAGTAGAAGGACTGAAGTGCAACTTTGCCATTCCGGAGAGAGAGAAACGTGGCCACCGGCTTCAACCGGCCTCCGCCGCGTCCACGGACATCTGGGGGCTACACGCACCACCGCGGGAGGAAGACCACGCGGCGGCGCATCGTTCTGTCCTCCGGGATACAATTTCCGGCCACCTGGGGAGGACTCACGCACCGCCTAAACAAGGCGTGAGGCGGAAAACCGCCTGGCGCGTGCGCCTCACGCCCTGACAGACGCCGATTAATAAATTCGGAAAATAGGGCCAATTACCGTTCCACCCCTGCACCCAATTCACAGTTTTTGTCTTATTAGGGGCTAAAATCGTATTTATCCATTTCAAAAAATATTAAAAAATTCAAAAGTTGCGGCGGACCGGATCGGACCGGGCCAGTCCGGCCGCGCGCAATTACGCCGGTGCCCCTCACCCGGATGCCTATTTTTGTCCTATTACCGGGGACGAAATTGTCAATACACTGTTCACAACTGAGTATTTGAAAAAGAAAAAAGAAAATCGAATGGAAAAACCGAGAATAGCCCCGCCTCCCAGCCCCCGCTTGCCGCGCGCCCGAGGGCCAAAAGCGCCCCTGCACTGCTCAAGTCCACAGTGGACTGTGAGGGGAGCTACAATGCAGAAGCCACGCCGTTTATTTTCTTTGTAATTGTCACTTCGTGCTTCAATTCGAGACTATCCTTGTGTCGTGGACAACGTTTAATCTGTTTTTCTTCTTAAGAACAATCACGAATGTATTAAGAACAATAAGATTAAAAAATTTGTTTTTTTTAGATTCGAGTACTGTAATTGGTAATATAATAATTACTAAAGATTTAAATAATTATTAACTTCAAAACTAATAAAATTAATAGAACTATACACAATTAAACATCTTAATAATTTTTTTTTTGACGAATGTAAGATGTCGGAACCTCGATCGATGTAAGCTTGGTAGAAAAGAGAATAGGAAGATGTGTAGTAATTAAGGATTTTTGCCACATGTCTTAACTGTAGTAATTAGCTGGATCGAGGCTGTTGGATTGGATATGCTAGCTTGCATGGCTGAGGTCTCTTAACTGCGACCATTTATAAAATCTTTTTACTAATCTAAGTTATTGATTAATTATAACTAAGTGGGGCGTGGTAATTTTTTTTTGTTATATATGTGTTTAATTATACCCTAATTGGCAGATTATCTCATTTTTAAAAGTGAGCATGCATGATGCTGCTAATCCACCAGTCATTTTGAATTTATTCAGCATTTCAGTGATCTAAAAATAATTAGGTTAGAGGAAATACCTATCCATGAAAATAATTTTAGCATGCACATTACTCCATATGAGAGAAGAACTCAGTCCTTGTCATTTTAATTAACTAAAATATGCTAAAATTATTTTCATTTAATTTGGATTTAGATTTATAAATCGTCAAAGATGAGAAACAAATCTAGTTTCAATGTATATGCAAGGTGGCACTAGACCGGGAAACTACTAAATTTAGCTAGTGATGGATTAGGCAAGTAATTAAAACTAGGATTAGATCTCAATTTCATCATGATTTTTGGATTTTTGTTTATATTCATGATCAAATTGGATTTGAATTCATGATTTCTTTCTGTTTCTCCCTTTTCCCTTTTCTCTCTTAAAATATCCACGTACGGCTCTCTCTCACTATCAAACACATGCCAATAAATTGTATCAACTCATAACACCGTGTTGTGTGAGTGTGTGTGTGTATAAATAGCTCTTCTTCCCCCATATCCTTAGATCAACCCTGCCTCAAACTATTCTAGTGCAAAAACAAACAAAACTCTCTCGATAATCCTCACCAAAAATCAAGGAGAAAAACTATTTCCAAAAAAGCTAGCCATGTTCATGTTTCTCATTATCTCTTTCACTCTAGGGTCTTACCTTCTCTCTTTCATCTTCTCATTCTTTCAAGAATTCTACGCCTGTCAAACAAAACTACCCGCCACCTACGGCCCTCCTTCTTATCCAATTATAGGCTGCTTAATCTCTTTCTACAAGAATCGCCGCTGCCTTTTAGATTGGTACACCCATCTTTTGTCGGTGTCACCAACACAGACCATCGCGTTGCGGCGGTTAGGTGCCCGCCGGACTATCGTCACTGCCAATCCGGAAAATGTTGAGCACGTGCTCAAGACCAACTTCAGCAACTTCCCTAAGGGAAAACCCTTTCACTGAAATCCTTGGGGATCTTCTAGGGTGCGGCATATTCAATGTTGATGGTGAATTATGGAGCACTCAACGCAAGCTGGCTAGCCATGAGTTCAGCACCAAGTCCTTGAGAGAGTTCGTTGTTATGACATTACAAGAAGAAGTGGAGAATCGTCTGATACCGCTGTTAGAAGCCGCCGTGGAAGCCAAGAGCGTACTGGACTTGCAAGATTTGTTGAGGAGATTCGCATTTGATATTGTCTGTCGAGTTTCTCTGGGGACTGATCCTTCTTGCCTGGATCTTTCACTGCCCATCCCGCCGCTCGTTAAAGCATTTGATTCTGCTTCAGAAATAAGCGCCATGCGTGGAATGGCGCCAGTTTATGCTGTGTGGAAGGCCAAGAAACTCTTCAATCTAGGGGCCGAGAGAAGACTGAAAGAAGCCATCAAGCTCGTTCACGATGCAGTCTCAGAGATTGTTAAGACCAAGAAGAGGGTTCTTGAGAATGACAGAGAAGGAAAGCTGGGAAGTGATCTTCTGTCGAGATTATTACTGGCAGGGCACGGCGAGGAAGTCGTAAGAGATATGGTGATAAGCTTCATCATGGCAGGGGAGAGACACAACATCAGCGGCCATGACCTGGCTGTTTTGGCTGCTTTCAAAACATCAAAACTCGGAGGAGATGATTGTGAAAGAGGTGAAATCATTGCTTGACGACGACGGTGAAAAGGCAATTGATTTTGAAGTTTTGAAAGCCATGGATTTCTTGAAGGCGAGCTTGTGCGAGTCCATGAGGCTGTACCCTCCTGTTCCATGGGACTCGAAGCATGCCATGTTTGATGATGTCCTGCCGGATGGAACTTCTGTCCGAAAGGGAGACAGAGTGACCTACTTTCCGTACGGGATGGGCAGGATGGAAAAATTGTGGGGTAAGGACCGGTTTGAGTTTAGACCAGACCGGTGGTTTCAAGAAACCGGCAGTGATCAGACATTGAAATCGGTGAGTCCGTACAAGTTTCCTGTCTTTCAAGCCGGTCCAAGGGTGTGCCTAGGCAAGGAGATGGCTATGATACAGATGAAATATGTGGTGGCTTCCATTTTGCGGCGGTTCGAGATCAAACCGGTTTTTGATAACGAACCGGCTTTTGCTCCTCTATTGACAGCTCACATGGTTGGTGGGTTGAAGGTTATGGTCAACAGAAGGAATGCTAATGGTGATGGTGATATTTGATATATATATATAAGGATAGCATGCTGCCCTTGTAATTATTTTGTGGCCACGTACGGGTGGTCTAATCTGTGTTAAGAGTTGCATGCCTGTTGAAATATTTTATTATATATGATATGCCTTTGATAAACATATAAGCTAAGTGTTTTTTTTTTTAAATATATTATTTAAATTTATTTTCAAACAAATAATGAGTCATATAGCACAGCAATTTATAAATATCTTTTTAATTATTATATTACCCTTTTCATGTTAGACTTGCGTTTAGAGCCTTAGGGAGTATGTAGATGTGTGTTTTGAGAGGAAAAAATAATTAAAAACTAGAATTTTGATGGTGGGACAATAAAAATTTTCAAATTCAAGTAAAATGATTAAGAAAAATAGAATGAATTACATGTTGTTCATATCTGATTAACAATTCATTGTTCATTCGAATGAGCAAACAACACGTTATGGATGTTGCCTCATCATCTTGTTGTTTAATTGTCAGAATATATCACATGTCGTCTATTCTCCCTTTTATTTTTTTATACTTTTATTTTTTATATTTTTTTTATCAATACTGATACGTGAGGGGGAAATTGCAAATTAGAAAATAAAAACTACTCAAGTTTGTTTTCAAATAAATTATGTTACTCATTTTCATTCTATATTAATTATATTAGTAATTTGAAATAACTAAATTTTATAAATAAATAAGTCATATATTAATAAATAAGAATAGTTTCTTATTCATAGCCTACCCAATTAAACTGTATATCAATTTCTTAAAAAAAATTTTAATTCTAAGAAAAAAAAACTAAATATATATATATATATATATATATATATATATATATATAAATAAAAAACATGCTACAATTTTATACTTATGTTGTTCATTTTCTATGGCTAAGCTATGAACAAGAAATTATATTTTTTAAATTATAATAAGGAGAATATTTGACATTTCTATTTTCTATTATTATAATGATTAGCTACCATATTTAACATGGATTGTTTGATAGACACTCCATGTGTTTGTTGTTTTTTAAATCTTGGAAAAAACAAGATACATAAATGTGAGAATAAAGGTAAGAGAATAAATAAGATCTTATTTGATTTTCTTATCATTAAGAATTTAAAGTAAAAGGAAAACATAATAGATAAACCAAAATTAAATAGAGATATTTATAAACATATTTAAGAATGTTTATTTCTAGAAAAACGTTTTAAAATGTTATTTTACAAAACAAAAAGATATTCACGTGTGGTCTATTATCTTCTTCCTTACAGCTTGCCGGAATTGGATAGTTTTGTGGAAATTCTGCCAACAATTTCGAAATCCTGTTTTTCCCCTTCTTGTTCAAAACCATATAAACTCAAAATTAAACATCAAAAATCATTTCTAAATAACTATTCTAGACTTAAATCCAGCTGGAAGCTGGATTTTACATTAAGTTTTTGTGGTGTTATAATCACTGATATTCTATTATTTACTTATTAGGTTCATTTAAAGAAAAAATAGATACAAATAAAAAAAAATCATAGATAAAGATATTTTTATTATTATTATTATTATTATGGGTCATAAATTTAATTTTCTCTTTTTTTTTAATGTCAGTCTATTTCTTTTGTGATGGACACAAGAAGTAACTAATAATATACTAGTAATTATTCGTTGAACACCATAAAATTTTTCAGATTTTGCAACCAACACTACAAAAAAAAATCAGTTAATTCATATGTTTTCTTGTTGTCAATTGTCTGATAATATTACAGTTTAAACATCATCGTCGCAATTTTTATCGGTATTTATCAACGAGCATTGTCGTCGGTAACTATTGGTGGTAAACATTGAGGGAATTCCAATGGGATTTAAAGATCTATGATGTACAATAACATGATATTGTTTCCAATAGATAATACTGACATAGTTACCAACACAAATATACCATCAATAATTTCTTTGGTAATTACCAACAGGTTAGCAGGAGCAGGAAAAATTACAATAAGATTTAAAAATCTATGAAGTACAATAACATATCATTGTTACCGACAAAATTACCTATGGATTTACCAACAAAAATATTTCATCGATAAATTCGTTGGTGATTTTAATTTATGAACTGACCTAACCCTCCTCTTTCTCCTTTTTCCTTCTATATTTTTTCCTCTGCAACACTCAATCCCCCCCCCCCCCACCTCTATTTCATCACGGTTTGACCTCACACAACAAATTCAACAACCACAACACTAAGTTTACGAGTATTTGTGTTTTGATTCAATATTTTTTAGGATTCTCCGCTTTAAGTAAGCAAATCTACCATATTTTTTTTGAAATTTAATTTTAATATGTTAATCTTTTTTTGCATATTCTTTGAGTATATTGATTTTGTTTGAGTGTTTGTTGTTTTTATAGTTTTTTATCATATAAATTTACTGTATGGATTTTTGATGTGTGCATGTCAGGATTTGTTTTAAATTTTGTAAAATTGCATTTGTTTAGTTAATGTAATTAATTAATACATGATTATTGTATATAAGTTTGATATAAATAATGGAGAATCATTTATGGATGTATGGCGAATCACCCTAAGGGTTGTGTGGGATGAATTATTATAATGTGATTCGGGGTTTTATTAATTACGCAAATCTAATAGTCGGTTGAAGGAGAAATACAAGAACAATCATTCCATCCAGATTATGATCTGGATGTGTGGTTGGAGGCATAAACGACTGGTGGACCCAATAAAAATCGTGTATATGGGCTCTCTAACACCATGGCTAATAATTGTGATCAACTCATATTGTTTTAATTGTTAGATCATCCTTCAAATCGGTGTCATTCACGCAAAGTCTAAAATCCCAAACAACTATAGTAGAAAAAGTGTATGATGAAACGATCACAATTAATGTTGAGACAACCGCATTATGACTAATAATTATTTAGATGCAATCATACTAGGGTGATCCATGTGCTACTCCTTTTATGTCATGTTGTCTCAACCATCTTCCTCCTCTTTTAGTGTCACTTCTGTTTTAAATTTATTATATTTGATTTTTGAATGTTAAAAATTTAATTATTTGTAATTATTTGACTTTTAAATTAATATAATCTAATTCAAAGAATAGTTTTGATTTTGATTTTATTTTTTATATTATTATTTTTTTTTCAATTTATGCTTTTCAAAAATAAAATAAAATAGTAGTTACAAAATTATAAACAAAATGTTTCGTCGGTATTTTTCAAAGAGTTGGACAAAGAATCACTTATTGATGGCTATATCGATTGAACAATTCCATCGGTATTTTCCAGAGAATTGAAAAATAATACTTAAAATATTATTATTACTAATCACTATATCAATGGAATCATCGGTGAAATGTTAATGATAAAATTATCGATGATATATTCTAACGGTCCCATCAATGGAATATTCTGATGGACTTACAATCAGTCTTTTTCGTCAGATATATTTGACCATCATTGTTTCTGCTGGTGGTGGGGGCTAATGCTGATGGATTTGCTAATGAAAAAGAAATTATCAAGTAATGTTTTACCAATGGACAATTTTCCGTCCATGTGTTTGCCAGAAAACAATTACTGGTGAGAATTTTCATTGATAAAATAGTTAATTCTAGAAGTGCAATCTCTATTTTTTTTTCTTTTTTTATAATGCGTAGATAAAAAGCTATTTCATGATTTATAAAAATAAATAAATTATATAGTAAAGTACTTATTTTTTAACCAAATAAATGATAACTAGTTTTTTGAAAATTTTGAAAAAGCTGGGTGTTTTCAAGAAAAAAAACAAAACCTGCAGATTTAATAGAAGAAGAAAAATGGAAAGGTGGTGTATCAATAATCTAATCATCTACTAATCAATAGGGAGATTATTAAGTAGAAATAGACAACAACGAGAAAAAAGAAAAGTTTTTTTTAGGAATATTTAAAAACGCGGCTTATTTTTATAATAATATTTTTATTAAATTTTTAAAAAGTATTTTTAATCTAAAAATAATTTAAAACAATCGCGCGTGGTTGTGGCACAATAAAGCGTTGTAACCACAGAAGGCAAACACAGATCCTGCTTTTAGAAACACATAAAAAGAGAAAAACAGGCAAAAAGATATGTAGGATGGTCCTCTCCTCTAATCAGATTCAAAATCAAAAACCCTAGCATGGACGCTCCTTTTGAGCAGGCAGGGAGGAATTGATAGGAAAGCTCGCACTCCCATGTGGGATCTACAGATGAACAGGCAGGGCTCCATCATCCATGATGGGCAGACATCGCTACTGAGTTGTACCTTCATAGGGGCAATGGAGCATGTGGATGTCGATGAGTTAACTCGCGTCGTGTAGCTGAGTTGTACCTTCATAGGGGCAATGGAGCATGTGGATGTCGATGAGTTAACTCGCGTCGTGTAGCTTCAAGCTGTCTTCTTCGCCTTATCACCATGCCCAACATGGAAACCTCTTCGATCCCCATGTGATAATTGATGCAGAAAGGCTGTCTCTGTTAGACAATCTCTGGAGTTGCCCATCACGGCATGAGAGGAGTTACCCCCTGCAATGTTTGATTGATAACCGCGCGCATCTCCTCACCGGAAACATTGCTTCTTCTACATGATCTTATTAAATCTGTACTCGACCCATCAGTGAACTGCAAACCCAGTTAGCCATTCATTTAATCGATTTGGATTGATGTTAGTTTGTTGTTAGAATCATTTGGAAGATTGCTGGTAGCTGCTGTGGAGGGGATTTCAGTGTATATAATAAAAGATGGAAGAAGCGTAGAATCCAAGTGAGGAAAAATGAAGAATTCTGCAGCGGCGGCTGTTTCATCTTCCTCTCCTCTCTTTTTTTCTGCCTCTTTAAGTTTATATCTTGTTTTTTCTCAAGGTCTTGCCTTGACAAAGTTTAATAAAACTATGTTTATGTCTACAAGAGACCGAAATTTGTCGGGCTTGATAATATATCCACACATGTTTTAAAGATCCGACCCGAATGCATAACGGGGTTGAAATTCAAAGCACCTCCGAAACTTTAAATACATTTATTTCATTGTTAGCATAGTTTCGCTATAAATTGATGGAATGTGTCCTCAAACGAACGTAGGGTTGCATTTTCATTGCTGCCTGAACATGACAGGGAAAAAAGCAAAAGAGAGGGAAGACGGTGAGGGTGAAGACAAATAAGATTGAGCAAGAAATAAAATAATAATTTAATTTTAAACTTATAATAGTGATGTTTTATTGGTTAATGGTACATGAAACATAATAGAAAACAAAAGGTATATTTTACTCTTAATATGTGTTGCTATTAAACATAAATATATTTAAGAAAATAAATATTGTTTATTTTAGTTTATATCAAGTACTGAAATCAATAATAATATAATAATTTTAGTTATAAAACTTGGATCAAACATATGAAAATCAACAATAGTATATAATAATTTAAGTTATAAAATCAATAATAATATAATAACTTTAGTTATAAAACTCGAATCGACCTGGAACACATCCAACTCGAGATTTGAACTAGTCCAGGTTTAAAAATTTAAAGGTATTTTTTTTTGCTTAATTTGACATGATCAAAAGCCTAGTTGTTATCGCTCCCAAGTTTTGGGTAAAAATATTTTTTTTTATAAAAAAAAACATCAAAACAACATCATTTTAATCATTTTTTTTTAAAAAAAAATAGATCAACCTAAATTGTCCCTCCCAACCTATAACTTAGACCTCATCCTTAATTGATTCCCGTGTTGAGTTTTAATAATATAATAATTATTAATTTTTCCCTTAATATCTTGGTTAAATAATTTTAGAATTAAAAGTTTCTTTCAATGATATTTTATAATAAAAAATATTATCTTTAAAGACATGTTCCCCATGAAGTTCTTATTTTGAAAGTATAAAACTCACTCCGAAATGTATTAGGGACAAATTTATTTTTATATCTATCTGTCTTTTTAACCAAACATGTTTTTATCTCAATTATCTATGTGTGTTTTTTCTGGAACAGTAACCAAACACAACTTAAATATATCAGTTCTTTAAGAACCAATGGGAAGACTAGAACATGATATCTAGGCTGGATGAACCCCTTAGGGACTGGCCATGGTATTTGAGGATACTAAAAGTTATTACAATGATCTATAATGACCCGATGTGAACCCTTAGGGGTGGTCAGAGTAGCTGAACCCTAGCTTGATTCAGGGCTTGGTTTCCCACAATCATCCAGGAAGATATAAAAAATCTATTTGAGCTCACTAATCTATTTGGACATGCCTAGGAGAAGATAAAAAACAGAGAGTTCAGAATAGTGAAATTGTATCTGTAAGGTTAACAGCTAAATGAATTGACATCCTGGAATTCATTATGAATGCAGTCAGGATGCTGTGAACAATGCCTAAGAACAACAGAAGTCACCCATTCCAAGTTTTCGGCATTTGTGAATACTATGTAACAAGATATCATATATTTCTTCATGAAAGCATAATAACCGCTATGTGAACTACAACCTGACAACGAATTCCCATCACAAGGCCTCTAAGAAATAGTATCTAAAAATCCTCTACCTAACTGCAGAAGCAAACTAAATCAAGACAAGAGAGCAAAAGGGAACTGGAGACCTAAATCACAATAATTGAACTCCATACCGCCTTTTTGGCAATCTGAGTATCATTTATTCAAGAGATTCCAGGAGCATCACTTACTGTGGACTTGCGATTTAGGTATCGAATAACAGCATCTTCAACCCTGCACCAAACAAAAAAAAAGCAAATTCCATTAGTACGAGTTCATTTCATCTTCTCTTCTTCAATTTGTTTGCAGGGCCGATCTAAAATCTATTTTGCATGCTTCAAAGAGTAAAAAGGTAAATCTGAAGACCCGTGTTTGATGACAGGATAAAATAAGATTAAAACTTAAAAATACTTACCATGGCTGATTATAGAAACCAGATCGCTGCTCTTTTTCTGCATTGCGGCTAGCGTCTCCAGCAACAAGCTTCAGATCTTTGCTCTGAGAAGCAATCAAAGCATTGATAAACTCTGCTGGAGACTGACTGAAACCAAGAAAGAAAGCCCGCCTCCGACGATGTTCATGTATCTTCAGTATAGAGTTACATATTAATTCATCACAAGCATCAATTTCTTTGATACTCTCTGTGCTGGTCAAGCACGTAGCAAGGTCCTTTTGTAATGGTGAAGGAACATCAACTATGAAATCATAGCATGAAGTTCCAGCTGGGAAATTTCCTGAGAGCTTGATCTTATGTTCCAAATGAATAGGCTGTGGAGGAGTTAAATGCAGACTTATCTTCTGTGAAACCAGAGAAAATTTCATCTTCTCTTCCCCAAATAGTTTCTGAAGAGGGGGGTCACATGTGAAGTAGGAGGGATCATTTGGGTTCTGCAAATTCCTAGACTTCACATAATGCCAAATTGCGGCCAAAATTCTGGGGCGAGTCTCGATCTCAATTCCAAGGACTTCTGATAGAGCAGGTGAAAGCTTGAATTTCTCAGGCACATAATTCATTTCCAGCCTAATTCTTGCAGTAAATTCCTTATTTCCTTTTCTCTTAACCTCAAAGCCCTCGTGAAGAACAGGTGACCTTGTGCTCTCCCATAAAATTACATGGTTATCTGGATACAGGCTCTGGTCCAAGTAAATTGTAATTTTCTTGAAATAAGATGAGAATTTCGGATATGACTTTCTGGATCATTCCGGTCAGCACAGGGTCTTTCCCATCTTCCAATATCCTCCCAATGATCTTTAATGACCAACAAGGAGGCGCAGCATTCTTCCTCTCATCAGCCCCTTGAACCTGATTTTCAAAAGTGTTAAATACATATACCCTAAGTGTTTTCTTCTGAACACAGGGGAGGGGTTTTAAGTGACTCTTGAATATCCGTCTTCTTTCTTGCCATAGCAGCATCCACTCTAGCCTCAAATTCAAGCAGTTGGGTGTAAAGTGTGGATTCTGGCAAAAGAGCTGCCACTTTTTCAGGTATCTCCTTCTCATGAAGCTTCCTTTTCTTTCTATGAGCAGCTGGAGTCAACTCCATGGTCTTAAACAGTGAACCCATGTTGGCATTTGATGAACCACCAGAAGGCCTTGAAGGCGGTTTATGGGACTTTTTAGCACTAGTACTGCTAGGCGTGGCTACAGGAGGTGATTTTACACCAACATTACCAGAATTGACATTTTGCAATTGAGCAATGGATTGGTTGGCCAATTGTATCTGAGATTGAAACTGAGCATGAGCTGCTTGTGCATACTGAGCATGTCCCAGGACCTGAGCTTGCGGGTCTGACAGCTGAAAGTGGCCCGGGTGCCCACCTTGTGTTTGAGGTAGTGACTGTGAGAGCAACTGCGGTGCTTGGTGGTTCAAGTGCATAGATTGTGCCTTTGCACCAGAATTCACAAATGAGGGTGGAACCCCAATACTTCTTCCAGGATTACTACCACTATTATTCATTAGAACCCCGATCACATACAGCCACAATGCCTCTCAAAACTAAACAATTCTACATCCAACAACAACAAAACCCCAGACAACTTCTTACACCCTAATAACACTAAAAACAAATTCCGGGCTTTACAAAAATAACACCAAATCTCACACCTTTAAAGTGTAAAAAGCTAAAAATTAAGCTTAAACAATGAAAGCAGCTTACTTTGAACCAAAACTTCGAAACCCTAGTTCCACAATCAAACCCTGAACCAATCCACAAGCTTTGAACTAGACATACACCAAGTAAACATCTAACTGAAAAATGATTAACAAAATCAAAGGCTATAGCTTTTCTTCCTTGTGATTTTGATTTTCGTATCAAAAACTAGCTAGGCAATGCGTAAATCTCAATAATAAGATTATAGATATTAAAATGCCGTAAAAAAGAGAGAGGAAGAGGACAAAAAATAGAAGCTTACAAGGATGAAACAGAGAGGCTTTGCAGATCAATGTTTTGCTTTTAGATTTTCATTTTTTTTTCAAATTCTGTGTTTCTTGAAGACGAGCCAAGCTCTGGGTTTTTTTTCTTCAGTTTCCTCTCCAGTTTTGTGTTTATTTATTTTGTGATATCAAAGAGACGTAAATACCCTTAATTTAAATTGTAGTGTTGACTGGACATGGTAAACAGCTTAGGCCCAAATGAAATGGGCCTGCTACTGCTCTTATTTGAAAGTGTTCGAAATAAGAGACCCTAGCTCCCTTTTATTAGGGTTTTTAAGCTAAAACTTCTCTTATTACTGCGGTGTCTCTATTTTGGTGGTCACAACAGTGTAGACAGAAGCTGCAGCAATGGTGGGTTTGCTTATCTCTGCGTTCTCTTAAAGTTTGGAAGTGGAAAGGATGAATTTTTCTTGTAGAAGTGGTTAGAAAGCTTAGATCTTTGTAGGTTGTGGTGTTTTGATTTTTGTGGGCCAACACAAGAAAGATATTCTCTCTTAGAATTAGTGCAAAAAGTTAAATACTATTGGTTGTTTCGTTCTTCTGATTTCTTATGAGATCGGTTTTGTTAAAATTTTCAGGTGAAGTATTCAAGAGAACCAGATAACCCCACCAAGTGTAAGAAAATGAAAGTTGTAATCTTTTATTCTTCTTTAAATTAGTGTTTTGTTGAGAAAGTGAAATCTGATTTTAGTCTTACGGTTACTATTTCAGCCTGCAAAGCTAAGGGATGTGATCTCCGCGTCCACTTTAAGGTATGTTGAAAGTTCTGCACTGCTTCAATGTTTTGTCTGTGGAAATTGATGTGGTTTTGTTGATTTTGTTGTGTCTAATTGATGGTAGTTTTGCTACCAATGCTCTGATAATTTGATCATGCCTGCTGCCGCAGTGAACACTTTACCCTGTGTCATTGTATTGAATATATTCCGGAGTCATTTGATCTATATAGTATATTGACGTAATGGTTTCCCGTTATTCATCTATTCTGAACTAAAAATCATTCTGCTAATTGGTTTTTGATGTTTTCCTTCAGTTTTGCATAAGCTTGCTGCTTCTCTACTATTTTTGTTGCCACCGTTTGAATTTGGTGTCTCCAGTTCATATGTATGAATAGCCTTAAATCTATTGGTTGAAGTAGATGCTAGCTTTATATTCTGAAATAGTCAGTGTGCAATTTGTTGAAATTTCATGATATCCCCAAACTGTCTTCCTTCCATCATCTAAATGGTTGGTTCTGTTTTCTTTGGTAGTTAATGAGAGTTTTCAGCCTCTTCAATGGAAATTTGTCTTTATTTCTTTCTTTTTTCATGCAAAATATTTTAGTGTTGCTCAATTCAGATTCCTGCATAGTGGATTAGGGCTTGGTAAAATTTACATGTGAGATTACAGTATTTTAACTCACAGAGAGGATCTTGTAACTGAGTTGGTCATGCAATATAAGCCGACTTTTTATTGCTAAACGGTTGGTTCTGTTTTCTTTGGTAGTTAATGAAAGTTTTCAGTTCCTTAAATGGAAATTTGTCTTTTATTTTTTGTTTCATGCAAAATATTTTAGTGCTGCTCAATTCTGCATAGTAGATTTGGGCTTGGTAAAATTTACATATGAGATTACAATGATTTAGCTCACAGAGAGGGTCTTGTAATTGAGTTGGCCATGCAATGTAAGCCAATTTTTTATTGCTTCTTCTAGGTTTCAGTTTTGTTTCTTAGTCAGCATGGATGAGGATGATAGGGTAATGGGGGGCAGGTTATAGAAATCTATAGAGTTCTGTGAATGGACTTCTCATGAGCTTCAGTAGACTTGCATTCCTTGTTATATGATTTTGTTCTATTGAGGGCTAATTGGACTAGTCAAATGCGCATTAGAGTGATATTGCCAATGGGTTGAGCTAGCGTGAACAAGATGAGCCTCAATCTTTAAAACATGTCTACAAATTAAGTTCTTTTTTTTTAATTTATCTTCTCTTTTTTGTGTGTGTATTGCAAGTGTTATCCTCTGTGCACTCGTGCTTTTGTGCTCAGGGTTTCCTTTTCCAGTGAAATTAGATTAAGAGCTGTTATTTGCCCTTGTACATGCATAAATTATTTTCTGACAAATATAGGATGACTTGTTAAATGAGTGATATTTAATCTTTTTGAAACTTGATTGCATGAGTTTGGTTCATACGGTTGAGTTGCTCATGGTTGCACATTCAGTTCTCCAACCTATATGAAGCAGCAGCAGCATGACTTGCACTCTGTTGAAATTACCTAAATGGCTTTGCTAACTCCAATGTTGCTATTCTCTATCTCAGAATACAAGAGAGACTGCTTTTTCAATCCGGAAATTGCCTTTGGACAAGGCTAAAAGGTACTTGGAGGATGTTTTGGCACACAAGCAAGCTATTCCATTCCGCCGCTTCTGTCGTGGTGTTGGGCGAACTGCTCAAGCTAAGAACCGCCATTCAAATGGACAAGGACGGTGGCCTGCTAAATCTGCTAAATTTATCCTTGATTTGCTGAAGAATGCTGAAAGCAACGCTGAGGTAGCTACTTTTCCTGTTGTGTGTGATTTTACTATTGTATTTGCTTCTTGACCTCATGAATTTCCTATATAACGCTGTGTAAATTTTGTCTACTCATTGTTCAGGTCAAAGGTTTGGATGTCGATGCACTTTACATATCACATATCCAAGTCAATCAAGCCCAAAAACAGCGTCGTCGTACTTACCGTGCTCACGGAAGGATCAATCGTGAGTCCAATACTCTTAGCCATTAAGTGTATCTGTTTGTCTCTTCTATCTGAACAAGTGCACTTAAAGAGATATACGATTTCTTTGGCAGCTTACATGTCATCGCCTTGCCACATTGAGTTAATTTTGTCAGAGAAGGAAGAACCTGTCAAGAAAGAGGTAATACTCTGAAAATTATAGATTGTTGTGCCTGCTTCAGCATGGTAATGGTGCGAAGGGTAGAACTGCTGTATTTTTGTCTTTTTGATGCGGTGGGGTTTTGCATCTTACATAGAATGCCCTTTCTTTCTGTTTTTTTCCAGGCTGATACTCAGATTGCTCCAAGGAAGCCTAAGGGTGCTCTTCGCAGTGGAGCTTCCTCCTGAAAAGCGTAGGGCTGGTCCAGGATGAAGGCTCCATTAGAAATTTTTTTGTTTTTTCTTCTGTTTCAGCTGCCTGTCGAACTATGAATTTATTTGATAAGATTTTGTTCTGTAGTTTATAAATGATTTTCTTAGAATTTTACCAACTTTATTCCCAATTTGGGGTGGTGGTTTCACTGATCTCTCTTAAACAGTTAGTGCTTTCTGCTTGGCTTTTTTTATGAGCAACTTTTATAATTTTTTTATCTTGTTTGCTTAGAACAAAAATCTCTAGGTCTAGCGAGAACGTTGATGTTAGTGCTGAGAGTTTTTGAGTTTGCATTTTTTTTATATTTTAAAAAAAAATAGGTCTGGCAATTTTTATTTTGTATTAATCCAACAAAAAAAAAATCAGAAATAATCTTGAGGATGCTTTGGCTTCAGGGTTGTACCGCTTCTGGTAGTTTCTCGTACACCTGTCTAGCAGATAGATCCTTCACCTGGTAAAAGAATAAAAAGTAAATTAAAATGGAAACAAATTTCGTGGAGCAGGATCATGGATACGTAAAAGTTCTCTGCAATTGCTCACTTATTGACAAAATGGGAAAAGTTACGGCAGTCACCGAATACAACGCTTCTCTTGTTTACATTGGCAACATTCCAAGAGACAATAGGGGCTGTTTAGAGTACCGTTGTTTTTAAAAATATTTTTTATTTAAAAATATATTAAAATGATATTTTTTTTATTTTTTAAAAATTATTTTTGACATCAGTATATTAAAATAATTTAAAAACACCAAAAAAAAATCATTTAAAATAATAAAGAAAAAATTCAATTTTTTTTTGAAAACGGCGGTTGAAACGCCGTCCCAAACGAGCACTAGATCAATTTGGACCAGTTCGGGTTGAATGGTCATTTGAGGGCAACCAGATTGGATGATTTACGTGAAAATCAGCTAATTTGAACAGAGCTACATTTTATCAATTAAATCATACTTAATATTACTAGTTTTAATCTAAAAAAAAAATCTTTCAGAATAAAATTATGAACATGTATATTATTATGATAATATTATTATCAATTTTGTAAGGTCATTATATTCTCTGATTACTCTGAAATTTTAACGTAATATATATAAATATAGCAAGACTCCTCGTAATGTATCATTTTAATCTAATGATCAGATTAAGAGGCCAAAACGGAATGTGCGGAATGAAACCGAAACATTCCAACTGGAATTTCCAGAACGGGCTGAAATTTTAAAGCGAGGTAAGAACTACGTCATTTTATCTTGTTTTTTTAACTGGTACAAAATGTTTTGGTCATTTCGACCGAAACGAAATGAAATTAACAGCACTGATTTGGACCGGTTAGGGTTGAATGGTCATTTGAGGGCAACCAGTCTGGATGATTTACATGACAATCAGCTAATTTGAACAGAGCTTTTCCACATTTTATCAATTATACCATACTTAATATTACTAGTTTTATTCCATTTAAGCTGGAAATCTACAAAAACTCAATATTCAAATAATCAAATTAATTGTCTAGGAAGTATCGGAGTTCAGAAGCACAATTTTCCATATAACAAGTTGATCTCCAAAAGATGTGCCATTGTATGAAGTTCAACGGGTCTCAAACAAAACTTCCATCAGACAAAGATTTCAAAGATTAACTGAAGATGCAAGCACACGTGCACACGTGTAGCACTCACCCCTAAGCTTCTGAAAAATCAGAGCTTTTTTATTTTACTTATACAAGCAGCTTTGATTTGTTATTCCATCCTCTTTGAAGAGTCATCAAGGGGGCACTGGAGCATCCTACAGCATTATGCCAAAAAAACATAAGAGGAAATTTCTTAAATTGCAAAACGACGCCGTAGCAGACTTAGCACCGTTTTAAGTTTACCTCCATGCTTTCACTCTAATGGAACTTTCTCATTGGAAAAAAGTCCATTAACATCAAAATTAATCGTTTTCATCGGTTGAAATTGGAGAGACGAGCAGGATGGTGACTCCCTCTCCCTCCCCACCTCAAAAACTAAAAAAAAAAAAAATTGATTTGTACAAAAATTAAAGTCATAAAAACTATGATCAAGTGTTTTTCATTTAGTGTTTGGCAAAAATAATTGTGAAAAGGGCTTTTATTATCAAAATCAATAAAAAGAACATGTGAAGAGAAGGTGCGTTCATGACTTTTCTGCGTGACAATGTAAAATTAAAAATAAAATATAAAATCAGAATTTCTTTTGACATCAATCTTAAAAAAAAAAAAAATCAATAGTTATCATGTCATTATTTCAATACATCGCATAGTCAAATTGAAATAGTAAGTGCTACATGATTAATATTTTTTCATTAGAAGAGAAAAAATGTTGTCATGAAGAACCTTCGCTTCTGATTGTCGAAGTTTCTCGTGCGTTTGAGAAATATCACTTTGATCTGGAAGCTTTTGAGAAGAAAGATCAGTAACATCTGAAAATGAAAATATATCTGTAGTGTCGTTTTTTGAAAAAAAAAATTATTTTAAATTAAAAAAAAATGATATTTTTTATTTTTAAATTAAAAAAAAGCTGGGGATCAGTAGAGTTTAAAGAGGCATGAATGTCTTCAAGTCTTTTAACAGATATGGTACTTATTACATTGGAATATCAAAATCCCCTTATCCAAGAAAACACAGGATTGGGTGGTGCACTAGGCCTGCTGTTAGGAAGTATATTTGCGTTTTTTAAAAATTATATATTAAAATAGAATATAGAAATATATTAAAAAAAACAATTTAAAACTACAAGAAATGTATTGTGTTCTCAAAAATATGGTTGTCAAACATGAACTAAATTTGCAAAATCTATTTTTACTGCAAACCAAACTGGAATAGAATTTCATTGCCGCCAACAAGGCTATATAGAAATTTTTGTTGCCATTAGGGTTGAACACCAATTTACTAGGACCACAAATAATTAAACAAGTTCTGAGCAGCAAAAGGAAAAGAAAATATATTATCATTGCTGGGCAATAGTAGATAATATAACTTTTTCACAGCTAGAAACCTCTCCTGCGCCCATTGTTCGTGACGATCCTCGGATTCTGCGGGACGGGGAAAAAAAGGGTGAGCATTCATCTTGCAATCAGATATGCAAACCCAGGACAATTCCGGTATGTTGCACATTAGAGCAAAACATATATACCACCATTGAAGGGTTGTCTATACTTACAGATTTTGTTGAAGGCCACAATGTCACAGCTCTGGATATACTCGTTGAAGGGTTCAGCTGTTAGACGTTCCTCGATAAGAGTGTCCACGGAGACCAGGTCATCAACAATTGTTAGCATAATTGTCAATTTCTTAATGCCATATCCCACAGGTACAAGCTTGGCTGTCATACCAAAACAGTATGAAAGCATCAGAGATACAAGTCAGGATCAAAAGTTTCTCCTTCTAAGGTGAACAGAAAACTACATAAAGAAAATGATCAATTTAAAGAAAACAGAGAGACCATACCAGTACAATTCGATAAACATATATAATGTTCTGCGCTAAACAGACATAATGAAAAGAGAGCAGCTTGTGCACATTAAATTTTCAAGGAAAAGCATAGAGAAGAACAAGCTATCCAGTGCCATCAATCAAGACTATCAATTGTTCCTTGTAGTTGCAGGTGCAACAGCTTATGCACATTAACTTTGAAGGAAATGCCCAATGAAACACAAACCAAATGATGCAATCATTTTAAAATTGCCAATTCTGTATTAATTTCTTACAGTTAAGGAAAACTGATGAACATGGCAAGGGAAATGATAGCACTTCAAGCAAAACCAAGCATAGAAAATAGTTCTATTTGAATTAATGATTGAAAGGAAAGATGTATTTAGTAAACTCTTCAAAGAACTTACATGCTCCCCAAAACAGGCCTTCCATCTCAACACTTCTAACTGCTTCCTCGAGCTTCTTCATGTCAGTTTCGTCGTCCCATGGTTTTACATCCAATAGAACAGATGACTTGCCAGCTGAGAACAGAAAAAAACAAAAAAGCAATTGTCATAAATTCAAGTTTGTCACTGTAAGATAACAAATCAATGATTAAACCAATCAAATAGAGGGCCTAAATAAACATGAAATACAAAGAGGCCACCTGGAAAAAAAATTTATTAAAAAATCTCCAAAACATTTCTTCCTTCTTAAAGAGAGAAACTTACACTCTTTCTTCTTTGAAGAAGCCTTAATAGTAGCTGCACGTTCATCAGCAGCCTTCTTTTCCTCCTCAGTCTCTTCACCGAACAGATCCACATCATCATCATCATCATCCTCGTCAGCAGCCGGCTGGGAACCACCATATAAATCCCAAGAATAAGTACAACCCATGAAGTTTTTACAAAGCAGACTAAAATAAATCAATGTCTACTACAAAGATTAAATATCCCACATTTATAGAACAGCAAATCACGAGAAAAATAAAAACTTGCCTTTGTGTCAGCAGATGGAGGGGTGGCAATTGCCTCCTTTGTGATGGGAGCAGATCCCTCAATCACAACTCCACACCCTTCAGCTTCAACACCACTGCAACAGAACCCGATAGCTTAACAGTTTCACTACCATCTCCATATATATATATATATAATGACTCAAATACCCGAATTGCATCATTATTTAATTTACACAAGCAAAAGGATAGAGTTCGAGCTTACGAGATCCTCAGGAGCGCATTAATATGAGTGTACCACCGAGACACATTCACGTATTCAGCTGCTGGTGTACTTGAAAATGCCGCAAAAACGGTGAGATCGTCCTTGGAAGCTTGGTATCTGAGAAACAAGAAAATAAAAATACGAAACCAGTTATCAATCAGAAATCATCTGTCCCCACATGGATAACCTGCTTTCGACCGGGACCGAAACCATGAAAAGATATAGAGAGAGAAAGAGAGATCCCTGGTTGAAATAAAACGTACCCTGAGATGTAACTGCGGGAAAGGAGATAGTCATCGAGCTTCTTGAGGCCAGCGGCTGAGATGAGATCGTAGAAAGCGACTGCCATTGCTTGCAAGCTGAAATGAGAAATTGAAATAGATTACTAGTTTAACTTCGAATCTGGAAAGAGGAATCGCGAAGGTATGAATTTGAGAATCTGTTGGGTTCGTTCGTACTTTGAAGGAGAGAAGTGGCAACGGCAAGACGGAAAGAGGGAGGCGTAGTTTTAGGTCTAGGGTTATTTCCGGGTAGTTGAAACGATACTTTATAGAAGAGAGAGGTGAGTGTTTTGTGACCACGGGTCATTAGATTTAGGCCTATTTGATATTATATTTTGAAAATAATTTTGAAAAAAAAATAATAATAATTGTTTTTTATATTATTTTTATATCAAAAATAATTTTTCAAAAAATATAAAATATATTTTAATATATTTATAAATAAAAAATATTTTTAAAAACAATTTCAATCATATTTCAAAAAAGGTTTAGATATTTTTCAAAGCTATACAGTACACACCGCTCCAGCTTTAATCAGAGTATGAAATAATTGTTTTTTAAAGTTTTTTATATAATTATATTAAAAATATATTTTATTTTAAAAATAAATATTTTTTTCTCAAAAACAAACAAGCTCTGAGAAATAATGGGTCAAGATATGGACTCACCTGACAAAAAAACTTGGATTCACTCGTAACTATAGGTGAAATCCGGTCCTTAATCCATTGCTTTTTTAAAAAGAAAAAAATATAAATATAAAATAAAACAAAATAAGTTAACTATCATGTAATAATTTATAACTACGTTTGTAACTGCTACGTACATTTTAACTGGGTTCATGTTACTTGATAACTTCAATGGACTTCAAAAGTGAAAATAAAAGGAGATTATTTTTATATAAAATAAATGGGATATTTTCAAGATGAAAAGATTTTTTTAGGGTACGATGGTGGTTGTTTTAAAACAAAAAAAAAATATCAAGATAATATATTGCTTTATTTTTAAAAAGTTATTGTTGTCATTAAAATAATCTAAAAATATCTAAAAAATATTAAAAGAAAAAAACAAATATAGAAAAAAAAATCATTTTTAAAAAGAGTGTCTTCAACCCTGATAAATGGTGTGACTTGAATTCTGGTGCAGAAGAAAGAAATAAATTCCTTCAATCGCTAGGCTAAGATTTCAGTTACATATACAACTAGTTTTTTTATTGACAAGTGGATGGCGTTATGTCCCATAGGCCTTTAATTTATGATATTCCTTGACTATTCAGGGTGGGACTTTTCAAAGTCCGCATTGCACTTTTTCCTCTTTAGTTTTGTGGATTTAAGACAAGTTTAAAAAAAAAACTAATAATAACAAAAAAAAATAGTTTGAAAAAATTACAAAACTGTCATTATTTGTTAATTAACTAAAAACTTAAAAGGGAAGGGAGTTTACTGCTACTATTTATTGTGATATTTCCCCTTTTTAAAAGATTTCTTTTTAAATTAATGTTTTTTTTTAAATCATTATTTAATATTATATTTATTTTCTATTGAGTGGTTTCGCTTTCTTAACACGAATTATGGATTTGATGAATTAATCTGATAAATTTTTTAAAGTTTTTTATTTGATATCTAGTTAATTACAAATCATGCCTCATGATTTATCCTTTTTGACTCATGTAAAGTTATTCTTGTCTCGTTATTCAGGAATAATATTTAATGAGTTAACCTGAGTTGATTTGTCTTGTTTTTAATGTTTTTTAATTGAATTTTTTATCAATATCATCATTCAACGTTGGGACAATTAAAATATGAGCTTTATAAATTATTTTGATTTGATTTTTGTAAGGATTCATGGTCTCATGATCAAAGTTTTGAGTTTACTTAAACTAACATGTTAAATTTGTAATATGGATTTGTGAGGTCATAATAACCTTGTAAAAATATTATAACAATTATAAATTTATTTTTTAATTAATTAATTATTAAATGATGAAATTTTTTTTAAAAAAAAACTAAATAAACTTGAGTTAGCTTGTTAGCTCGCAAATAAGGTGATAGTATCAATATATTTCCCATGGAAAGTAAACCAAGACAAATCATGAAGTTTTGTTCTCAATAAATTTAATGTCGATGGATTATATTAAAAAATAACACAAAAAAAACTTAAGTTAATCCACTAAATTAATGCACAAGACATGAAATTAGGATAATCTCGTAGAACTATACTATATATAAAAAAAATGAAACAATTCAAATGGTTAACTCACTATCCTCAAAACTATGATCATGAAATTGAGATAACCCAATAAAAAACAAATCAAAATAAATTAAAAAGTTTAATCCCCGATTAATCTTGTTGTACCTAATATTGTTTGATGGAATTTGCAAGAAAACAAATTCAAAAATATTAAAAAACAAGTCAAGTTAATTCGTTAAACATTATTTTCAAGTAATGGAGTCATAATAGCTTAATAATAAGAAAACCAAAATAAACTATGAAGTCTGATTCTAAGTTAAGCATAATATCAAATGATAAAATTGAAAAAAAATCAATTAACTGGGTTAGCTCGCCAAACCCGGTGACTCGGTCATGAAACAAAAAAAGATCAAATTAAAAACAAGTTCGATATCGAGGATTGGTGACTAAAGTCAAGAGACCGAGAGAACTTCTTAAAAATAAATAAATAAAAAATTGATTTAACGATTAAAATGCCAAGCATTTTAAACAGATTAAAATGTCAAGCATTTTAAACAGGACCAACAATCAAACAATTTGTTGTAGAAAAAACAAATAACTTTTTTTTAGTGGGTTTTATCAATTGTATTTTTATTATTTGTTGATTGAATACCTAGCAAAACAATTAAAGTATGTCCAACAATCAATCTGTTGTAAAAAACAAATAACTCATATTTAATGAATCTCATCAATTATTTGCTCATAAATCCGTGAGTACAATTATCTTTAATTTTGTATCTTATTTATGTAAAATTGTATTACTTCACATCAATATCAATCATGAAAAATGTTTTATAAATATTTGTTTTAGCATTACTATTAAAAAATCTCACTCTCGACACTTGCTGTTACATCTTGCAATAACTAATAACCACAAGGCATCCCTCATTTTAATACCTTGGTTTTAATAGTAAAACTCACATCCCGGGCACACATGATAACCACCGCATGATCATCTGAATCGGGTACACCTCCATCAATTTTGATAGATGCACCTGTTTCATTTGCAAAATCAGCACACCATGCCCCCCTTTTTTTATTATAGTAATTATTTTTTAAAATATTTTTAATATAAAAAATATTTAAAAAAAAACGACTTCACAAAAACAAACATGACCATACTCTCACCTTAATAACATGACATAAAAACCTAAACGCAACCATTTATTATTATGTTTTAATAACATGACATAAAAACCTAAACGCAACCATTTATTATTATGTTTTAAAAATATTTTTTTTAAAATGAAATTTTTTATTTTTTTAAAATTAAAACTTTTTATATCTTTAAATTATTTTTATGTACTTATATCATAAATGATTTTAAAAAATTAAAAAAAATATTATTTTAAATGTTCACCAACTGTCGAAATGTATGGTGCACCTTTCCCTGTTATACTGCAACTTTCATCCACCTCGACAACAATTGTTGATTGGCCTCCAGTACATCTTTATATAAATAGGGTCTTCAATGTTTTCAATTGAATAAAAAACAATTGTTTAGTGCTTCTCGGTAAATTCAGTACACGGAATTTGAAACTGTATTTTAAAAATATTTTTAAAAATAAATAAATTTGAGCTTTTTTTATGTTTTTATATATTTTAATATGTTGACATTAAAAATATTTTTTTAAAATAAAAAAATATTATTTAAATGCATTTATAAATAAAAATCACTTTGAAAAACAATCTCAATCAAACTCTTAAACAAAATCTTAATGAATAGATAGTATTTAACAAGAACAAAACGCATATGGTGTTAAATTATGGTTTATTAATTACAGAAAAACAATTGTTCAACCATCGCATACCTATCTTTTGCTTGTATCTAAGAACTTGTTTTGAACTATAATTAAGGTTGTTTTTTAAAATATATATTTTTATTTAAAAATGTATTAAAATATTTTTATTATATAAATACATCAAAACCAAAATGATATGAAATCATAAAATAATATTTTTTTTTAAAAAAAAATATTTTTTAAAACATAGACAAACAAATATTAAATTACAGGTGTTTGATATTGCGTTTCAAAAATATTTTTGAAAAAAAAATTATTTTTTATTTATTTTATACTTTTTTAATTTAATTTTTGAGTGTTTTTTTGATCATTTTTGATATACTGATATAAAATATAATTTTAAAAAATTAAAAAAATATATTATTTTAATATATTTATAAATAAAAAATAATTTTTAAAAACATATTAAGGTATCTGTATCATACCAGAAAAATAGAGAAATTTTAGCAGCATGACCTCAACATCGCATCACAAGTGAAAAGAGAAAACAAATCCATTAAATAAAAACAATGATTTTTTTGGTTTTTTTTATGAGATTCTATGTTTGTGGCGAGGAAAGAAGAAATCTGTCACGTGAAAGAGAAAACGGAATGATACGCCGTTTAGTTTAGTTTTTTTCCTGGTAATATTATATATAATGATAAATTCATCTTTCATTGAAATTTAAATATTTATATTAACCCGTGATGCAAAACTGTAATTTACAAGAATATAAAGGGAAAGTGCTATAAAGTTACACCAAGAAAATTAATTCAATGTAGATAAGATATCTATTTAATTAATTTTTATTGTAATGTTTTTTTTTATATTTTTTTTTGTATTTCACATAAAAATTGTCAATTTATGATATTTTTATTTGGAATATTTTAATATTACGATAAGTTTGAATTTAGAATACAATACTTCTTAAAAAACTCATGTTTTGTAAAAACAAAATAGAAGGAAAAACACATGAATAAAAAAAGAGATACATTTTTCACTCCTCATTTCAAATTAATAGAATTTTTAGTGGTTTCTATTTTGATTGCCTTTAATTATTTTTATCTGATGAACTGTATAAAAAAGAATTGATTTTTTTTTTTATATAAAAAATAACAATAAAAGAGAATTTTGACCAAAAAACATTTTTTTAATAATCTAATTCATTGTTTTTCTTGTCAATATTATTCTTACTACAACATAATTAAAAAGCTATTCACATTACCGTGTCAAATATTTACATGTGTTTCTTTTTCTTACATTTTATAATAAAGATCAATGTTGAATATAAGCTTTATCTAACATTAAAAATTTTAACCATATATTTTTCAGTATGTCTGGTAAAATACAAACATTATCTTCTAAATTCTAAACATATATATTTTTTTATAATAATCAACAACATATCCATGATATAATAAAATTATTTTTCTATATTATAAATTAACATTAAATCCTAAACATGACATTCAAAAATTTAAATAGCTAAAAAAAAGAAATCTATCCTCAAACGATCAACCATCGGACCAAAGCCATCACCTAGTAAAATCCCACGGTTCATAGCCCCTCTCCCGTAAACAAGATACTACCGAACCCGAACCAATCAGCAGCAAGGGAAAAGCTGTCCACCATCACAGTTGTAAACGGGTGGGTCACACGTTCTTGCCGTTCGTCCGATCGATATCGATCGGACGGTAATAATTACACCCCACCAAAAGTCTATCCAGATCCTACCTTTCAAGGTATCAACGCCACCATGAGCTGTCAAAAACCAAGTCGCCGTCTCTGGCTTAACACGCGCACGTTAGCACACTCCCCTCCCCACGTCCATGCAGGAAACTACCACCCAAAAGCTCATGTTAGTAACATGCAAAAAAAGCCACCCATCATAAATTCATTTAACTCCAGTCAACTACTATTTAAACAACAAAATCGTAGTATAATTAATAGTTGACCTTTATTGTTGACTAACAATATAAAAGATAATCATAAACCCACCCTGCTCGTCAACACCTTTTCGATTTCCCCCCCTATAATTTTACAGCTTATTTAAAAATTTCAAATATATTCCCAAAAACTAAAAATACCTGTCAGATATTTATGGTTGGAATAGCTGAGTGTTTTTTTTTAAAATATTTTTTATTTAAAAATATATTAAAATAATATATTTTTTGAAAAAAATATTTTTATATCATAACATCAAAATAATTTAAAAATATCAAAAAAATAATTTAAAATAAAAATATTTATTTTAATTTTTTTAAAAAAAAACATTCTTAAAACAAAATGCCAAATTGGTATTAATTATGATTTACTACTTATTAAAAAACATTGATAATTAGTGTAAAATATTGATGTTAAAAATAATTTTAAAAAATAAAAAAACATATTATTTTAATATATTTTAAAACAATTTTTTTTATTTATTAAAAACAACCTCAGACATGATCTAAACACCCCGTTAATAATAATCTTGTTGTAATGCGTGTATAATTGGGAGTTGACCAAGAATTCAAGAATTTGTTGGACCACCCGCTATCAGCAGCAATAATTTGTGAAATACATAATGTTTTAAATAAATTCTCACTTTTTTTCCACGTAAAATATAAATTTTTACTAGCTAGGAACAGGAGTAAAACGGTCACGAGAGTTCGCGTTTCAATGAAGCTAGAAGAAGGAAAAATGACCCAGGAGTCAGAGAGACTCATCTGCCTATCTATATTATTTTTTAAAATATTTTTTATTTTCAAAAAATATATTAAAATAATTTTTATTTTATTTTTTTTAAAAACTATTTTTATATCAAAATATAAAAATAATTTTAAAACAAAAAATAAAAAATAAATTTATTTAAAAATACTTTCGAAATACAAAACCAAACCTAACTTTACTTCTTCCTCGCGAGGGACCTTACCATACCATACATTACCACCGTGTTAAGTTGCTGCTAACCTACACCGAAAACAAACACTTAAGCTGCTATTTTACGCCGAGTAACCACACGCAGCTTTGGTGTACCCACCAAACACGAGAGCAAAGAGGAGCTTTGGTGTACCGAAGTGAGTTCTTGGATCAAACTACAATGTAGTCCTTATAGATTCAATAATGATCACTCTGGCTCTTCAAGTTTAAAAGTCCCCGTTGTTAATTCAAGAAAGGATAGACTAGTCTCAAGAAAAAGAAAAACTAAAGCTCCAATTAGAAAATAAAACTCAACAAGTATTAGATTTCCTTAAATCTAACTCATAGAGTTTAGAAAGTCTCCAATCTAACCCCTAAAGTTAATTAACAAACACAACAAAGTATTCATTGTTCCATTTTCTATTTTTTCTCCCATCTTTTATATAGTCTTTTTGACATGGTGATAATGGTTGTTTTTTAAAATGTTTTTCTATTGAAAATACATTAAAATAATATTTTTTTAAAAAAAGTTATTTTTAGCACCAACAAATCAAAACAATTTGAAAACATAAAAAAATAATTTGAAGAAAGGAAAAAAAATTATATATAGCAACACTTTTGAAATCTAAAAACAAACAGGGTCATAGTAATATCATGTGAAAATTAGGTTTTATTAATGATTTTATAGTAATTTTTTAATTTTTTTTATTAGTTTCTATTAAAATAAAAACAAAAGCTAATTTTCATTAAAAAAATTTAATTTATTTTTGACATTAGCAAATCAAAACGATATAAAAACATATTTTTTTTTAATTTGAAGCAAAGAAAAAAATAAAAAAATGTTTATTTAATTTTAAAATCATTTTTGAAATCCAAAAACATGTAGGGGAGGTAGTAATTTGATGCAAAAAATTAGCTCTTAATTAATGATTTTATGGCAAATTCTTTAATTTTTTGAAGATGCAAATAGAAAAAGCACAAATTAAAGAACCAAAAGTGAAATAAATACAAATTATCAGGGATTGAAATGACGTTAGACTCAAGATTTTATTAATAATTGTTTTTCCTTTTTATTGTCGTAGCAAATAAAATAAAATAAAGAGAAAACGTTATATATATATATTTGAGCATAATAATTCAGCCCAGAAAGTCTCTCTCAATTAGCTCAAACAAAGTGAGAGAAAAAGAAAATCAAGAGCCAAGAAAAAGAAAATCAAGAGCCAAGAAAAAAAGAATGGTCTCAACAAGAAGGAGTGGATCTCTTTCTGCTAACAATAACAGCAAGAGATCTTCCTCTTCAGATGACAATAATAACAATAACAGCAAGAGATCTTCCTCAGAGGATAATAATAAGCCACCATCACCTAAACGTCAAAAGGTAAATATAAATTAAATTAAATCACCGCGTGATTTTCTGGTGTCTCTTTTGGATTTTTTTTCATTTCTTTTTGTGGGTTTCAGGGAGAGAATGGTGGAGTTACGGAGAAACCGATGCCGACGACAGATAACTCTAAGGAATTGAGCCCGCCGGAGGAGGAGGATCCCGACGACGGCGGACCTGGAGATGCTCCGACTACTGGTGGTGGTGGTAGAGGCGCTTTGATTTCGGGGAAAGGTCAAGAAACGGCGACGCAGGTGGTGGCTGTTGTGACGCCGATCGCTGAAGGTCGTTTACTTTATATGTATATATTTTAAAATCTTCCTTTTTAAAACCTTGAACTAAATTTAGTTTTCTTTTTACATGTTTGAGAGTTGAATTTGAAGTGGTGTTTGGTTTTTTTTTTGGATTTGATTAAAAGGCTCTACTCCGGTTGTACTAGAGAAACCGAGGAGTTCATTTTCGACGTGGAGTTTATATCAAAAGCAGAATTCAAGTTTCGAAACGCCTTGGTGCAAGCTGCTGACACAGTCTGCTCAGGTAGTTCGATTTGAGATTATCGTTAAATACAATTTTTTTTTATGTTGAAAAATTGAGAATTGATGTCCAAAAAGGAGAGGTTTTGAGGTTTGACTAGAATGTTGTCTGTGTTTGGATTGCAGAATCAGAATATAGTAATCTGCTCGTCCAGTTATTTGATTGGCTCGACTAAACAATGCAATTTGGTGTTGAAGGATTCCACAATGGGCACGATCCAATGCAAGATTAGACACGCACAGGTATTTGTTGTATGTTGAGTGTTTTTGTCGGATGTTTTGGCAAACACAGTGTCGGTGTTTGTTAACTGGAGGGCTGTGAACTGGGTATTATTGTGGAGTTTTGTCTGTTTAATAGTTCTTGTGGAGGTGAACTCCTGAATATGTATATGCAGTTTGAGTTCTCATTGTTTGTGGACATGATCAGCGCGAGGGAAGTGCTGTTGCTGAGCTAGAAAGCTCGGGGAGCAAGGGATCAGTGCAAGTAAATGGGACAGCTGTCAAAAAGGGTACTACCTGTGTGCTTAATTCAGGAGATGAGGTGGTCTTTGGTGCGCTGGGGAACCATGCCTATGTATCCTCTACTTTAATTTAATGGTTCAACCTTTCTTGTTTGTCATTCTTCCAGCCACTCAACCTTCTTTCCCCTTTCATTTTTTTGTTTGCAACTGTGTAGAAAATAGATTTTATTGTTTCACTGTCACATGATAGTTTCCTTAATTTCTGTCAAAAATAGATTTTTCAGCAACTCCTGACTGAGGTTGCGGTTAAGAGTGCTGAAGTTCACAGTAGTCTGGGAAAACTTTTGCAACTCGAAAGGAGGTCAGGAGATCCATCGGCTGTTGCCGGGGCATCAATATTGGCATCTCTTTCAAGCCTCAGACCTGATTTATCACGCTGGAAGTCTCCAGGACAGACTGCTAGTAAAATACACAATGGGACTGAAGTGCCTGCTCAGTCAGTTGTCCATGATGGTGCGGAGGTTGAGCTTGATGGCATGGAAGGCAATTCAACTCCAAATACAGGGAGTGCTAAAGCTGCAGAGGTTGGAGCAATCAACCAGAATCTTCCTCACGATAGCAGCCAGGACTCTGGCACAGAGGCAGGCAATGTAAACATCTCTGGGATGAATGATTTGATAAGGCCTTTCTTCAGGATGTTAGCTCGATCATCTAGTTGTAAACAAAAATTGAGCAAAAATATCTGTAAACAGGTATTGGAAGAAAGGAACGAGTGGCCAAAGGATTCGCAGCTGGCATCGACCTCGGGTATGTCATTGCGGTGTGCGGTATTCAAAGACGACCTCCATGCCGGAATCCTTGATGGAAAAAACATAGAAGTTTCATTCGATAACTTCCCATACTATTTAAGGTATGATTTTCTTCTTGCCATCTTTAGCTCTCAATTTCATGTTATCTAGGCAAATTCATGTTCTCTATTTTTTTTAAGTTTCTTAGATTTTTGGTATGACTTCATATCCTGTACTTTCTACTGGCATAGCACAACATATGAATATGATTATTGTTGCTAGTTGTCAGAGAAATGTTTGCGTGCCTTGCTGTTTTTGTGCATTTAAACTGTCTATACTCTGAATGTGAAAATGTGTTCTGATTTGAATGTTGAAAAATAAAAAACAGCTGAAGTTTTAGCTCCACTGGGTGCTTTATTTGTTTCAGGCATGACTTTTAATGCTCCTATGTCAACAATCTTCGCTGATATTGGGAGCATTGCTCTAGTATACTGGTGGAATATTCCTTATTCATGCCCCTCTATTTGTTAATCTTATTTCACACCACCAGTTACAATGATTGTTGAATAGAGAAATCAATGGTAGAAATGAAAGGGTGAAAGATAATTTCCTTGGTATAAAGTGGCTTAGAAACCCAAGGTCTCATGGGTAATTTGCCTTGCAAAATGATGGATCTATCCATGTAGGTGGGTAATTTGGGTTGATCAATCTTATATGATACAACTAGGATTGAAGATCTGAAATGTCTCATAATGAAAGGAAGGGGTGGTAGAAAAGGGAAGGAGAAGAACAGAGTAAATATGGGTAGACCCATGGACATTTTGTGATCAGGATATCTGGAGCCGAGAGAAGCTGTGTACATGTTAACTGGAATGTCATGCCTTTTTGAATGGGGATCCTACCCATGAGCTTGATAAACCTGTTGAAACTAAATAATCAATGAAGACAGATGAGAAATTGATGAACAGATCGTGCACCTGTATACAGCTTGAATATGCATCCATGTAAAACCTGGATACTGGATTTGGAAAAATCAAACACTTGGATTTGCATCTTGTTCAGACACTGGTACTGAGGATACCTCACACAAACAATCTCAGGATAGGATGTACCAAACAAATAGGATGGTCTGATCAGATATGTTATCCATCAGGATGTGGTGACAATGCATGGCAGTTTTGGAGGTAATTATACTCTTTCTGTGTCACAAGTTGGCCATCAATTGAGGCATGGAACATTTGTTGGACTTGTAATGTTTGACCTGTAATTGGAGAAATATTAACACAGCAACTTATTGGATGCATTGCACAGATCTCCCTGCCCGTGGACATTGGACATGTGAAATGGTTGGTTTGAATTACTCAAAGCAAAAGTCCACATTTTCTGGTTGCTGAGAGCCAAATGGCTGTGACATATGATCCTTGTGATGTGGTGATTGATGTGGCCACGCATATCCTTCATTTCAGTGTTATGCAAAATTTGTTGTATAAAAAATAAAACTATGCATTGCATGTGTGATTTTGATTCAGTGGTGATTTTACCTTATGCAATTTTCATTAAATGGTTCTATTTACTGTTGAGATTTGGCACCTCCAATAAATTCTGTTATATGAATCAAGTGGGAAGACACAAGATTCATTTGAACACAACTTTTTTAACCACGGATTGCAAATGGCATGATTATTTATTTGCATCTCGATCTCAGATTTGTCATCTTTCTTCTGCAGTGAGAATACAAAAAATGTGCTGATTGCAGCTTCATTTATACACCTGATGCACAAAAAATATGCAAAATATACCTCAGAACTAAATACAGTCAATCCGCGTATTCTGCTTTCTGGCCCTGCAGGTCTGTGGGCTCATTACTTCCGTTCTTATATTTTAGAGTTTCTAAAGGTTACCTTTTATGAGAAAGCTTGACCTTTCCCCCCCTTTTGAATGTTGTTTGTAGGTTCTGAGATATACCAGGAGATGTTGGCAAAGGCACTTGCCAATTACTTTGGCGCTAAATTGCTTGTGTTTGATAGTCATTCATTTTTGGGTGTAAGCTAAAAATGGCGTGCTTGGCTATTATAGCTTTCCATCTGTAGTTTATGAAGACCAACAATCTTCGATTGTTAATTTGCAGGGTTTGTCTTCCAAGGAAGCCGAGCTTTTGAAGGATGGAACCAATGCAGAAAAATCCTGCACTTGTTCCAAACAAATTCCTGTGACAACAGACCCATCAAAGAGTGTGAATATATCAGCTGGTGAAACAGACACACCTAGCTCTTCAAATGCACCTGCTAGCCTGGAATTGTTTGAGATGGAGGACACCCTGCCTTCTTCTTCCGGTCCAGGGGCACCGAGGAATCACAGGTTTAAAATAGGTATTTAAGCTAATGCTATCGAGGCCTTCTATTTGTTGTTCCACTTTTCTTCCGCATTCTTGATCTTTGATTTTTCATGAGCTCTGGCATAGCAATATACTCCAAACAATAACATGCAGGTGACAGAGTGAAATTTACAAGTTCATCTTCCAGTGGCTTATATCAAACAGCATCACCATCAAGGTACAATCAGTGTGAACCAGTTTCTTCTCCCTTTCTTTGACCAACTTTTTTATGGTATGTTGAATGTGTACTGTCCATAATTCTTCCCGAATTAAATTTTCTCTTATACCAAATTTGCAATAAATGATCTGCACTAAACTGCCCATCTTCTTCTCGTTCAAGTGCCATTGAAACGAACCTATTTGGTCAGATGATAGAAAATGTAGATAAAAAAGGAGGGGTTGCGGATGAACATTTTGTTAAATGTGGTTTCATAGATATCTTGGTTTTGGAAAAGAAAAATGTGGTGTCATGTACTTGATGTGGTTAGGGATGGAGAGAAATTCTAGAGTTATGCAGAAACTTTTTATATTTAAGCAGCTAATATGGCATAGAGTAGTATTACTGGTGTTTTGGCTTTTGGGACTTTCTGATTTCTTAGCTGAAATTCTTCAGGGTTGGAAAAATCTTTGTTTAAATGTTCTCCATTTGCTGTAGGCATTATTCCTTTTCTTTTCTTTTCCTTTTTTTATGTCTTCTTCTTGCAACAAGCATTTTTCTTTTTCTCGTGACCTGTGTACTTTTGCCTTACTGAATAAACAACAAACCCCACATGCTTGGATAATCGAAGTAGCCCTGGTGGTGGCTTAATTAGGAGTTGTGTTTGATTTAATTTGGATGTGCTAGGGAATTGTTTAGCAGGGCTCACTTCTGCTGTTTGAAGTAAATAATTCACTTTGCATGTTATGCCTACTTCATGGATGTCCAAAAAATGGCGCCGTGTCAAAATTGATGAGAAAATTGATCTTGAATTGATTTTACTTTTGATCGAGATTAGGGATAATGTTTGGTTTGATTGCAGCATTAATGCAAATCATAATTAACCAGGAGTTGAAGTGTTAGGAAATAAAAGAGTGCAGATTTGAAAGAACAATAAAAGCACTTATTTAAGAGAGCTGCACAACCCGTTTGGTATTATGGTAGTGATTGTTTTTCAAAGTGTTTTTTGTTTGGAAATAAATCAAAATAATATACTTTTTTTTTCATTTTAAAAAATTATTTTTTGACATCAACACATTAAACAATATGAAAACACAAAAAAAAATAATTTGAAGCAACAATTTTTTTTTATTTTTTTCAAAAAACACTTGAAACGCAAAAACAAACACTCATAATGCTATTTCTGGAGCTGTAGCCTGTTAAGGTCTGGATTGTTGTAAATATTCACAATCAAGAATGGCTATCAACCTGTTATAAATGCAAGGCTAATGTAAATACAAACACGGTTAAGTGGATCCAATTTTGGTAAAACTGAAGCTTAGTGTATTCTGTGTTTCAGACATGCATTGCCTTTGGCATACAAAAGAACCAGCATGTACCAAAACAAGAAAAAAAGATAAAAAAAAGAAAGAAAAAGAAAACTCAGAAAGAAAAGGAAAAGGGAGAAACAACACTATGGTTTATGAAGGAGGAAGGGAAATAAAGAAAATGAAAGGCATAACCTGATTCTAACATGTTGGCAGCTTAATTCTCTCTCCCTCTAACTGTGTTGTCTCCTTAATTGATTTCACTTCATTTTACTCATTCTTCTATAGTAATTCTCATTCCAATTTGTAGTTTTTTGCTGTCTTCTTTATGCTCTTAATTTTGTCACTGTTGATGCAGCATGATGTTTAACCTTTTATCCCCTGTTAACTCTAAATGCAGGGGCCCGGCATATGGGATTCGTGGGAAGGTTGTTTTACTTTTTGAGGACAATCCTTTGTCAAAAATTGGTGTGAGATTTGATAAAACAATACCTGATGGTGTTGATCTTGGAGATGTTTGTGAGAAAGGTCTTGGATATTTCTGTAATGGTATGTTAAACTGGATCATAAACATTATCATGTGCATGTACTTGATAAATGGTTCTATCTTTTTAATCTCAAGTTATTTAAGTGTCTTTTACTTTCTCTCTAGTTACTGATCTTCGTTTGGAGAACACGGCTGTAGAAGATTTGGACAAATTACTCATTAACACATTGTTTGAGGTAGCAATAGTTTAGCTCTTAAGCAATTATAATTCATTTTGTTCTGGCATTTTTTATTACTTTTTGTTGTCTTGCAAAATCTTATCGAGTCTTTCTTCAGGCTGTACACAGCGAGAGCAGAAATTCTCCTTTCATTTTATATATGAAAGATGCAGAGAAATCTGTTGTAGGCAATTCGGACTCATATTCTACATTCAAAAGCAGACTCGAAAAGCTTCCTGATAATGTGGTAGTAATTGGTTCTCACACACAAAATGACAATCGGAAAGAGAAGGTAATTTTAATGCAGTTATTTATTAGTTTGTTTTAATTTTTTCACGCATGGAAATTTCTTCTATTCAATGATTAACAATCTAAATTTATTTTTGACAATCGGAAAGAGAAGGTACTTTTAAACGTAGGTATTTATTCGTTTGTTTTTATTTTTGCACGCATGAAATTTCTTCTATTCAAAGATTAACGGTGAGATGCTGATCAAAATTTATTTTTGAAATTCTGGCGTGATGCTTTGTTGAAGTTCAATGATGGAGATGAGACTTCTCAGGCATATGTTTCTTCAGTTGTTAAATAAAGTCAATGAACTCAATAAAGTCATAGAATTTAGAAAGTTCATTCCAGATTATTTTTTTTGTGTCTTCTGTATTTGTATTCTGTACAAGAGATGGACTTTTTTCTGCTGTCATAGATTTTATAAACATGTTGCACTTATTCATTTTAGAAGTCATGGATTCAAAAGGCAATGATAGTGCTGCTGCAGACTTTTAGACAAGAGGAAATTTCAGAGTGTGAATAAAGTGTATGAACATGTAGTACTGCAATGATAGTGCTTTGACGGGTGCCTTTTTTTAACACAAATTGAGGTCTGATATAATTTATTGGGTGATGAAAGTGTCTGTCATCACTAACTATGATGAGCCAACACTGGTTCGTGAACATTTACAGGCTTGACGAGCATTGAGGGCTTTGTGCATCACTGAATTATATTTGGAAATTGTAGTATTCGAGTTAATTCGACTCTACTAAGCCTTAGACCCACTTAGGCACATGAATCCCTTTGCAAAACATTTTATCCAGTTTTAGGTGCTAACTAGGCAATGTGTGTAAATTCTATGAGTTTAGGTCCACATCATCACAAGTGGAGGAAGTGGCATGCTGAGTTGAATAATATAGACCTATCTAGGAGCTATAGGTATAACACTTCACTCCTTAGTTAAGATCCTTCACTTTTCTTTTAAAAACAAACACTGTATGTTTCTTCAATTTTGTGGTGCAAGTCCTGGCCTTGAGGGGAGCCTTAAAAATTTGAGCCTGTATGTTGTGTGGCAAAGAATTTTCTCTCAACCTTGCATTGTATCATTTACTTATGCCACAGTGTTTTTGCCCTTGCAGTCACATCCTGGTGGTCTTCTTTTCACAAAATTTGGCAGCAATCAAACTGCTCTTCTTGACTTGGCTTTTCCGGTAACTCTATCCCTCCCTCCCTCCTTTTTCTTTTTGTATTTTTGTCCATAGTTGCAACATATATTTTTTATGTCATGTCATTCTCATTCTTTTATTGTATACATGGGTGTGTGTGGTTCTTTTATTCATGTGTGAAAAGGGAAGTTTTGCATCTTCTTTGCCCTTGAATGTAATAGTGCTTCTTTTCAATGCTTTTGAGTGGGATGTATTGAGACAAAGGAATGGGTGCTTGCAGGTTTCTTCTTTTCTGTGGATAATTGGCTTTATCATAATTTCATTTTTTTGTTTTGTTTGGCTTTGTTCTAGTTTGTTCAAAATAGCAATCTTAAGCATCATCGACATATTCTACTTCGCTTGCAAATAAATAAATAAATAATATAATTCCATGTCTTCTGTTACTGAAGGATGTGACAAGAATAGTCTCATTGGATCAATGCATCATGTGATCTTTTTTTGTTACCTCTTACATTATTCGTAGCCAATATATTTAGTGAAAATAATTGACATGTTTGCTAAAAAGCTAGATGCCATGCAAATGGATCCAATTTTTTTACACTTCCATCAGCCTTCCTGAGACATTTTTATACTGGAGGTATCGTCTCAGTTTGGAGGCCTTTTCCTTTTAGTATTGCATTTTAGATCTCTTGTTGAAAGGGAGAACCGCTTGAATAATTTTTTCTGGGAAGTAAATGCATTGTATGTACAGCACTTTCTCTATTAAGCTGTCTCTGTTCCTCCCTTGCCTCCATTTCTCACACAGGCAAGCATGTACTTGGCCAATTGATAACTTTGTATTGCATCATGACTGATTTTGATTTTCTGATGATTGATTCTGGTGCCTTCTGATTTTTTCAGGATAGTTTTGGAAGACTTGGTGACAGGGGGAAGGAAGTGCCAAAGGCAACAAAGCTTCTGACTAAGCTCTTTCCAAATAAAGTAGCTATTCATATGCCACAGGTGTGTGATGGATCGCTTATCTGTCCTCTTTGATATGAACAAAAAATCATGTGCAGTGTATCATTGAAGGCTGTTAATTGATGCAGGATGAAGCACTTCTAGCATCTTGGAAGCATCAGTTGGATCGAGATGCTGAAACTCTTAAAATGAAGGGGAACCTAAATAACCTTTGCACTGTGAGATATTGATCCCATAATATAGTTTATAGCTCCTTTTGTTTCGTTTATTGATTAACATTTTTAGCTTCAGTTTCCGTGGCTGATTTTTTACTTGACCGAGCTTTTCATTTGACAAGATAATTTAGGTGTTTTTATATAAATAGTTCATTCGCTGATTCCATGCATGTGATAATGTTATCCACCCATGTTCCTATATAATTTGCGGTTGCAAAAGGTGCTTGATTTTTCTGGTTGGTCGAACCTTGTGGTGCATCAGTACCATAATCCTTCAATAAATATGTCAAGCCTAGCTATCTGGGGGAAATCTAGAGCAATATGTTTTTTTGGATATCCTTTCGGAACGGGGGAACCACATGACCCGAAAAGCGCACTTTGTGGGCCCAGGGCATGCGTAAACCTCCGGCTGTCCCAGTGCTCTTAAGAGGGGAGTTGAATATGCAGGGCTCGAACCTGGGTGATGCCTTCGGCAACCCCAGGCCTTACCGCTGCACCCCACCCTCGGGGACTAGAGCAATATGTTGCTCTCGGGCAAACAGTTGAACAGAGTGCCTTCAATTGTTCATTACCTTTTCAAGCTAAAATGTCAGAACACAACTTAGCTTTTGGATGTGAAGTATGTTTGGAAGGGTGGAGAGCAGTTACATTCTTTGTGAAAAGAAGATAAGGTGAAGGCGAAGGAATGTTGGCCTGTAGTCCACTAAAAACTGAATTCTTGAAAGTGGAGATGTTGCGTGTGGGAAAAGAATAGTCTTACTCATTGCCCCTCTCAAAAGCATTTCTCCTAAGCAAAAGGATGGATTTCAATTTTTTGTTTCTCTTCACTTCCATTCCTTCAAATTTAGTCCCTCCAAACTGAAATTGTTTCCTCTCCACAACTCCCCTGCTCTTCAGTTTCTGTCTTGAAAAGATGGTGTTACAGATTACCTGTTTGGTGAGAGATGCCTATGTGGAGTGAAGGCAAATTATTGATGCCACGGTAGTAGCAAATAAGGTTGTGGATACTTATACAAGTGAGTGGGCTGTGTGATGAGGTTGACATGGAAAATACTTTGTGTTCATGTTCAAGCATTCTTCTGTGTGTTTAAGAGAATGACCTCGATGATAGTTGGAGGAAATGGATATTATGTGAATTGCATATGACTCAAGTTGTTGTCAGGTTTTGTCTCAACTTCTGGTGGTCTCAGACAAAGGGACCTGGTTAGTCCCTGTAGATGTGTAATACCCTTCTGGTGACCACATGTAATTAGTAGAACATCTTTCAAGGAGAATTAATTGACAACTCTATGCTGTACTTGTTTTTCAAGGAGAATTCGTTGACAACTCTATGCTGTACTTGTTTCCCTTGATTTCAGTTATGTATACTATTCAATATTTCTCTGATAGAGTTCTTATGCATCCATTATTTTACTTGGAAGTCTTCTAGATATTGTGTTGAAAAGATTTGTGATTATGTGTGTGAGTCTGCTTTCTCATATATTCAGAAAGGTGGACATTGAGTGGCCATCTTTTATTGTGATTTTGTGTGAGTCTGCTTTCTCATATACTCGTGCTTGCCCTCTTGCTCCCTTTCTTCTTATTTTTTTGTTCTATTTCTGTTTTCAAAGACATGTCAGAAGAAAGGGAAACTATTGCCCTCAATCTGGTCAGGGTAAAACAGTATTTTGATGAAATCAAACAGTACCTTTTCTTTCATAACCATCTAATTTCTGTTCATATAAAGCACTGTGATAGATATTGTAAATGGTGGTGCATGGTTAAAAGTAAAGCATCTGGAGATGAATCCTTTATTATTGCATGCCATTTCATCTATAGGTTTTGGGCCGATGTGGGATGGAATGTGAAGGGACTTGAGACATTATGCATCAAGGATCAAACAATCACAATTGAAAGTATGATCTGTATTTAACACATTGTTATGCTAACTATTTTCCATGATCTTTCCAAAAATTCATGTTTAGTTGTGCAATGCAGGTGCAGAGAAGGTAGTTGGTTGGGCACTGAGTCATCATCTAATGCAGAATTCAGTTAATGCTGATGCTGATGTGAAGCTTGTTTTGTCTAGTGAGAGGTAATTAATAGCTTTCTTGTATCATTTTCTTGACTCCTAGTATTGGTTACTGTGCTAATTACACGTTTGTAATGCTCTGCTTTGCAATACTTGCAGCATCCAATATGGGATTGGAATCTTGCACGCCATCCAGAATGAATCTAAAAGCTTGAAGAAGTCACTCAAGGTGATTAATAGATTCTCACTTGAAGATACTACTAAAAGTTTATTCACATGCATAAATTTTTTTGAAGCACGGGGCTTTAAAGAGTCACCAAATTTCCTTTTTGGGAAGGTTTCATGTGCTGATCACCATAGTGATTTTTTTGGACAATCAGGATGTCATGACAGAAAATGAATTTGAGAAAAGGCTTTTAACTGACGTTATTCCACCTAATGACATTGGAGTTACATTTGATGATATTGGAGCTCTTGAGAATGTCAAGGACACATTGAAAGAGTTGGTGATGCTTCCCTTACAAAGGCCGGAACTTTTCTGCAAAGGGCAATTAACCAAGGTCTCTACATATCTCTACATTCAGTGAAACAAGTTATTTCATTTAAAGGAACTTCAACATTTGTTTTCAAGTAATAGGATTAGGCTGTGATGTGTATATGAAGAAAGGTATATACTCATGGTGATCATATGAGTGCAGCCTTGCAAGGGCATACTTTTATTTGGACCTCCTGGAACTGGAAAGACTATGCTAGCTAAGGCAGTGGCAACTGAAGCTGGTGCTAATTTCATCAACATTTCAATGTCCAGCATCACGTCTAAGGTTAAAGATTATAGTATGCTTTCTTCAATTTATATATGGATTTTATTTTCTGATCTAAAATTTATTCTAATTTTGCATGCCACAGTGGTTTGGAGAGGGTGAAAAGTACGTCAAAGCTGTATTCTCACTAGCCAGTAAAATTGCCCCTAGTGTTGTCTTTGTTGACGAGGCATGCTTCTTTCTACTCTTCCAGTATTTTGCAAACACCCACACACATTGAATATAAACTCAATTATTTTTCTGTGGTTTGGCTGTGTTGCTTAGGTTGACAGCATGTTGGGCAGGAGGGAAAATCCGGGAGAGCATGAGGCCATGCGTAAGATGAAAAATGAATTTATGGTGAATTGGGATGGTCTACGAACAAAAGATACAGAACGTGTTCTTGTACTTGCAGCTACTAATAGGCCTTTTGACCTTGACGAGGCTGTCATTAGAAGGCTTCCACGAAGGTAATATTGTATTTCACAACAGGCTAAGTACTTGATTTTTTGGGCAATTGTATCTTAAGCGTGCAAGCACTTTTGGAATATGTAAATTTTGTTTCTACAAACCGGTGCTCTTTTAATGCATATCATTTTCATTTACTTTTAACAGATTGATGGTAAATCTGCCTGATGCTCCAAATAGAGCAAAGATACTTAAAGTCATTTTGGCAAAAGAAGATTTGTCTCCTGATTTTGATTTTGATGCAATTGCCGGTATGACTGACGGATATTCTGGAAGTGACCTTAAGGTTGTATCTCTCGTTCTTTCCCTTGATATATTTTTTTCCTTCAAACTTGGTGATTGTCTTACATCTAACATGTTACATGGCAGAACCTATGTGTAGCTGCTGCTCACCGACCAATTAAAGAGATATTGGAAAAGGAAAAGAAGGTTTGTCTCTTTTTTTCTTCAACATCAAAGAAAGAAAATGGTGTGCAGTGTACTGTATAACTAGATTTGCTCATAAAATTCCCACACAAATACACTGCACTCAAATCAAGTTTTAACGAGACAAGTATTTAGCCTTGTTCTATTTTATTTTACAGGCAGAATTAGATTATCATAGGATTACTTCTAATATGACCAAGCTTGCACGATTTGTTACAGGAACAGGCTGCAGCTCTAGCAGAAGGCAAACCTGCCCCGGCTTTAAGCGGGAGCGCTGATATCCGGCCCCTAAACATGGTCGACTTCAAAGATGCTCATGAACGGGTAAAAATGATGACCAAATTTTGTTGACTAGTGTTATCTGCATGAACTTGTTATGATATTTGCCCTGCATTTAAATAGGTATGTGCAAGTGTTTCATCTGAGTCAGTAAACATGACCGAGCTCTTGCAATGGAATGAACTGTATGGAGAGGGTGGTTCTAGAAGAAAGAAGGCTCTCAGCTATTTTATGTAAATTTTCCTGTGCATCAGCATCCTATTTTCTTACAAATCTTATGTCCTCCTAAAGTCCGTTCCTAAGTAATTTTGCCGGTCGCAGTTAGGGCTCTGTCGAGTAGCCATTTTGTCTGTAAGGTGAAATATATAGGTTTTTCTAAGTCATGTTTTTTTTTCTTTTCTTTTCTTTCGTATCCCAACTTTGGGAATGGTTGGGGATAAAGGGCGTGAAGAGAGAAGAGAGTATTGTAGGTTTCATCAACTTTTGTTTTGTTCTCTTTCCCCCTTGTATTGCACTAACATTTATTGTTGATTTCAAGTTATTAACACATCTGAAATAGAGAAGAGAGTAGACAGACAAGCTGAAGACCTGTCAATTATAGTGTATTATTATTATTATTATTATTATTATTATTATTCACTATAGTTAACTATAGTGAATTATTATTATTATGTCTTGCAAGCCATTTGCATTTTCCATACACAAAGTTCACTTTAAGAGTTGATTTATTACACAAGATTCTTGTCTTCATATTGAATCACAAGAAACACAGCTCCACACACGCACGTGCATGAATAAACATTTTTCATATAATAAGAAAGATATAACTTTACATATTAAGTATCAAGCATAAAGCTAAAATATACGGGAAAACAATGTCTTTTCATTGTAATTAGTAATAGTGTTTTTATTTTTTGATGTGATTTTAATGAGATTTAGAATTGATAATTTATTTTAATTTGTTTTTATATGGTTATCATTATCACAAAAAAAATCTCAATATCATGTTGATATAGTATGATTTTTTTTTAAATAACTTATTAAAATTTGTGAAGCTAATGATCAAGTTTGACAAGTTAATCCCAGTTATTTTAATTTAGGGGTCTAGTGGAGTATTTTTTTCTCTGATTATATGATCATCTATTTTTTTTTATCATATAGTTAAAAAAATAGATTTTAAAAATGTGTTATTAATGTTTAGAAAGTCCATGAGTTTGTTCGTAAGTTTGGTGAATTTAACTCTTTTATTTACTTTATTCTTTGATATTGAGCTAATTGAAAATTAAATTTAATAATTTATATTCAGCTGATTGAAAATTGAATTTAATAATTTATTTTGTTTTGTTTTATATAGTTTGACGTTTGATTTTACGATAGTCTATTTTTGTTATCATATAATTAAATAAACAATATTTTTTTGAAAAAAATAAGTTATTAATTCCCAATGAAGTTCATTATCCAGCTTTTTGCGGGTTTGACGTACTGACCCAAGTTATCCAATTCACAGGTTTATCCATTAAACCTTTTTTTTTTTTAGTTTTTGGTGCTTTAATTTTTTTCTATTTCACTTTTTTTCAATATTAGATTAATTCATGATTTATTTTATCTATGTTTTATAGGGTTATCATGATCTTAAATAATTTTTTTTTATCTTAAGATTAAATAAAAATAATTTTAAAAAATAACAAAGTTATAAACTCAATGAAGTCCATGGTACAAATTACAAGGTAACTAAGGTCAATTAACTATGATATTGTTTTAATATCTAAAAAGATGTCATCTTATAGTTTTTTTTCGAAAGATATGATATGTTTTTACCGATTATCAAAATTATTTTGCAAAATTTTAAATCGAATTGTTTTATTGGATTTAATGATATTATAAAAAAATGAGTTGTGCTCCTAACATTTTTTTAAATATTTTGAAAATGAGATCGGAAATTGGGTGACGATGAATTCCTCTAGAAAAGCCGCATGAGCATCCGAAGGAAGCAAAACACTACAGTTTCTTACCCTCTACCACTCTGAGTTAAATTTTTAAGTTTGGGAGCACGTTGAAAAATATCAAAACGTTGGAGGACTAAGTAAAAAATAAGTTTTTCCAAAATAAAACTGATCCCTCCTCGTTTCTCTAGACTATAAATAACCAAAACTCACCATATCCCACAGCGTCACCCTCTTTGTTAATCCAAAATGGCAGTGGATCCGATCCAAACACCACCGCCACGATCCGCTACCGATTTCTTTTCGGACCCTCTCGATTTCCACCCGTTATGGTTTAAACCGGACCTCTTCCTCTCTCCGGATTTTGACTCCGACTCTTATATCTCGGAGCTTCGAACTTTTGTCCCCTTCGACACTCTCCGATCGGAACTCCAGGCACACTTAACTTCCCTAAATCACGAATTAATCGATTTAATCAACCGTGATTACGCAGATTTTGTTAACTTAAGTACTAAACTGGTCGATGTGGATTCTGCTGTAGTTCGGATGCGGGCTCCGTTATTGGAGCTCCGAGAGAAGATTGAAGGGTTTAGAGGGAGTGTGGACTCGTCTCTTGTGGCTCTAAAGAATGGATTGGAGCAGAGATCGGAAGCGGCGGCGACTAGAGAGGTTTTGGAGTTGTTGTTGGATACGTTTCATGTTGTTTCTAAGGTATAAGGTCGTTTTGTTTGACTGGATTCTGTCGTTTTGGTGATGTAGTAAGATTTACTGGATCTAGCTACAATTTGTGTAGATTGGAATGTCCTTTTATTGACTGGGAGATGTTTTGGGATGAGTGTGTCTTGTAGAGTGAAAAGGTGCTAGATCTTAGAAGCCTGTAGAATTGGAATTCATAATGAAAGGGTTTGTTTCTCTAATTAGGTTTTCGAATATGCTGAATTCTTTATCCTTTTGTTTTCTTTTTTAGTAATTTTCAGTTATATAAATTTTGATGAGTGCAGGTTGAGAAACTGATAAAGGAGCTACCGAGTGTTCCTGGTGATTGGTCGAATGGTGATGTGAATTCAACGGAGAAGAATGCAACAAGCAACGGCAGCACTGAGAATGGGACAAGTGTAAGAGAGACTCAAAGCATGCTTTTGGAGAGAATTGCCAGCGAAATGAATCGACTTAAGTTCTATATTGCTCATGCACAGGTCTGTGTTTGCTCATACCTACTAATTTTTTGTGTATGCGTAGGGACAAGTTTTTGTAGAATTCTAGTTCAAGGGCTGTTGAAAATGCACGAGCATATAAAATGTAGTGAAGTCAGTGATTTTTTCATAGAAGGCCATACAATTTGTGCTCATGTCTCTTCTCTGTTATTGCCAGTACAGAACCTCCCTTTCATCCAGAACATGGAGAAGAGGATTCAAAGTGCGAGCCTGTTGTTGGATGCAAGTTTGGGACATTGTTTTGTAGATGGACTTGAGCATCGGGATGAAAATGCAATCTATAACTGTTTACGTGCTTATGCTGCTATTGATAATACCAGCAGTGCAGAAGAAATTTTTCGCATGACTATTGTGGCTCCTTTAATACAGAAAATTATTCCACGTGGACTCTCAGGAGAGGTTGCTGGGGCATCGGGAGATGGACTTGAAAATGACTATCAAGAAATCAAGAAGTGCATCGAGAAGGACTGTCAATTCCTTTTGGAGATATCTTCTGCTGGTATTTTCATTTATTGATTTATCTCTTTTACCCTCACAACTCAGCAAAGCCCCATCTTATTATTTTTGGCTAATAGGCTTGTATGAAATAGATCAATTTTTTGGTGTCACCCTGTTTAACTTGCATGCTTTGGGTAAATGTTGTTTTATATAAAGCATTGGAATGAAATTGTTGTGCCTGTTGAACAATCTTCTATATACCTGCAAGTTACCCTGTTGTTATTTTAGTGTAAATGCATTTTTCAGAACTTGTATCCCTTTCATCATGAAGGCATGCCTTAAATATACTAGCTCTGTTCCTCTATCTTTGAATGCAACTTATTGTTCCTTTTTGTTTTTTTCCCCAGAAAATTCAGGGTTGCATGTATTTGATTTCTTGGCTAATTCAATTCTGAAAGAGGTTCTCTCTGCGATTAAAAAGGGAAAGCCAGGTGCTTTTTCCCCCGGAAGACCTACTGAATTCTTGATCAATTACAAATCAAGCCTAGATTTCTTGGGTCATCTTGAAGGTAGCATGTGCCACCTTTTGAAAACTTATTTCTGCTTTACATTACTCCCTCTGGATTAAGAAAGTTTGCAGGCTGATATGATTACTCTGTAAGATTACATGAGAATGTATCATGTTCATTGTAGTTATAATGTCCAATTGTCATGCAAGGCTATTGTCCATCCAGATCTGCTGTCACTAAGTTTCGAGCTGAAGCCATCTGCATCGAGTTCATGAAGCAATGGAATGTTGGGGTTTATTTCTCTTTGAGGTATGCAGCACAACTTTTTTTTCCAAGTTTATTTTGAATTGACATGGCTGTTGGTCTGATTTTATTTAATGCATTGGTACATTCTGTCATGAGGCTCATCTTGCATCTGCTAAAGACAGGTTCCAGGAAATAGCTGGTGCTCTGGATTCTGCACTTGCAGCAACCAATCTTATTCCAGTTCATAATTCACCTTCTGTGAATGGAAAGTCTCAAGATTTAACATTAAAACAAAGCACAATTCTTTTGGAGAGCCTGAGATCTTGCTGGAGAGAAGATGTTCTCATCCTCTCCTGCTCTGACAAGTTTCTTCGCTTAACATTGCAGCTTCTTTCAAGGTCAGTTTGATTGATAATGGACAAGTCCATCGAGAATCAGTAACTGGCTACTATTATTTGTTTGATTGGATTTTTATAATATAATATTTAATAAAGAATATCTAAAATCATATTGTTGATTAACAAACGTTTAACAGATTTTCGAATTGGTTGTCATCTGGGCTGGCTGCTCGCAAGACGGGTAATGCTGCTTCCAACTCCGGATATGAATGGGCAGCTTCAGCAGTTCCTAATGATTTCCTCTATGTATGTGTGCTGTGTCATGATTCTATTATTTGTCTTTTGTGCAGCATAAATATAAACCTTGAAATCTTGATCAAAAGAATGCCTTAGGCTAATGGTCTTGATATCTCATTGTGTCCCACTCTGGACCATTTTGCAGTCTAGTGTGGCTAATGCAAACCATTCCTTGAACATGTACTCATACTATCCTTGGTCTTGATCAAGTGAGACAGATACTTTGCATCAAGTGAGACATGAGCTTGTAACTTGCTCCATGTGAGCCATCATCCCACCACTTACAGTACTTTTTTATGGTACTTGAGTGATGATGCTAAAGATAACTTCTTTACTTAATTTATTTTACCAGCTAATGAAGCAACTTACACCACATTATATGACAACTATTCAATGTAATTGCAGCAAGTCTGTATGGAATATGTTAATTGTCTTGTTACTGTGATTTATAATGCTCCTATATATAGGTGCCACTTTAATTTACTGTAAACAAGTATTAATGCCGTATGCATTGTGCTTAACCAGCATTTTGATAGAGCTTCTTTGATTTGCAGATTATCCATGACATAAATTGTTTGGCCACAGAGGTTTGTGGAGATTACCTTGAGCATGTGCTTCAGCTTCTATCTTCGTTTTCCGCCGATGTACTTGATCTAGTAAAACAAAGCATTTTACAAGGTGGGAAGTCATTAAATGATCTAACGCCTTTAGCTATCAATGCAATCACGGATGCACTAGTTGATGAGGCTGTTAAGGTGAGCTGTATTTGGATTGACTTTGTTTACGAATGCTTGGCTTCTGCCTTGGACCTTTCCTAGATTTCAACCTTTTCTAGATGTAAAGTTGCTTTAAAAAGTTCTTTATCACCAGATAATTTGACATATTGAAACATTATTCCTGACTCTGTTAAAGTATTGTTTTGAACATTTAGTAACAAAGATTGTTGCACAGGGCTTGAAAGACGTGAAGGCAATTGCTACGACTTTCAGGATGACTAATAAGCCTATTCCTAGCAGACATTCACTCTATGTATCCGGGTTGTTAAGTCCCTTCAAGAAGGTACATATAGTCTTCTTTGCTTGTAACATTTTTTTTCCCTCTGGTTCCAGCCTTCCAGGGATGTAACCTGTCCTATATTGTGATGAGCTTTAAACATACAGAAACTGTTGTGAATTAGTTTTATTATGAACTCTGCATTGACCCCATGACTATGCTTCTAGGATTTTCTGGATACTGAAAAACATAACCCTTATTTGACTAAGGAGACTATTAAGGAGTTACGGCATGGTGCTGCAACTGAGATTACTGGTCGTTATTATGACATGGTTGTTGAAATCGTCAGTGTGGTTAGTGTCCAAATTATATATATTTTCTAATCTGACTGGACCTTTATTTTGAAATTCTCGACTTTAATATGCTTATTCATCATGCTCAGGCTAGGAAGACAGAGTCTTCACTCCAGAGATTAAAGAAGGGTGCCCAAAGACGAGCTGGTGGAGTAAGCTCAGATGTATCAGATCCCACTGTATCTGATACTGACAAACTATGTATGCAATATTTCCTTGATATTCAGGTGACGATTGCCCTTCATCTCCCTCTTATCTTTCACCCATTGTTGTGCACCCTTAAGCACAAGCATGCACACACCCACAACCACACCCACATAGTTGGACTTACATGCATACAATTTATCAGGAGTATGGACGTAACCTCTCTACCCTCGGGGTCGAGGCAAAAGAAATTCCTGCATATCGATCCCTGTGGCAATGTGTCGCTCCTCCGGATAGACAAAACGTGATTGATTTGTGAGAGTTGTCTTTGTTTGCCAGCCAGTTGCTAATCTACTTTCATTTGTCAATTCTCTACACATATATTGGGTGTAAATTGAAGTCAATAGTGAAGTGACTCTACACACACACGAGAAGAAGGAATTTTGTACTAGCTACTTCGATTTTTTATTACGGTGTTTAATAACCAAGTAACCTGTAATATTGCGGCTAATTCTCTTTATCAACCCCAAATACCATCTCATCTACAGTCAAGATTATTGTCGTTTACCTCTTGATTGGAGACGGGTGTTTCCATTCACAAATGATAAAAAAAAAAGAGTGAAATGAATACATGGGTAGAAACGTTGGCTTTGCACCCTCAAATTCCATGAACTGTGGAGACGGCTTGGATTACACCAATGTTATCAATTCTGTTTCGGTGGTGCTTCGATTTGGAGTGTCTCGGCATGCTGTTTTGGAGGTTGTTTTGTTTATATATATATATATATAATTAAATATATTAATTAAAAAAATAGTTCAAATTTAAAAATAACTCAACAAGTTTGGTCTCCTTCAAGATAGGTGTGATGCTATTGTGATCATAGGCGTGGTCACTCAACGATGGATCTGTAAGAGCTCGGCAAGTTTCTTGTTTTCATCTATTGGAGTAGCTTCTAGTAACTTTCATTGCTCGATGAGTTCAGTGTTTCACTGACTGAAACACGGATGCCTTGGGACTTCCTCTCAGGAAGCAGCACCATGAAAAACTGATCAGAATCCAAGCTGTTTTCAACCAATCGATCATCTGCAATGACCAAGACTTTCTTCATAAGAAGATGGCATGGAAATCTTCTGTTTCGATTTTCGTTGATGAGTTTGGTGATTTCGCTGATTGAAACACCGCAATCCATTACTATAGATAAGGCCCTTTCTTCACTATGTTTCAATCAGTTTTTTTTTACTCTAAAATCTCACAAGAGGAAAAAGGAGGAAATGTAAGTCGGCTTTTCGGTTGATTTGGAAGGAAGAATATACCTCGAAAAAATAAGAATAAGGAGTGAAGAACAGAACAAAAGGTGGTAGAAGTAGCAAGTGCGTTGGTAATGCCAATTGCCAAACAATAGTTGGCATTTTGGCTTGCATTTCTCTTACAATGTTGTCCTAAATCAAGATAGAGACATCATGAACACATCGAAACTACAGAATGTTTACACGTTCTTTTCCTACTGATCAGCCCTAAAGTTTACATCGAAACAACAAGATTGCCAATACCGTTTCGGTTGGTACTTTGTTTTTTCAATTGGAACGGAATATTTTGGTTTCAAAGTATTTCGGCACGTCGTTTTGGGGCTGTAGTGTTTGTGTGTGTGTGTATAAAAAAATAATTAAATATTAATTCAAAAAAAAATTAGTTCAAATCAAAAAATAAAATTATTTAGAATTGTGCAATTTAATCTAAAAAAACACAATAAAATGATTTTTCTGAACAAAAATTATGAACATGTATAATATTACGAGAATATCATCATCAATTTCGCAAGGTCATTACATTCTATGATTGTCATGAAATTTGAACATAATATATATAAATATGTCAAGAGACTCCTCGTAAAATTTCATCTCAATTTTACGATCGGATTAAGAGATATGATTGATATTGTAAAATTATTTATTATTTTAAAAAATATTATTTGGTCGAAACAAAATAGGTGGAACAAAATTGGAACATTTCGGCTGGTATTTGGATGAAAATACAGAATGGGCCAGAATTTAAACCAAGATAAAAACAATATTGTTTTATCTTTTTTTTAATTGGTACAAAATATATAGGCCAAAACAAAACGAAACAGACAACTATTCGAAACAGAGGGAAGGGCTCAGCCCAGAGGCTTTAGAGCATAGCAGAAGATTTACCATCTCCAACTAATCATGGACATCAAGCTGGAGTTATGTAGGAAAAAGAGAGTATTTTCTTCACAAGGAGGCATTATAGCATTGAATTATGAAAAACAAATTCATGAAAAATATGAACAACAAGAGTTAAACAATAGAAGAAACTGGCATTATGTTCACAGCATACAAGCTGTACAGAATCCAGGAATCCCATAAGAAACTACAGGTTTACATACACTAGAGTACTGCAACACATAAGAATATCATTTCATCATAATTACAAATTCTTCAAAGCTAAGAACACCATCCCAATTAAGGGAAAACTTGTTTCACATTCATCAAGACTTACCACGTCCTTGGTTTTGATAAACCCACATTTATCAAAATATCAGACAAGCTAAGATTCTCTTTCAAATCATGCAACTTCTCCTCTCCTCCTCCTGCTTCCATCAGTCCAACATGATCCTCCAACGCCAGAAACCCATCTCCGTCGGAGTCCAATGACCTCAGCGAGTTTTGCCTCTTTCAAGATCATCTCTCCTCCTATCAAACCTAGACGACAACCTAGCACAGATGGTGAAACCTACCTGTCACCATTTTCATCAAGGTGGCGAAAAACAACTTCAGACTCTCCGGCCTTAAGCGTGTTAGAATATTTAAGATGAATATGAGTACCAAAAGGAGAAATTAACTTGTGCTGCAAGAAAATGACACAAAATGTAGGATTAAACAGTCCTATTTATAGATTTGAAGGCTGTGTTTGGCTTACAAGTTCTTTGGAATGACCGTTTCCATCACCAGAGGGAGAAGAAGTTTGTGGAATACACAAGTAGTAAACACATGCAACTCTTCAAAAAGAGAGAATAAATGTATAAACAGACAGTGACTTGAATTTAATATTTTGTGAGGTTAGCATGAAAAGAACCATTCAATTTTCTTCTTGTCTTAAATTTTTTTAATGCTGAATTATAAAAATAACCTTCCTTACGATATATCACATACGCCTACACGTATTTTAAACTTCCAGGCCATTAGCCTATTGAAAAGAACTTAAGTTTTTTTTTCCAGAACTATAAAAAAATAAATTGTAAATTAATAATCAAATATGTGTTCTCAAAATACAGGGTAAAATCATTTGTGATGCAAAAACATTAATCATTTGTGGTTGTTACTAACGAGATGTCTATCTCAGATCATCATGTTTGAGAAACTAGAGGAAAACACACATGGAGTTACACATGCACCACCATTTCATCTTAGAATCAAGTATGGCTTCAAAGTGCAACCCAGGATTTCAAGTATTGAAGAAGAGAAATAAAATTTCATTTGCTGAGTCTCCGACAAAAAGATTTTCCCTACCCTAGATTTCATTTTATTCTCTCCTGTTACAACTTGAAACCCTCTGTAGAATTCACAATTGTCATCTTATATTAATTGCTAGTAAATACTTTCCATGTCAAGTCCTGAAAAGCTTGGACAAGGGCATCAGATAGATTTATGGGTAACTAGCTTAGAAGAGGAAGTAGCCAGCAGCAGCGGCAGCACCAACAATGGCAGAGAACTTGAGGGTAGCGGAACCATCTTTTTCAGAAGCAGGACCCCCGGCCAATGTAGTACTACTACCCATCGGTCCTGCAACAACCGCGCTACCATCAGCAGAAGGTGCACCGGCCGCATCACCGTCATCAGTACCGATAAAATCATCGCTTAAAGGCGCCTCAGCTGCCGGCTGGCCGGTTGTGGAAGGAGCAGGTTCTGCTGCTGCAGCCAACCCGACAATGGCAACGAAGACGAGAGCAAGAACAATGAGTTTGCGTGCCATTTTCGCTAATACAGAGAGCTTTTGCAGATGTTCTCTCTAGGACAGATGGATAGAGAGCCACTGCAGGACAGAACAAAGATGAAGAGAGATTTGGGAGGAGGATTGCCATATAAACCTGTAACAAGATAGGGTTTTGAGGAGAGGGAGGAAACCACGGAAGTTGTAAGCTATTTCAGGTGAGTAAACTCCTAATAATTTCCTGGGAATGCTTCCTTGCAACTTGGGATACTAATTGATGGTTTATAATCTTGCTTCTTATTTGTCCCTATCGTGCGAAAGAGTTTGTACTTTTCGGGGTTTTCTTGGAGTCAATCAAAATATATCATGCATGCATGCATAACCATTCATCCGAGTTGAGAATTGGCACGGAACCAAACATCACCCATGGTCTTCAACATATTAGCTCAAGGTTGTCAATTTTATTTCGGTTAATATTTTATTTTTTTAATTAGAATGTTTTCAGTTTTAGAGTGTTTTGACATGTTGTTTTAGAATTGTACTATATATATATATATATATATATTCAAAAAAAAATTTAGTTCAAATCTAAAAATAAAATTATTTAGAATTGTACAATTTAATTTTAAAAAAATATTTTTTCTAAATAAAATTATGAACAAATATAATATTACAAGAATATTATTATCAATCTCACAAGGTCATTATATTTTCTAACTGCTCTGAAATTCTAACATAATATGTATAAATATGTTAACACTCGTAAAATTTTATTTCAATCTAACAGTCGGATTAAGAGATGTGATTGATATTATACAATTATTTATTATTTTAAAAAAATACTATTTAGCCAAAATAGCACAAGCAAAATGATACCAGCACATTTCAGCCAATATTTGACCAAAAAATCTAAAATTGATCAAAATTTTAATAAATATAAAAACAACGTTGTTTTATCTTGTTTTTTTTAACTGGTACAAAACATTTCAGTCATTTCAGCCGAAATGAAACAAAACTAACAACATTGCTTAGGCTAGCCATTTTTGCATCTTTACATTGATGCTTAAACTTTCTAAAGGATAAATTTTAAAAAAAAGGAAAATAAAAGGAGGAAGCAGACGAAGCTAAATCCTGTCGATTGAATACGAGCAACTGAGAAAAAGACAACAGAAATTCAGAAAGAACAGGTCTGGGAATTTAAACCTGAGCAAACTTGGGCAGAAGGCAAATTAACTGTTGAGTTACAGCAACGCTTACAAATGCTAAGCGTCCTCCAATCCAAAAATATCACAATCCCTGTCTCTAGTATATATGCTGACCAATTTTGGAGGAGCTTGTGGCTACAAAACCATTTCATCTCTCGTTCGTCATTGCAGGTCTCTTAGATCAAATAGTTCGTACATTGATTGTGTCTTCAAAAAAGTCTGATTTCCTGTTTGTGATTTAGCTGAAAGTCCCTGGCAGTGATTATTCTAGCAGACCAATGCAGCTTCAATTAAGCAAAGAGACTTGGGACAGTCTTCCAAAAACTCAAAGCACTGTTTCCCTCTTCTTCTTATCAATTTGCTGCCACTGTTTCGGAATCAGATAAAATATTATCCATGTCTTCAAAGTAGGGCCAAGCTTTTTGCCCTTTCTTCCCATTCTTGCTTTCCTGTTCAGTTTAGCAATGGTTGTTACTAAGCAACAGTATATAAGATAGGATGAACTGCCAACAGATGACTTCACTAAAGACTCAGATAGCACCCCTACAGTGATCTGGATTTTAGTATTTGTTTGTCATTGGAGTAAGAATTATACGACGAGCTTCACTTCATAATAAGAAACAGAAATCAAAATGCAATACCAAATTTTAATTGTAAGAAGTGGAGGAACAGACCTCATATTTCTGAACCAGAGATGTCCATAAAGATTTGCACTGTCCTGGACTACGATTGATCCCATCAGCCATGAAGTTAGTAGATATCTCTTCCCACAGAGCCATTCTACCTCTTACAACTTGAAATCTACTATGTAATTCCCCACGCATTTTTATAAGACTCTTAACCTCCTCAGGTTTCCATTTGTTCCGTTTAACAGATTTGGAACGCTTCGGACTAGAATTTTGATTTTCCAACAAGTCATCATCGCTACTGTCCACAACATCTTCCTTGAGCTTATTCATCTGTTCTCCTGGTGGAACCAAGCTTTCATCACTTTTTACTAATTCATTGACCTGGGAAGATGATGGAACGGATGATTTCTGGAAATCATCTCGATCCTCGGAGTCAGAGGAATTTCCTTCAGCTAAGTTGGGACTTGAAGACATGCCCTCTTCCTCAGGTAGCTCTCTTTCAAATTCAATACCATCAACTGCATGATTAAAAGGTGGGGAAAAAAATATTGAGTATACTCGTTTAAAAATACCAAGCTTTAGAAAGGTACTTCTGCTTTCAAGAACATCAACATTTAGCAAAGGTCAAAAAAGCAATTTCTATGCATGCTGAGTTGCTAGCACAAGGCCTTTCCAATGGAAACTCTCCTGCAATATTGTTTATTGTTTTTAAAATCAGTCATTTACTGATGACTGGCATGAGACAAAAGCAAAAATCAGCTAACCTAAAGATGAGTTTAGTGTGGCATAGGTTTTTTCTCATGTCTCATTCACAGGCAGTCAGAAAATGGCTACCACCCACCAACCTGACCACACACAAGCACGCACACAAAAACAAGCTCATTTAAAACACAGAGAGGCAGAGATGTGTGGACCTTCCAAATTTTGAGGTAATGTTTTCTCTAAATGTGCATAACCATTTCCATCAGGTTGCTTCCTATCCACCCGATTTCCTTTTGGATGCCCATCTACAATTTTTCTCAATGCTGATGTCCCAAAGCCAACATGAGAATTGCCAGATAACCTTGCATTGAGTTCATCAGAAAGAACTGCTGCTGGGTTTTCCACAGCAATGGCAATGACTTCAGGTCTTTTACCACTATACTTCCTTACCATCTTCCTCAACATCTCAGATACCGTTCTTTCCATGTGAGTTAAAGGACAGTTCACCGGACAGCTTGAAAGTGCAGCATGAGCAGCTTTGTGAAGTGCATCTAAAAGCTTTCCTTTGTCAAGCCACAGACAGCGTGTTGTGATTTTTATTTTTCCTTTTAAGCTTTTTTGAGCTAGACCATCTAAATTTTGAGGACGTAAAATCTCCATACTGTAACACAGAAATGTTAAGAAATCATTACAATAACAAGAGTCACAAGGAAAATTCAACAAGTTACTTCAGAATCTGCTAGAGCTACCTGACCACTACAATACCATCTGTTGCAATTTTTAGTCTCTCATCAATGCAAAGCTCAGTTGATGTGCCAAAAGCTTTATCGCCATCGTTATACATCAGCTGCAATATCAGACCATATTTTATGAAAATGTACCTCAATTAAGTTCCCATAATAAAACAATCAGAATTACCAACCTGCAAATTTTCCTTCCCAAGGGAGACAAAACCATTGGATAGAACTCTTCTGTTCCTCAAGTGAGAAACCCCAAGCATCTCTCCATTCTTTATAACCTGACAGAATTGTAGACCATTTGTAACTTTTACCATGCCATAACATTATATGCAACTCGAAGAATTTGAAAGAAAAACAACATAACAAGAATGCCTCTAATGTTATATACACAATATATCCATCATATGCACATCATTAACCAATGCAATTCGACAAAGGAGTCTTTTTTCAAGATAAACCATGCAACACTGCACCTGAAAAAGCACCCTTTTTTCAGTGAGCTTGGGCATTATGGACAGTACATCCTAAGAATTGATCATTCTCATTTACATGGAAATCAGCTGAATTCATATGATTAATAGAGTAGAAGAGAGAAGAAATGAAACGAGAATCGGTTGTCTATATACATAGAGAGGCAGGAGGACCTTATTGTTCTATTCTGAAAGATTCTACGCTCTCACTAAATGCCTCAAATTGTGGCAAACATAACAAACTTCAAGATCACCTTATGCATACTGATCACCATAAGAATGTACAGACTAACTCACAGTAGTATGGTGAATGCCAGTTGATTTCCCAAGCAATTCATGTTCTTTCAAAAACAGAAGTTCTCCATGTATGGGAAGAAAATGTTGCGGCTTCACAATTTTAAGCACCTCCTCCTGAAGAAATGGAATCAGTGTTAGATGAATTTTCCTAAAAGTTGACAGAAATAACAACAATTGTAGTATTGATAATAACAAGCAATTAATATTCAAGGCATCCAGTTCTACATGTTTCTCCGTATAGCAATGACACAATAAAAAGGTAATGGAATAACCTTCATACAATGAGTCAATATGTGAAGATGCTTCTCTTTCCACTATTGACACAAAAAGCATAACATGGAGTACAGGATCTAATAATATCATAGCTAAGTAATATAACTAAGTGAGATCTGGAGGAGTGGTATATGAGATCTCACCAGTTCTCCACGATACCCATGGCCAGACGTGTGAAGCAGCTCATTTTTACCCATTACAATAGTTGATCCAATCTCTGATATGCGGTTCATCATTTTCATTACCCTAGACTCATTGCCGGGGATTACCTGAAAAATGAAATATAAACTGATAACATAGATACTAATCATCAGGATTATGACCATATACCTAAGCATCAGACATTAATAAACCTGTGGCAGTAATATTAGAAGATAGAGTACTATCATAAATAGATGAGCATAAAATCAAACATCTACCTAATTTGAATAGTTCAAATTCACTATACACACGTGACCACTCAAATGCAATCGTCATTTCTTTAAAAAAAAGATGAAGAAGAGAGAAATGAGAACAAAATGGAGCACCATTGCTGGCCATCTTCTATCATATAACAATTCTCTTACAATATCTCCATCAGGTTATGCAACCTTTTTGGTACTCCCTAACATATAAACATGCACAATAATAGATAACAAGAAAACCTTAAATTGAATACAGAGGGAGTGGGTAAGGGTAATCCTGGGCTTGCTGGTGCAGGAGGATTGCTACGAGATTGGATGAGATGATAGTTAGCGCCATTCACAGTACAAGGTGGGTTTTTGCAATTTTGTAACAGCAGAGCTCTGGGGAGTTAAGTTTGGCCTTAACCTATGGGAGGACATCGTATGTTGTCCTGGAAGTTGATTCAACAGTCCTTCAACATGTAATTCTTTAAGATCACTCCAGAGACTATCCTAGCTCTGTACTCTTGGCACAAACAGAAGAAATTTTGAATAGAATTTGGAATGTGACAAAAATATATACATATAAAGAGAGTGATGTGGGATGATTGGTTAGCAAATGTAGGAGTTAGTGGGGAACTAGGACTCGGTTTTTTCAGTGTTTCTCATCAAGAGATAGTAGATTTGCTTTGGGCTGACTTTTGAGGTTCAGCCACTCTTAGAATGTGTCCTAGTTAGTCCTTTAGTCTTGTTCTTGGGCTCTTAAGCCTCTTTTTGTACCGAAAGAAAGAAAGAAAGGAAACCTTGAGTCCTATAAGATGGACTGATTAACAACACGTTTGGGTTCTACAAGATTGACTCATTAACAAAACATCTTGGTTTATTCTACACCTTTTAGAAAAACATAAATTGCATCCAACTACATGATCTTGGCATACTGAGTTACTGGAGGGGAGTTTGGAATGAGAAAAAAAAAAAGACTAATAAGAATGAACGCCTAAATCATTAACCAAAAGTCAGAAATTGTCTTGTGAGTTCATTTTGGTTAAAAGAAGAATCCAAGCATATTATATCATAATACCTTAGCTGAATAAAGAATAACATCTTCCTTGTTCAGTTTGAAGGCATAACTACTTCCATAAGACGCAAGATTGAGAGCTGCACGCGGCTCTGCCTGACACAGCAGCATGCACAGTCACACACCAGCTAATTGATGCAACAGAAATGGAACCAGGCAGCTGGATCAACTTACTTGGGATCCAGTTGTGACAATTAGCAGATCCTTTGGGGCATAAGAATCAATATCTTCCACTTTAACCTATATAATTTTGGAATTGTTAAGAGGAAGTTGTCATGAGGTCTACATGAGAAAGATGGAAGATATCACTGGAAACCTAGAACTCTAAGAAAAACACATCAGATGAATAACTTATGCAAAAAAAATACCAGAGTGGACGGATCAATTGGTGCCTTTCCATCCTTCCATGCTGCATCCAAATATGTCCTCAATGACATGCCAACAAAGACCTGATACAATGATTAAAAAAATCAAAACTGTGAGTCAAATTCCGTTGGAAGACCAAGGTGATAGTTCTAAGAGGAAATGAGAAATTAGAAAATCATACCAGCTTTCTACCAGTCAAATCAGCAGCTGCTTTCACACTTCCTAGGCGGTGTATATTTGATGCAAATTGAGTAGTGATAATCCTTCCTTTAGCAGCTGAAATACGTCTCAATAATGCATCAGCTACCACACTTTCACTCGTTGTCCTTCCAGGTGACAGCACATTTGTTGAGTCACTCATCATCTGAACAGAGGTATGCATCATTAAAACCTCAAGTTGCTCTGCCCTTTAAGGGCAGCTTTAATAAAGAAATTAATTCACAGCACATTAATGAAGGAATCTAAGGTAAAATCATCATAGACAATACAAATCAAAATTTGTAAAAAAGAGATAATGACACAATAAACTAAAATGAACACCAAAATAATATAATATCTTATACAAATGGTCAACCTCAGAGCTGTAGTTACAAAAAGAATTTGTACAAAACAAATAATACAGTGTCTGGGCTTAAATAAAATGGCTACAGGAACTGATCTACTACCATGTTACAGGGATTTTGCTCAGCATAAAATGTGTGCTCATCATCAATGATAACTTTTTCCACATTAACCTATTTTCCTCAATTCTACCTAACAAACTCCATTATCCACATCTCCAGGAGCATGTATTAGGTTGTAAAATGTCGAACATGCAATCATAATGCATATCATCTCCATAGAGCCTTAAACATTGACCTTTTCTGAAGAAGCCACTCTTCAAGAGAAGCATATTACTAAAGCATTCCAAAAAAACTACAAAACTGTCATAGCATTATATCATGAAATACATGACACAATTTACAACACTGCTTCTCTTCATTCCCACACAGTCACATACACTTGGAAAGCATATTTTCATATGTGGGTCCCACGAAAACCACTATCTCTTCCACAAACTGAAACCAATTAAGTTCCCATGTAAAACTATGTCAATATGGTAACAAATTACATAATCTTGGAGACTCACCAATGTAACTCCTTCTTTGGAGAGTTCCTCTAAAGTTTCACGATCAAAAGTTTTTCCATCCAATGGTGATTCATCAATCTGTACAATATAAACCTCTTCTTAAGCTTACAAAATCATAGAGAGGGAAAAAAAACATATATAGACAAGCTTACCTTCCAGTCCCCAGTGTGAAGGATTGTACCATCAGCACAGCGAAGGACCAGTCCACAACAATCAGGAATAGAATGCGTCACCCTGATAGGCTCTATTTCAAAAGGCCCAGCTGTGAATTTCTTCTTTGTTTTAAACACCTTAAGTCTAGATGGAACAAAGATCCCATTCTCCTTCAAACGCTTCTTGATGAGCTGTCATAAAATCAGTTTAGAAGCACTCGGAGAACAAAATTGGAAAACATGACTTGCCATCACATAAAACACAAAAAGATGGTCTAGAGAACTGCCATGCAAGTGTGCAAAATTTTACAAGGCCACTTGAAATTGACAAAATTTGACTGTGGTTAGTATCAATCTACTGAAAAATGAAAGGACAACATTTATTTATTACGAGCTATTTTATTGGTCCCCATAAGCAATAGTAGGATATGCCAGTTCTGGAAACGTGCAATCTAGTAAATGTTTGTGCACATATTTATTTATGCAAGTATGCTTATGTAAACCAAATTTAGTTTATTTTCAGCACATATAGATGGATAAGTATGACCCAGAACAAAGTACCTCCATCGTGAAGGATGATGCATATATTGGAGTGTGATGATCCAAAGCTGGAATAACCTGCTTAGACAGTAAGAGAATTATTGAGAGTGAAAAAGTACAAAGCAAAATGCTTAAATCAAAACAAGATTAATTATTTACAGCAATTAAGCATTGAACCAAATGATACAGCTTGGATAGCTGCACCTTTGCAATAAAATATTAAATCAACAAACACCCCTTACTATTAAAGCCTTAAACTAAGTTTAGATTCATGTTTCCTACACACATCCCTTAAATCATCCAATTAAGATTTCCAAAGTTGCAATGGCTCAGTTTTTTAACTAAGCTTGTTAAAGTCAAAAATAACACACTTGATTTGCTTCAACTAGCAAGACATCACCCTCAAATATACAACATAGAGGTCACAGGGAATGTACTCAATTGATAAACACATTCATCTAATTGCACAGTACTGTCGACATATACTATAGATTTACTTCAACTAGCATTGATATAGTACAAAGACAATCCTAGAGCCCGTTTGTTTTTGCGTGTCAAAAGCACCTTTGAGAAAAAAAATTGTTTATTTTTTTCTTTGCTTCAAATTATTTTTTGTGTTTTCAAATAATTTTGATATGCTGGTGTCAAAAATATTTTTTTAAAAAAAAATACTTTATTTCGATGCAATTACTAGCGAAAAACACTTTGGAAAACAACCACTAACAGGCTCTTAGTCAGGCTACAACATGGGTTCATGCTGTAAATATTGTGTCAAATGCTAAGTATCAAAGATCCTCGGCACAACCTATTTGAAGCCTCATCCAAGATCATTAGAAAGGATGAAGCATAATGGACAACCCCCTTCCCTTGGAAAACAATGATAGAAATTCATGTTATTCCCCATTTCAAAATAAGACTAGTTGTCAAGAGGTACCATTCATGTTTCAACAACCCTCCCATCTCATGTTGTTTTTCATCTAACTATCTTGGCAATCACACAGACAAGCTTTGCAGCCTTTAGCCAATCGCCACATCAACTAAGCAGTAATTAATGTCTCAGCCCACCCTTAGTTCATCAACAGAAAAATCTAGCTATCTATGCAACTAAAACCGTATCAAGAACTACAAAACCAGATGTCAACAGCAGAAAAGGTGATGCAGTTAAAAAGGCCACATAAACAGTAATTTAATCTGTACGTGCTAGGTCAACATGATGCTTTCAAGAAGTTGAAAGAAACTTTACCCAAGGCAACGCACCAATGTGATCTTCATGACCATGTGTTATAATAACTGCTTCAATTTTGTGCTTCCATCTTCTGATAAATGTGGTATCAGGTATGATCTTTTGCACTCCAAGCTCATCGTAACTGGAGCATGTTGTCACACAAACAAAACAAAGTCGACACATCAGAAAGCAAGATTTTCTTCCACATGTTTAACCTGATGCATTCAAAAGGAAAAAAGAAAGCAACTTTCACTTCCTCTCGCAGTAACATTTCCTTACTAACAATGTGATTTATTCAAACTCCTATGTAGCTAAGATTTTGTCGTATACAGTCCCCAAATCAATTAACATTCAAGAAAAAAGCACAAATGAAAGCACTTGTCCTCCCGAATTCGGCTGAATACTTACTCGGGAAACATAACACCGGCATCAATTAAAATATATCGATCATAATTCCCAACAAGCATACAATTCATCCCAATCTCACCCAAGCCACCGATTGGAATTATGCGCAGCGGTGGACCATCAGACCCTTCATAAAACTGCTCCATCTTTCTTTTAACCGAATCTTCCATACTTTTCCCTGTCCCTTCCATTCTTCCCGTCCTTTTACGCGGCGGCGCTTTCGTTCCTCTACTGCCTAAATGAATTTTAACAAAAAAAATTATAATGAATTAAAAGAAGTGAGTATTTACGCATTTAATCTAAGAAAATAAAATAAGAAAGGAAATGGAGTTGAAAGAAAGCAGACCTATAGTAGTTGTAGTAGGGGAGCCAACAGAGCAGGAAACGCAAAACTTGGTAGAGCTAGGGCGGAAGAAGAAGGTGTACGGACAGGAGGAGAGAGCACTGAAAGCGGCAGCCATGTTCGGTGATGTTGTTTTGAGAGGTTTATGAGAAGAAGTGCAGTAGAGAGAAAAACCTCCCGAAAACCCTAACTGCATGTGCTTCAGCGGATTTTAGAGCTGAAACCCAAGATTTTGTAGAGAGAGCGGTTGAGTTGAGGTTCTTCAAGGAGCGGGAAATAGAGCTGCTGATAAGAGGGAGGGAGCTGGGCAGCAGATAGTTTTCTATTTTTTTTTGTAAGGTTGAGAAATAATAAATATCTTCTTTTCCTTATCATTTTAATTTTGTTTTTTATTTATTTTTTAAAATTCGGATTGCTAGGTTTACACCCGCACGTGCCTTCCTACACGTCCACACACTTGTATAAATTTAGTGATTCGTGCTGATTTAGTCCCTCCATTTTGAGTACAGTTATAACTTGGTTTCTCATGCTTGAAAACCTATTTGTTAGTCCCTTCAACAAGTGTTGTTGTTGACTTATGTTGTCTTTTTGAGTAATCAACTCATGTATGCTAGTTTTTCTCTAAGAATTTTAACCTGTTAAATGGTGTATTTTGGATTAAGAAAAATTATAATGGGTGTCTCAAAGAGATAACTAATTTGTAGATTTTTAATTTTGAAGGAATAAGTTGATCGTGTTGAAAAAAATACAGTTACTAAAGAATAAGTCATTCCTTGTCTTACAAACAATTAAGAAATACTCTTTAAGCTCAAATTAATAGCTCCAATGATTTGTTTTATTACATTTTTATAAGCTCAAATTAATAGTTAATTAAAACATATTTATTAAGAGAGGACAAGATTCAAAGATAGGGGCTGAGATGAAAAAAAAAGCAAAAAGATATGGTTTTTCTAAACTTGGGGTTAAACGTACACTTTGATCCTCAAGCCTTTTAAATTATAAACTTTTAGTCCCTAACAATTTATGAAATTTAATTTTGATTCCAAACTTCATATTCCTTGTTTTTTTGTCATTGGTTTGAGTGAGGAGAGAGAAAGTGAACAAATTCTTATAGTAGAGAAAAAATCTCAATTGAAATCAATTTCGACCACAAAAACAAGTGGTTTTGGAGCTAATTTCTAAATTGTTTAAGGTTATGAATAAGGTTGTCAATTTCGTTTCGCTTCGGGCGAAACGTTTCATATCAGTTAAAAAAACGAGATAAAATAGCATCGTTTTTATCTTAGTTAAAATTTTGGTCCATTCTGGATTTTTCAGTCAAATATCGGCCGAAACATGCCGGTAACATTTTGCCTGTGCCATTTTGGGTAAATAATGTTTTTTTAAGTATTGAGTAATTTTACAATATCAATCATATTTTTTAATTTGATCGTTAGATTGAGATGAAATTTTACGAGGAATCTCTCGACATATTTATATATATTATGTTAAAATTTCAGAGTAATTAAAGAATATAACGACCTTGTAAGATTGATGATAACATGCTCGTAATATTATACATGTTCATAATTTTGTTCAAAAAAATTATTTTATTCTATCTTTTTAGATTAAATTGCACAATTCTAAATAATTTTATTTTTGGATTTGAACTATTTTTTTGAATTAATATATTTAGTTATATATACACACAAAAAGTACAGCTCCAAAATAGCTCGCCGAAACACTCCGAAACCAAAACATTTCATTCTAATTGAAAAAACAAAGCACCAACCAAAACAAAATTGACAACCCTAGTTATGAATATGTGTTTACAATATGCCTAAGGTTTTTTCAGGGTCAAAATATGGTTGAAAATAAACTCATGGTTAGAAATAGATTAGCTTGATTTTCTTGCTATTTTTTTAAAAGCATCATCCTCCCCTTAGGAAAATTAAAAACAAAAGGTATAGGCTTGCAGGGTTGCTTCATGCTTAGCTCGAGGATACAAAAGGTATAGTACTAATACAAGACTTCCCAGAACACCGAAATGTGTTGCAGCTTTTACCAAAAATGAGTCATAATCTCCATCTCACAGGTAAATTTCTTCCCTACTAATTGATCTACGACTAGTCTCTACAATTTACATAAACTAATATGCTACAATTCTTGAGGTGGGAAAAAGGTGATGATTACATTTCAACCATAGATGATCTAATTGAGATAAGCTGCTTCAAACTTGTGCTATAACAGTTACCACCTCAATGAAAAACAAACTTTTCAAGGATCTAAAGACGAGGGAAGGCAATATCTCGGAGCAACTGATACACAACTCATCGAAACTGCTCACCATCTGCTGTTGCCTGGACCTGAACTGCATACTGCAAGTTCCAAAGAATGTCCTCAAATGATGGTCGACTCCATGATTCGGAACAAATGCATTTGTTGGTTATCGTAATCACAGCTGACAAAGATTCTTGTGAGCCTGTGGCCAGAACAATTGGGTTTAAAGATTTTTTGACGGCCCTCTTGGTTGTTGCAAGACGCCTGAAAAATGAAATATTGATGTCAATGTCTAGTATGTTTTCATCATCCTCAAACCATCAAGAATGTATTAAAGGGGTTGGAAATAGCTAAGAGGATATAAACACAGCTCATAAATAATCCTCAATCAATATTATCAGTCTGTTAATGCGATTGCAAATATGATCTGGTTTGATTCAGAGTTTCTGCACCTACCAATTCATCAGGTACAAGCTTGTCTCTTCTGGCAGATACTGAAGGACCAACGAGTGATTCAAGTAATATGAAGCCAAAGCTACTAACATCGTCCTCTAATCTCTCCATTTGCCTGAGAAAAAATGGATTAGTAGAATTACATCAAGGTGAATGGCTTTCGCAAAATTACTCGTTTATGGGGTTTCACATCAGCTGCATTGAATGAATTTGTAATTTTTTGTTATGGTCAAGCTAGTTCAAACCAGTTCATGACTTCTGAAACATAGTTAATTGAAACAGGATCGTAGTGGATCATATTGTGATAGAAGGAAACTCTTACCGTGATTTAAGGGCCTTCTCCATTTTCCTACAGAACATAAAACCCAAAGTCACACACTTACAAACCACTCAATCAAGAATTTATTGCAAGACTAGCCATTTGATATATAATTAAGGAGCTTACCCCACAATTTCCAGCTGCTTCAGAGATGATGGAAAGCCCATAGTCACTCAACTTTGCTATCCCATGCTCATTGAGCAGTATATTATTTGCTTTCAATCGGTTGTTAAAGAAACCAGGAATAACTCCAGTATGCAAAAACTGAATAGCCTTTGCAACACTAATTAGCACTGCCAGTCTCTCTGACCAATTTAGAACCTTTCCAGGACTGTCCTCTACACATATAGCAAGGCCAACTTAGAATATACAATTTTATACTGTTAGAGAATAATATAAATCGTATTCTAGGGCCTCACCTAAAAGCTTAAGCTTTTAAGCTTTTAGATGGGAGAGTTCCTTTAATATGATATCAGAACCTTGTTGACCCAGCGGTCATGAGTTCAAATCTCATCACCTCCATTCTATTTGATAAAAAAAAATCAAGCACAAGATAATGCGAGTCTGTGCAAGTTTCAAGTCTAAAAGATTTTCACTTGAGAGAGTGTGTTAGAGAACAATATAAATCGTATTCTGGAACCTCACCTAAAAACTTAAACTTTTAAGTAGAATGGTTCCTTAACATAAACTAATCGCAACATATAAACTGCAATAAGCCTGGCTCTTGCGACTGTCAATGATTTTTAAGTCATATATAAGAGTAACTTTGGAGGATGGTTTGCTATGAAAGTCAAAATGGGGTGCCAAGAAAGTCGAGCTTCCTCTATGTTTGCATATTGTGCATGGATATAATGCTTTTGAATCGTTTAGTTTCAATCACTTTTAAGAAGATTGCTTCAAAATTTTATCCAAAAATTACCAGAGAGGTGAGCTCTGAAGTTGCCGTTGGAAACATATTCGTATACGAGGAAGACGTTTTTCACTCTGTAATCATCTTGCCCCCCACCATCAATGCAGTGCCCTAAGAGGCAAACCAGGTGCGGGTGGCGAAGCTTTGCAAGCAAATCCATCCTGAGTTTAAGATTTCGCATTGAATATTTCTTTGATGAAGGGACGCACCTTATAGCAACCCGGGTTCCATTCTCTAATATTCCTTTGTAAAGCTGATAAAAAAAAGAGGAGAAATGATGAAAAATAAAAAAATAAAAAGATCTGGAACGATTAAAAGTTTTGGTTATCAATAGATACGAACTTGTTTGATTTCATTACCAAAATATACCCGAATATACATGATACCATTGTGATTTTTGCTGAAAACATTTATAAAAAAAATGTACAATTTGGAAGTTTTATACATTATACCTTCCCGTAAGAACCATCGCCCAAAATGGTCGAGTTATTAAAGTTGTCCGTTGCTTCCTTTAACTCTTCTAGTGTAAACGACCGGCATGCTGGGAGACCTTGGATACCCAATTTTGCAGCTTCGGAAACGAACCCTGAAGAGCAAAGTATAAAATGATACGGTTAACTTTAAGAAATTCTTTGAGAAATCAATCAGCAGACTCTGAAAAGCATGTTAGACTAGATTCTGCAAACGAAAGCCAAATTTCTGCAATGTCTGGTCAGAATATTTTTAGAAGATAACCTACTTGCACTAGAGAGGATCTCTTCGGAGAATCCTGTCACTGATTTATCCTGCTCTGCTTTGGGCAACAAATGCTGCTCCGGTGTCCCTCGAGAGCAATATCTTCTGTGCACCATGACAAGGCCAAAAGACAAGAGAACGATGATGACAGATATACCAGCAAGCACACCAGCTAGTACTCCTGTATTTCTGCCTCCAGAATGTTTCCTTTTCAAAGGAACATCCATACAAGATGATTCTGCATGCTGATGATGTAAATCAACAGATAAACAGTTTCCACCAAACTTTACCACTCTATTTCCTGATTTAGTAAAGCAATAAGGCAATCCACCAGTTAACCTGTTATTAGATACATCAACAAACTGAAGTTTGCTGCCACAGGTCAGATGGTCTGGGAGTGAACCACTCAACATATTTGATGCCAAATTCAAGTAGGTAATGCTGGGCAGTGAGAGAAGGGAAGCGGGAATTTTTCCACTTAGTTCATTGAATGACATATCAAAATGCTGAAGCTGACTCAGCTGGCTATATTGCCTTGGGATCTGACCTGACAAGGAGTTGTTGCTAAGGAAAGCCATGACCAGCCCTTTAGGCATTGAAGGTAGATCAGAATCTAAACTGTTTTCGCTCAAATCTAGCATATTCAGTTTACTTAACCTGTCAAGATTTGGTAACTTCCCGGATATATCATTGCCAGACAAAATAAGATCAGTGAGAGAGGTTACTCGCTGTATTGAAGATGGAAATGGACCTTTCAATTGGTTGTTCCTTAAGCTTAGAATAGTCAGATTAGACAACGAATCAAACCAATCAGGGATTGTATCATTGAAGAAATTGTCATCCAGGTTAAGAGTTTGAAGCTTCACCATCGTCGAAATCCTTGGAGGAATGGAACCGAAGAGATAATTTGAACTCAAATCCAAATATTCAAGCGTCGACAGCCTATGAATTTTGTCTGGAAGTGGACCCCAAATGCCCAAAGACACAAGACTAAGAACTCTCAAGCTAGTCAACCTTGCAAGAGTGGTCACAAAAGAATCCATAGAGAAGTTCCCTGATAAAGTTTGACTTGTAATTGCAAATCCCACAAAGCTGTTGACCCTTGGCCGGCTTGTCTCCCACCATTCTAAGCTCAGTGACAACATTGTCCTGGCATGTCATATTTACTTGTGTGGATGGAGATAAATAGCATAAATCCATCCCATGATTATTCCAAATTTCTAGTTGATTTGGGTACTCTAAATGCTTCCTTAGCTGAAGAAGCACTTGTGTTTGTGAGGATTGTAATTGATGAGTACCAGGATTGAGAAAACTCCACAGGAAACATGACAGAAGAAACCAGCTACAGTACCCCATGGAAGAACACTCTTGTTACTACGCACACTCTATTAACCTTTTAAGCATCTGAAAGCAACAAATAAGAAATACTGATTACCAAGAGAAACTTGCCATCGAATGCTATCTAATCAGTCAGTACTAATAAAGGTGAAACAGATTTGAAGCAGAGAGTGACCTGCGAAGGATCAGAATAGGTTCGCACAAGTTCAGGATGAAATATCGGGTTCTTTTTATGGTTTTCTTAAAAACTACACATGAAACAGTTACGAACTTACAGTCACTGGAAACTTTACCTCAGAAGCTCTAAATAGGGATTTGAAAATGCTGAGCTTTGGAACAAGTTCAAAACCACCCATTGAGCAGAAACAGAGAAAACACAGAGTTGAATAACAAACTGGTCTTTAGAGATAAGAAGAAAGGTCAAAAAGTTTTTTGCTTGACCCTTGTAGAAGAAGCAATATAGGACTTGAAAAGTCTATTGAACAGCTGTTGAAAAGTATGGAAGTTTCTCCTTTCCAATGAAACATCAGCTACAACTAGTGTACGATAGCATAGTAAAAATTTTGCTTTTTTGGCTGAAAAGCTTAGGATTTGGTATGGTGGGGTGCCTGGAATTTATTCATTTACTGCTTCCGCATGGTGTTCTTCCTCGAAGATTGTGAGCTTTTGTTTAACATTAATGGCAAGAGACTTCGATCACAGAACAGTTGGAAGTTGACAGGCTACTATCTCTAGTACTGGATACAGCTAGCTTTGAAAATGGTTTAACAGGAGAAAAAAATCTCTATTGAAGGAATTTTCTATTTTTCTTGTTTACTTAAGTGTAAGATACATGTGTATCATCTGGCCTTGAACTCAGAAATATATATTTTTATTAGGAAAATCTTACACCGACAGAATCATAGGACAGAAATGCTGTTCATTGCCGATATACACAGGTTGACAATGAAAGTTGCAAGTGGGGTCTTGGTCCTTTCTCTACACAGTATTCAAGTTTCACCATTTATATTTGTTATCTCTCAGTATTTTATTTATTTATTTGGGTTGCAGGACATTTAATAAATTTAAAAATTAATTACGATATGTGTAAATTAACTCGAGACATCTCGATTATAAAAAAAAATTAACCAGCAAAGCTTTAGAGAGAAAAAACGCGGCTAATGTAGCTGTTACCCAATTATACAAAAACTTAATCCCCTGGGATTTTTATTGTAGCCATAGATATAGGTTATTGTAGAAAACTACACTGAAATTATTTATTTATCATTGAGTTGGCAAAAATAGGCATTAAGGTGGGTTATTTGATTTTTTCACTAGTTTATTGGTTATTACAAAATTATTCAATGGTGTGTATATTTTTTTCATACAACATAAATAAATAATTAGAATTGCTGATCAAGAGTTTTATTAACTTTTCATAATATTTTTAACTGTAGAAATACTTCTTTGCCTTTTCATAAATACTTCTTTGCCTCCACGATAAAAAAAAATAAAAAAATAGGTTGTTGGATAAGGGGTTTTTGGTTTTTTCATTGTCCCATGTAAAGTATAAGCATGAATTTAACCATGGATTGTAAAAATAGTTTTGCATTTAAGAGTAATTTAGTGGGACTGATAATTTTCTCTTTCTTGGTTCTCAAGTAAACTCAAAAACTATTTATCGAGATTTAACTGATTTCAGTGATGTCAATTCATATTTCTTATTTGCGAGTTGTTATTCATTGAATGAGGGTTTAAATTCAATAGTGTTGATACCTATATACAAGTTATATTTATATCACATGTCTATCAAACCTGATTTATTTGATTTTCTAGGATTTGAATCGTTTGTATGCGAGTTGCTTGACCGTGTAATTAAAAGTTTCGCATCATTTATTTTATTGTCTTATGAGTTCAATTTAGTAAAGATAAGATAAGATAGTCACCATGTATTCTTCTATAACCATGGTCGAAGAAAGATGGCTTGAAAACTATCTTCGAGGATACCCCCACATCTATAAAATATGCAGGCCATGCCATGAGTGCTCAGGGAAAGCAGCAGCAACGACTGGACTGAGGACCTGCCCCATCACATCTGTAATAAATAAGCTTTTAATTACAGACCCCACTCTTACAGGTTTACAATTAATTTGTAATTTTTTTATTTTTTTTAAACATTTTTAATTAATAATATCAAAAATAATTTTAAAAAAAAATAAAAAAATATTATTTTTTAAAAAAATAATTTTTAAAAACAACTTCAATCCTATTCAAAGGTCATGTTTAAAAATATAATTAAGATTGTTTTTTAAAAATATTTTTTTATTTAGAAAATACATTCAAATAATATTTTTATTTTTAATAATTATTTTGACATCAGTATATCAAAATGATCTAAAAATATAAAAAAAATTAATTTAAAATAAAAAATTAAAATTAAAACTATTTTTTTACAAAAACACTCTTGAAATACAGTGTCAAACATCACTAACAAAATGCATAGTAATTAAAGAGAAATCACGGGTGCATAAACTGTTTAGAAATATGAGTTTTTATTTTTAGGTATTTTTTAAAAAATATCTTTTTACTTGAAAATACATTAAATTATTTTTCTTGCAGTTTTTTTTAATATTAACACGTTAAAAATATCATAAAATACTAAAACATATTATTACAATTGTTTTTTCAAATCTAAAATACCTTTTTTTTTAAAAAATAAAACACTCAAATCACAAAAGACAACTAAAATCACAGCCTACCATTTGTCTTGGCACAAAAGAAGGGCCGACCATTTCATGTTTCACATATTAGTATCATGATGTGTCTTTATCGAAACAATACAGGGCAAATGAATCATATAATATTGCTATGAGTGAAGATCAGTTGCCCTAGCTTTTGATAATTTAGAAATAAATAAATAAAATACAGCAATCAGATCATTGGTTGAAAAATCGTAGCTTGGTGGACCAGTCTCCCCACTTTGCATGATTAACACTAGTTAGGATAATGATTTATATCAGTATAATATTTCAAACTCTAAAAAATAGCACAGAAACTCATGCGTTAAAAAAAAACAATCTGTACGTAGACATGAACAGCCATGGGAACACATAAAGATGCTAATCTTTTTCCTTGTCACTATTAAAAAAAAATATTATTTTCATGTGTTGATATCAATAATAAGTATTAAAATTATAATACAAAATATTATTTTAATATTTTTTTTTAAAAAAAATAATTTCAACCATATCTTTTAAACAATCACGAAATATGAAGTTAAATGATATTGTATTGTAATGACGTTTCTTTTTCTAAGTGTTATCTTTTTGTTTATAAATGATTTAAAATATAGTTTTTTTTTCAAATAATTTTTTTGATAATAGTATATCGAAATAATCTATAAACAAAAAATAATAATTTGAAGCAAATTTTTTTTTATAAAAAAAAGAAACACTTTTTAAAACTCACAAAAACAAACAAGTTCAATCTAAGTAATGACATGTAAGGGTCTATGATGTGTAAAAAGAACCAATAAACTTTAAAAATGATAAGGTTTCCAACCATTCAAGACATTGAGTTATCACAATATGAAGAGAAAAAAACCATCAATTGACATCAAAATATTTGAGAGAGAAAGCTAGGTTCTCTCCTCCAAAGAAGTTCTTCATTTAGATATAGTTTACCGTGAATGATAATAATAAAAATTATTGGGTTTTTTTTATAAATAAAAAAACTCCTAGCCAAGTGTCTAAGAGTAAAATAGTATTTTTATTAGGATAATTTTGGTGTTCTAAAATTAATTGGAGATAAAACATATATTTTATGTTTTAATTATGCAGTAAATATACATTATTATCTTTAATAGAATAATTTAATTAGCTTCTATAAAAGCTAATTTTGTGGGTTTAAAAAAAATATACATCAAAATAAATTGTCTATCCTTAGAATGATAAAAAAAAACTAACTAACAATGTGGGCTTTTTATAATTTAAATTTTTATTGCACAATAAAAAGGACTATAACTTTTATGTTAAAGGGTATCTATGTTGTTTTCTGCTGTTTGTTTTTGTAATTAATGAGTAAGGGTGGGGTCATTTAAGTATTTTAATAAATAAAAAATAGTGCATGCATAGATAGGTTTGTCATCAATGGGCATTCCTTTTTTTTCTTTTCCTTTCTATTTCTCAGTCTTTGTGCATGCTTTATAATTTTTAAGATTAGCAATAATTTTATTTTGTATTTAGTATATGTTCTTCTGGTTATTATTTGCTTTATTTTAAATAATCCATGAAATTAGGATTTTATTTCAATCGCATCCTTATTCAAGTTGTTGCTTTGTCTGATTTGGTCTCTATTTTGTTTCGTTTATTTGACTGGGTTTTCTCGAATATTTTTTATTTCCTCTCATAAAAAGCAAAGCATTCTCTAATGGAAAAGAGAACTATCGACATTTAAACAAAAAAACAAATTGCAAGGCCCACCATTTGGCACGACGCCTGCAGCCATATACTCTGCAACACTAATGCTGAAGTGTTCATCTACCATAGCATGCATTCCTGCTACCGGACCTCCCAAAAGTCTCACCGGAGTCCTTGTAAATTGGAAGGATTAAAGTGCATGTTAAAAAATAATATAAAATATATTTATATTTTGGATCTGATCTAAAAGCTTAAGCTTTTCGGTAAAATAGTTCTTTAATATGATATCAAAATTTTGTTGATCCAGAGGTCATAAGTTCGAATTTCATTACCTCCATTATATTTTATAAAAAAATCAAGCACAACATAGTATAGCCTACGTAAGTTTCAAACTCAAATGACTTTTTACTTGAGGGAACATGTTAAAGAATAATATAAATCATATGCTGAAATCTCATCTAATAGCTTACATTTTTAGATGAAATAATTCTTTTAAGAGTGCATATATAAATCCAGACAGCAGGGCTCTCTTCACTTTCTATTTCTTCAGGTAAAAACTGAAAGCAATAAAAAAATCTAAATATGACAAATTCATGAGAAAAATGCCCCAAGACACCCAAAGACAAGGGGATACTTTTATCAGGAAAAACCTAAACTGAAACCAATCTTAAATTTCAGGTGGGCAACCACCTAGAAATTACTAACTACAATAAAAAAAAACTTGAACTTAAAGATTCATTTTATCAACTAGCACAACATCCCTCTTTTTCTTTTTTAGCTTTTGTACTCCCTTGCCTTTTAAGTGGGTGTTTGTTTTTGTAATACAATCGATGTTTGGAAAAAAAAAACTTTCAAGTTAGTATTTGGTTTAGGTTTAAAATACAAAATATTATATGAGTTCCACATAAAAAAGTGAATGAAACATATGTATAAAAAAGCAACATATAACTGTTTTTCATTGTTTGTATATCAGCCTAGGAGAAAAGGAAAGACAGTGTGTGATTGCATAGCAGCTATGTTTGCATACATTTTGACTTTTATTTTTAGGTTTTGCTTAATTTGTATCATTTCTTTTGTTTATTGATTATATGTTTCTTTAACTTAAAGTTAATTAATATATATTTCAAAATACCTTTCTACTTAAATGAAAAAAAAATATAACTTAGTTTTATGAGTAATATTAAAAGCATGGTAACTAAACATACAAAACTGTTTTTCATCAAAATTCAAACTCAATCACAATTTTAACCAAACACTTCAATTTCAGTTATGAATCACAGTTGAAAATGTTTTTTATGAAACTATTTTTCTTAAACCTCAACCATATTGACAACCATAATATCAAACACACCCTATAACTCTCATCAAGTTTTCTTGACCGAAGCATCACTATCTCCATAAAAAATGATGAGTTGGATAATAATCCAGCAGTGGCATGCTTGCAATTCCTTGATCGAGCAATGAAGTTTTCGAAAAGAAATAACGCAAATCGCTGCCCTCTCATTTACACTGAAAACAATATCTTCACTGACCATGCAAGAAAAATAGAGAATTAACAAACCAAAAACATGCGGGCCATTGACTTCTTTTACAGAAACTTTTTTTTTTACTCAATTCTATCATAAAAAGGAACAAAATTTTAAAAAAATGTCAAGTGCTTGGGCTGGCCAAGATGGCCCAATAAGTTTAACCCCTTGAAAAAAGCCCATCCATAGTGAGCCTCCCAACTTTTTTAAAGGGTGGATAACTATTTTAGCTGAAAAATAGCAAAAAAATATAATGTTTGCCACCTAGATTTTGACCACAAAAAAACTAGGACCATGGTTTTTTATCCTATATATATATATTAGTTTATTTTCATCTAAAAACATCCAATAAATATCATTATAATATTATCAAACTAATTCATCAGCCAAATATAAAAAATAAAAAATCGAATCGGTCAAGTTTTTTACTTTTTTCCAAGAAAGATTAAAAGGTTCAGAACAATCTCCATGGAACCCCCCATCCTCTCAATGAATCGAACTTGTTTATATCCAATAGTGACTTTCTCTCTTTCATTATAATACAATTGTTATTTCCCCCCCCACTCGTATCCAATGACTGAAATATAGAAAATAATCTTTTGAATTATAAAATTAAAAAGACATGAAGATAAACAAAAATCTTGCATTTCGGCATGTAAAAAAAACTTATATTTCAATCTAGCTTTATATTTAAAATTGTATTTTGTATAAATTAGATTGTTGATACAATTTTGGATTTAAAAATCTTTGTTTCACTACAATTTTTTTTTTGACAATTAGTATATAGCTAAAAGAAATTGCCCAAGTGAACAATAAATGAACAATGATTTTTACTGTTTATCTAGACTCAGGGAGGGCATGTGGAATGAAATAGTTAATATAATACTAGGATAAGAGTTAACCTTATTATATAACAAAGTGCTTTGTAACTTAGTGGATAAAATTGTTGATTTCTAATTAGAAAGTCACGGGTTCAACCTCTGACGCATGACCTTCTTTTATTATATATATATATATATATATTTTATAGTCGGGGTGTCCGAAGCAATTTAAGCGCATCACGACTAATTCTCAAACTCATTTTTTAACATTTTCTTTCATCTTTTTTTTCCCCTCACTTGTATATTTTTTTTTGTTTTTTTTTATAACCGAGTTGTCCGGGCCAGCTTATGTGGACCACTGACTAATCCCCGGATCTACTTTTTTTTAAACATTTTCCCCCACTTGTACAATTTTATTTATAACCGGGGTGTCCGGACCAGCTTACACGCACCACGACTAATCCCCAGATTCATTTTTTTTATATTTTTTTTTCTGTTTTTTTTCCCACTTATATATTTTTTTTGTTTTATTTTGATAAGTAGGGTGTCCAACACAGCTTACACGCATCGTGACTAATCCCCGGGATCTATTTTTTTTTTTTTGAAATGGTGTGGGGAAAACATTGTAGTTCTTCTCACATAACATCGTGGATTGCTACTAATGCTTTCTTGCCGATGCTGTTTTTTTTCTTCTGTTTTTTTCACTTATACTTTTTTTTTCTGAAAAGAAAGGTATATTTTTAATTTGTTATATTTATAAAAAAATTTAAAACAAATAATATCCTGCAAAAAAATCCACCCCCCTAAAGGTAACCTATTTTTCATCAGGCCCGACCCATCACCACCATCAACCCTAATTCGCCTTTATAAAACGTCTCCCTCTAATTCTTCTCTCTCCTAAATTTCTAACACCTGTATGTATCCCGCTAAACCATGCCTGGCCATAAACCCTAAAACATCTAAAACCCTACATTAACCACAAAGCCACCTCCACCTCCACCTCCACCTTCACCTTCACCTCGACAACATCTTACTCTCTCCACAATGGCTTTGTATTTGTTGTACGAGACATCATCTGGATACAGTCTTTTCCTCGCTAATGGTCTTGATGAAATTGGACAAAACACTGAGGCTGTTAGGAACTCGGTTTCGGATCTTAACCGGTTTGGTAAGGTAGCGCAGCTCACTGCTTTTCTACCGTTCGAGTCTGCTTTGGATGCTCTCAATCAGTGTAACTCTGTTTCTGAAGGTATATTAAAAGACCTGACTGTTCATATATGTTTTCCTGTGTCAATTAGTTTCTTGGATGGGATTAATATTTACCGTGTGTTTCATTTCTCGTTGATGGGTTTTGTTGTTTGAAGGCGGTTGAAAACAATGGAGAAAGCTTTTAATTCTTTGATTTCTTTCGTAGTAATTAGCTTGGTCATGCATGTCTCTGCTTGTGGAGGGACTGCATTATTCTTGTGAGCTGTCATTCTGGTTGCTTTAGTGGTCAGTTAACGCCTTATGAGTTGAGGAACATAAATGTTTTCTGTTAGTTGTGCTTGCTTTGCTTTTTAGTTCTTTATGGCTTTATAGTGTGCGAAACATTTGCACAAGTCCCGTCTGTCTTGGTTGGGGGGTGGGGGTGGCGAGACTGTAAAGAAAGAAATCAATGCATGCTGTAGAAAATAACCTATTCGGCAATCATTTGTAAGTTTGTTAGCTTTGCTGCTGTGATGAATTGCTTGTTTTATGTTATCCAAGATATAAAGCGGAAGATATTAGAGATGGGATTAACTCTATCAGGTTCTCTCACTAAATATTTGTTGTTAGTTCATGCCTGGTTTGTTATTGTTTTTTTGTATGCAGGGATCATGACCGATGAACTGAGAAACTTTTTGGAGCTTAATCTCCCAAAAGTCAAGGGAGGAAAGAAGGTGAAGTTTAGTTTGGGAGTTGCTGAGCCTAAGATTGGGTCACATATCTTTGAGGTGACTAAAATTCCTTGCCAAAGTAATGAGTTCGTACATGAGCTTCTTCGTGGTGTAAGGTTACATTTTGAAAGGTTCATCAAGGACTTAAAGGTTTGATTTTCTTCTGATGCATGTTTTTCTTCTTCTTCTTTTTAAAGTTTTCGTGCTGTTTGTTTCCATGAGGTATGTTTCTCATAATTTAATCTCTCTCCCTCATCCCTTTGTACAGTCTGGTGACTTGGAGAAAGCGCAACTTGGTCTGGGACACAGTTACAGCAGAGCAAAAGTGAAGTTCAATGTCAACCGGGTTGACAATATGGTTATTCAAGCAATATTCCTTCTTGATACTCTTGATAAGGATGTCAATTCATTCGCAATGAGAGTCAGGTTTGTGATTGGTTTTTATGTGTACACGTTGCCTGCATTACTTGGAATTTGCATCTATCTAGCTGCAGCTCCTTTAATACTTAACTTACTGCAGAGAATGGTATTCTTGGCATTTCCCTGAATTAGCGAAGATTGTCAATGACAACTATCTCTATGCTAAACTTGCAAAGTTCATTGATGACAAGTCCAAGTTGTCTGAAGACAAACTCCCAGAACTAACCGACATACTCGGTGATGAAGATAAAGCAAAGGAGGTTGTAGAAGCTGCCAAAGCTTCAATGGGTATAATTTCTATTTCTATTTCTTATGTTAACCAAATTTTAATCTTGTCTTCATCTTCCACTCAATTTTTTCACTCCTTTTTTGCAGGTCAAGATTTGTCTCCCATTGACTTGATTAATGTCCAGCAATTTGCTCAAAGAGTAATGGACCTCTCTGAGTACAGGAAGAAGCTCCATGAATATCTAATTACTAAAATGAATGATATTGCACCTAACTTTGGCTTCCTTGATTGGTGAAATTGTTGGTGCTCGTCTGATATCTCATGCTGGCAGTCTCACAAATCTGGCCAAGTGCCCTTCTTCCACCCTGCAGATCCTTGGTGCAGAAAAGGCACTATTCAGGTGTGTTTTCATTGCTGATGTTCTCAGATTATGGCATAACTGCATCAAATAATTCTGAGAATACTTGGCTTTTTTACTGCCCTGCATAACTCCAAATAGAATTTATAGACTGTCTCCCTCTGGTTCTCATGTCCTATTGAGTATCTCATCTAGATCTTTATTCTACATGTTTTGTTAAAGTTTCCCCCCTAATAGATTCTTCCACATATATCACTAGTTCCAAACCTTCACCTTTTTGGTTTGTTCTTTAGGGCACTGAAAACCCGAGGAAACACACCAAAATATGGTTTGATTTTCCATTCATCCTTTATTGGTCGAGCATCTGCTCGCAACAAGGGACGCATGGCTCGCTATCTTGCAAATAAGTGCTCTATTGCTTCTCGCATTGATTGTTTTTCTGGTAAATTTCAAAACTCTTGATAAATTGTTTAGTTATTTTCAACACTCAACTCTTTAATTAACTTTTTTCGCATCTTGCTGTGTCACAGAGAGTGGTACAACTGTTTTTGGGGAGAAACTTAGAGAACAAGTTGAAGAGAGATTGGATTTCTATGACAAGGGAGTTGCACCACGAAAAAACATTGATGTGATGAAAGCTGCAATTGGAAGTGCTGAAAACAAAGGTTTGCGCCTGAGTGAAATTGATGCTGTTTCTTAATTTTTTATACATTCAAAATTTTTAGTGTTCTGTTGGAAGTTATATTGTAGCATCTTCAGTTGCTTTGCTAAGATGCAAACATTATTTGATGAGCAACCCTTGTGTCTTTCCGCGTGATGATTTTTTTAAAGTGGTTGGTTTATCTCACTGGTGTTCTTGCATGTCTTTGCTTTTACAGCTTTCAGTTCTTGATGCCAATCTTTTAATTTGTGTTTTTAATTGGTTGTCTTGGATTCTCTAGATACTGCTATGGAAACTGAAGAGGCTCCTGCTGTTACTCCAGCAAAGAAAAGCAAGAAAAAGAAATCAAAATCGGACACTGCAGAGAATGGTGAGGCTGAGGACACTGAGGACAAACCGGCGGTAAATGGAGTTGCTGCAGAGGATGCTAAATCAGAGAAGAAAAAGAAAAAGGAGAAGAGAAAATTGGAACAGGAGCCTGCTGTCGAGAAGTCAAACGGTACGAATGGGGTTGACACCGATGAGCAGGGTGGTACAGCCAAGAAGAAGAAAACGAAGAGTAAAGACCAAGATAGAAAAGAGTTGCAAGATGCTAGTGACATGAAAAAGAAAAGGAAGAAGTCAAAAAGTGAAGAGTAGTGAGTTTTCTGACTTTTCATCATAAGTTTCTGTTAAATGTCTAGACGTGACCCATTTATCACAATGATCTCTCCACAAATTGTGTTTAAGATATTAAGTCTTGAATTTAAAGAAATGTGGAATTTCAGCCCTCGTTTTGGTTGTGTTTACTAATCCGGATCGTATTGGTTTTTTGTCCTTTGATCTCTATTGACAACACTAGAAGGTTGCTTGAAAGTTTATAGGCAAGCCATCTCAGCAATCATAAGCAACATCTGTTTCTCAGCTTTGCACGAAATTATAAAAACCGCAGCGTGGAAATCGAAAAATGTTGAGTTCTATTTGGTGTTTGCGCATATTTGTGGGGGTGTGGGCATGCTTGAATTGTAACGGTTAATCATACTTTTCGCCGCTTCTTTATTTATGGTATTTAGAGGTTTAGAGGTTTGATAAACAGGTCTAAAAAAAAAAGGAAAACAGCAAATGTTAAGAATAAAAAGAAGGGAAATCATCGTTATATAAGTTTCAATTACAAGTTCATTTTCATGATATTCTGCAATGAATTGACAAACTAAAGTAGATTAGGGTTTCACACTGCAAATACAGTTTATCCACTCATTTCATTATTGGAATGATTTTTTTCCTTTAGATCCCTTAAGTTTTATATCTTTTCACTTTGGACTTTGAACTCTCTTTTTTTTCCATAAAAAGTTATGCTGTCATGGTTTCATGTTTTGAGATTTGTTTTGATTCGCATCTATTTACTTGTTAAGATGTCAAAGAATATTATGATGTTGAACATAAAAAAAAAGTATTTTTTTTAATTTGTACTTTTAAAAGGCCAGAGAACTTCAATTTTATCCTTTAATTTTTCAAATGTTAGATTACTCAGTCCTTGTTGTTTCTTGTTTTATGTTTCCATCTTAAACTTTGTTTTTTATGTTTTAGTCTTATGGATATTAAGAGAGGAGAGAAAATGTTACCAAAAAGAAAGAAAGGTAGCTCAACCATATTTCATTTTATAAAAATATTAATCTTGGTGTTAATAAGCTCGTTTCTTCAAACATGTTGGAAAGGGTGAAAAAATAAATAAAAGAATGATAGATTTGAGAAAATGTATTAAAAATTGAAAATAAAAAAATTATTTTCACTGCATATTTCTTAGCAAAATTCTTGAAAAAATTGCTAGATTCATATATAATTATTAATAAAACAATTACTAATATTACCATAAAAACAATGGTTTTATTTAAATGCTATGGCATAACCATAGGATTTTGCAAATATTATCTTTATAATCTTTTTTGAAAGAAACTTTAAAGAAGAAGAAAAGAAGTTCTTGAATAAGAAAAATATATAATTTACTCAAGAATATTGGAATTGTTATGAATATTTAGGAGATGGTTTAGAAGCGTTTGCCCCCAGCCCCCTCTTTTCATCTTGATTAATTTTTTTATTTAGTTTGCAATTAATACCATCAATCTCTTATTTTTTTTAAAATAATTTAGTTTAACTATTTTTTTTTTGTTAAATTTAAGATGAATAAGTTATATTTTCCCTATTTATTTATATAATAAAATGGTAAGTACAAGTGCTTATGAACCACAGTAAAACTCCAGGATAAATAAAGCAAAAATACATAAAATTAAAAGGACAGAGGATGTGGTATTTTTACATTTGTATTTATCTTTTTTTACTAGAAAAAATTAACTTTCCATCCAAGTTTGAATTGGCATTTATTTTGTTTCTGGTTCATCAATTAATAATTCATAAATATCACATGTTCATTTATTAGTTGAAAAACTTAATAATACCAAAAAAAAATATATTTATAAAAAAACTGTTTGATATTACATTTCAAAAACAATTTCATTTCACGAGCATTATGTGAAGTTATTTCTTCAATAAGAAATTGGTTTGATTGTAAAAGTTTGGGAGATGATTTTGATTAGAGGGGGAGGGATTTTAGGAAATTAATTTCATAAAAAAATATGATACTCTATAAATTATTCAATGTATTAATTTTATATCAAAAAAAAAGATAGAAAAAATTAATATTAAATGAATATATTCTTATCACCTTTACAGATCATGTATTTTATTCTCTTTTATTTGTGTCGGTCACTTTTCATTAAAAAATTTATGATACTCAGGTTGTAACTAATTACACCTCATAAATTATATAATAATGTATTAACTTTATAGAAGAGAGAAAGATCAGGTCAAATAATATTTTAGTGTCTGTTTTAAAAGTAATTGTACTGTTCATATATAATTATATATATATATATATAAATATTAATTTAATAAGCATAATTAAAATTCAAGATAAATTAACTTTAAATTATACAATGTAAACAAAAAGTCAAACAAATATAATCTCAAAATTAGAAACACAATCACAAGTTAATCAAAATAAAAAAGATTTTAAGGCCGAAATGGCACATCCAGAACGGTACCGAGACGTTCTGGCCAATATTTAACTGGTATTTTCGGAACGAGGTGAAATTAAAACCGAGATGAAAATGACATCATTTTGTCTCGATTTTTTTAACGGCACAAAATATTCCGGCTAAAATAGAACAGTATTGACAACCTTGTTTTAGAGTATTAAAAAGAATGCATGATTTAGTAGAAGAGGGTAACATCATTATTTTAAGAATATATTAGTAGGACTTGCATGTATATATAATTACTTGTTTTCAATCATGCTCTTCTGCTGATCCCTTAGTAAAATATTTTTCTCTTTAAAATGTACTTGCTTTTTAATTTTTTAATTTTTAATGTAAGCATTTTTTAATCCCAATTAAATCATGATCACATCACATCTCGTTACCAAACACGGCATAATCATTTCACAAATCAACCCAAATGAACTTTACTCTTAATACTTAATAGTGTTCATTATAAAATAAAAAAATATCATAAAAATAGAGAGATATTTATTTTTTATTTATTCCCGTCTTGCTTGCCACAAAAATTATCACAGCTCTTGATACAAAGAATTAGAAAAACCTTAATTATCCTCAAATATAAAAAAAATAAAAAAAGTGATAATATTGAATAAGAATGCAAAAAGAAAAATCATTCTTGTAAATAAGAAAAAAATAAAATTCCTAAACTAAATAAGAGAAATCAAGGTAAATAAAAATATTATTTCTTTTCTAAAAACTGGAAGAATCCTCTTATTAAATACAAAATGTATTTATTTTTAATATAATTAAAATGAAAATAATTTATTTAATGCAATCAATCATATATTTTTTTAAATAATATTTTTTAATATTAATTAGGCAAAATTAATAAAATCAAAATGCTTGAAACTCATGAGGTAATATGTTAACGACTAAATTGAGGGTTTTAAAACAACAACGAGTAGAAGAGTAAATAAAGCGCAGACAGGAACTGCTTCGATTTCAAAGCATCGGAAGGTCCGAACGGTCACCTACCTTTCACGCTTCGCACCCACACCTCTACCCGTCTGGCTAATAAAGCCTTCTCGCCCAGTTCTCCCCCCTCGCTGTTTCATTAAAATTAAAGGCCAAAACAGAACAAAAAACAAATCCCTGTTCTTTCCCCACTAGATAAAGAAGATAATGGCAAGCAGTGCAGCTGTGAACTTGGAAGATGTTCCATCAGTGAATCTCATGACTGAGCTCCTCCGTCGCATGAAGTGCTCCTCCAAACCCGACAAGCGTCTCATTCTCATCGGTTTGTATCGTTTTCTACATTCTCTTCGCTCCCCCCTCTCTACACAATACTGTGTTTTGTCCATGTGGCATGAGCTGCAATGCCTAAAGTTTTGGTCTTTTTTGGTTTTTAATTTCAGGGGGCATTCAGATCCGGGAATTCTTTTTTATTTTTGGTTAAGAAGTTTCAATTTTTATGATTTTATTTTTGCTTGGCTGTTGTGGTGATTGACGAAAAAGAAATGAAGAAAAAAGAGCTTTTGTTTCTGTGGCTTTAGTTGAGAAGCGGGTTTTGGTTTTTGCTTGTTTATAGAGCTGGGAATTTGAGAAGAAAGTAAAGGAAATCTACTTCATGGTGGCAATTTTAGACGTGGGAGTGATTGTTGAGGCTTTTGTGCTTTTGGTTATATTGAGATGCGGTGTTTGGAGAATGCACAACTAGAAATTAGTTTTATTAAATCACTTTGTGCTCGCTTTGTCTCTTCAAGCTGGTTTTGGCAATCTTTGACTACTGTTTTCAAATTTGAATTCAAGGCCGATAAAGTTACATGATAGGAAGCACCGTTTAGGGCCATTTGTGTTGTAAACAGTTGATGCTCTGAGACCCACAAGATGGAATTTGATATTTCTTGTTTAAAGGGGGTCGTTTCTAAAAAAGTATATCGAAATAGTTTCTATTTGGATTTACAGAGTTCACCAATGCAAAACTCACCGAGCACAAATATATATGTATTCTGTTGTATTACCTAACTGTTTACCTTGTAATCAGGTAAAGGAATGATTTCTTGGCTGGGATATTTGATTTTTTGAGTTCAATATGTACGATGAGTTTTCACTTTTTTATTTTTTCGTTTCAGTCTCTTTAATATGCTATCTCTGCTGTTGCGGTTATGCTATAATTAAATATTTTACCTCGATTTTATGGCTAGACTGATAACTTCAGATCCAAGATGTGTTTTTTGGGAGAATACTGTCTGTACTGAATAATACCCCTGTAATTGACCACCTCAATACATTCTCATTTAGTAACAAATGCATGTTTGCTTATTCATATTATTTGGTGAAAACTTTCTACTGATTTCAGTATTATTTTTTAGCAACCAATCAGTCAACTAAACCATAACTTTCTGTCAGAAAAGCTTCCATCACAGCAAGTAATCTTTCTAGTTTTGTGATTGGCAGGCCCTCCTGGATCAGGAAAAGGTACTCAATCACCAATCATTAAGGATGAGTACTGTCTATGCCACTTGGCTACTGGTGACATGTTACGAGCTGCTGTTGCTGCTAAAACCCCTCTTGGGATTAAGGCTAAGGAGGCAATGGAAAAGGTTGAGATTTCAATTATTTTTATATTCCCTGGTTCATCTTTGGTGTTCTTTCTTTTTCATAGTTTCTACTGGATTCAGCTAATGGGGTGTTTCATATGGTTTTCTCAGGGAGAACTTGTTTCCGATGACTTGGTTGTTGGGATCATAGATGAAGCAATGAAGAAACCTTCATGTCAGAAAGGCTTCATTCTAGATGGATTTCCTAGGACTGTAACCCAAGCAGAGAAGGTACCAAACTGTCAATATCTAATTGTGTGCATGTATCAATGTGAATATATATATTCATCAACTATGTGTGTGTTTATATGTTTTTAGCATTGGATGTTTTCAATTGAATTTTTTTTGTAAATGCTTCTAACCATGAGTTGCTTACTTTTTATGTGCAGCTTGATGAAATGCTTCAAAAGCAGGGAGCTAAAATTGACAAGGTGCTTAATTTTGCAATTGATGATGCAATTTTGGAGGAGAGGATCACTGGTCGCTGGATCCATCCTTCCAGTGGCAGAACCTACCATACAAAATTTGCTCCTCCCAAGGTTCCTGGCGCTGATGATGTAAGGAAACATGAATGATCCTTCTTTTTCATATTTTTGTGATCACGTTTTATTTAATTGGATTTTGTAGTGCATATATTGATGCCAGGAGAAATGTAGTGACAAAGAAACTGGTTAATTTTATTATAGATTTGGATATTTTCCAAATATGCTAGTCTGTAACATCAATTGTGAACCGTACTTGGTAATTGTGATCTCCTGCACTTGTAGACTGCCATTGGACAGGTTATTCAAAAAAATATATTTAAACAACAGAATATTTGAAAATCACATGCAGTTTTTAAAACTGTTAATTGTCATTCTAAGTTTGATAAGGAGTTGAGTATGTTAAGAGAAGGTAATCTAGCCATTGGTTATTCACCTTGACCAAAGTTGTGGGGTTAGGTACTGTGAGAGCCAATTGAAAATTGTTTGCAGGGAAGCTAGGCACCCCATATTTGGGTTGTGCTGTTTTCATGGATATATTATTAATCTACAAACCGTGCTTGCTGTATCACTGCTGAGGCTTCTTTCTTTTGATTTCTTGAAGGTAACTGGAGAACCTTTGATTCAACGCAAAGATGATACTGCCGCTGTTCTTAAGTCAAGGCTAGAGGCATTTCACAAGCAAACTGAACCGGTATGCTTTTTGCTTTCTGATCCATGTGAAAACGATGCATTTCTTGCTAAAGAAGTCCCAGCTATGGGCAAGGAAAGAATGACTTGTGGAGTTGTAGAGTTTTAAGTAAAGCAATTGGTTCCTAGCTGATTACAAGAAGCCTCGTACAAAAAGGAATCTATTCCTAACTAGTAAGCTTTAGCTCATTACCTTTGGTGACACCACAGTGTTGGATTCAATTATCTAGTCACCCATGGAAAAATGGACCAGGATCCAACTCCTGTCATTATATTTAGGTGGTGGCACATATTGGTAGGGGACAATAGAAAAATGCATGCTAAGCCATGGATGGGAGAGTATTAGAACTAGGGTTTTACTTAGGACAACTATCTTCATGGGTTTACTTCACATAAAGGTCTTCTTGGCCGGTCTGTTCACAAGCTATCTTTTATGAACAAGAAAAAAAATGTTATCACGCAGTTCTATCAAGTGTTAAATCTCCAGCATCACATGGTAATATGACGTTGTGTTTTTCACTACATCTACAACTTGTGCATGTGGCCATTAATTCAAGGGCCTCCTCTTAACACAAGTCCTGCTGAATTTCAACTAGGTAGTATGACTGCTTTTATCGAGTCATCGAGCAATGATGATTATCAAGTTTCTGGATGGTTATGGAGACTTGAATCACCTCTTTGGTTTTAGCATCTAGATTTCATCTCCACTGTCAATCCTCTGCCCATGTCTTTCGCTGTATATTATTGTTCTAGTAGTTGGTGTCCCTACTGAAATCTGATGGTGTTCTGGATGCTTGGAATGCAGGTTATTGATTATTATAAGAAGAAGGGTGCTGTTGCAGAGCTTCACGCAGAGAAATCACCTAAGGAGGTTACAACTGAGGTTCAGAAAGTTCTTTCCTCGTGAAATCAGGGCCCTTCGGACTCGTAACATATTATTTCCCTCGGCACTTTCTGCGGTTTTTGTTTTCTCATGTATCAAACTTGCTCACATACGCTGATCATTTTGCGTTCCTTTTATTATATTTGCGAGTTGCCGGCTGCCTTTTGTTACTGAGGGAATAACTGAGTACACATACAAAATAAAAGATGCTACAGGGTTGGCTTTTTTTTCCCATCTACTTGATCACCGTTGGTTTTATCAGTGGAGATGCGTTTATACAGCTGGGTTTTTTTGTTGCGGCAAAACAGTGGATTCATCCCTGTCAATTGTGGCCGCCTCTTTGGTTGTCTCCCGTTCTCTGAAAACGTTGCAACTTGCCACTAGCCTGCTTCCAATCTTTTTGGCCATATACTACTAAGTATTTATTGTTCAAGCTTTTGTACTCACCCTTGCCGAAATGGCTGAAGCCTGAAGAGTTGGGATGGATGTTTAGGTTTAGGAAGTGAAATCCCAAAGTAGTTATTTAGGGATATAAAGCCAAATGGACTGGTTTGCTCAGCCTGAAAGTGCTCTAAAGCTTCTGCACGATACTTTTTCTGTAAGGGTGTTTGTCACTATTTTTTTAAAGTATTTAAAAAAATAATAATTAAAGCTGCCACATGCAGAAGCATACTCTTTCAAATGCTATTCCTGTATCTCGACACACAACGAGTACAAGGTCCAATCGTAGCTGAAAATACGAAACTCCTGGTCAATGTTTTGCACATAAACGGGATAAGAAAACGCAATCCAAACCAGCAATTCATTTATCATTTACTACACCTGGAGCATTTGGTCATATAGGGCTACGTGAGCTGTTATTTTATGAATTTAAAGATGGTAAAGGCCAGCAAAGATGGGGTGCAGTGACCTATTATATATCAACTGTAATCTTAGCATCCAGATTTGAGAAATCTTGGAAAAATGCCTTGAAATGCTCATAGGAGTGCTTCACATCATCAACAGCACACATCTCTCTTATACTGTGCATCGATAGTTGTGGAGCACCCACATCAACAGTACGAATCCCCACACCGCTTGCTAGGATTGGACCAATTGTTGAACCGCAGGCCATGTCATTGCGGACCACAAAATCCTGCATTTACAGTGATCTCAGGTTAATCAATTCATCTACCACGTCCTGCACTGCCACTAGCTAGGCTGCAACATATAATAATCTCCATTTCACTGACTATATATGTTTTGTGCCAATGGTGACGAAGAGTAGAAGATTCAAAATGCCAAGAGAATGATAGCTCAAGTCAAAGCTGCCATACGTTGTATTTTGATTTGTAACAGTTGTATTTCATTCCCCGTGTTCCCAAATATTCAGGACAGTATTTTTTGTAGCGTGGAATGTATCTGGTGCCATATTAATAATCATAATATTCAAGTCGGGAGAGAGCTAACCTGGGTGGGAATATTATGCTTTGAAGCTATCTCCCTAAATAAAAAGGACGTGACTGCATTTGTTGCGTAGCGCTGATTCGCATTGTGTTTGATGACAAGCCCGCCATGCAGCTTGGGCTGGTGATTCTCTTCATGTTTGTCCTAGAAACGACGACGTATCCCATATGAGAACAGTCTGAGAATAAACCACCTCAATTAACAATTAGGCAATGTACCATATAATTTGGATGGAGAGCATGTGCCATGTCTGCAGATACAAGGTAACTCAATTGGATCGCCTTTGGAAGCAGCTGAAAAGAAATCAAAGAAAAAAAACAATTATGTTTATGTATAAAACTGTGATTTGATTTCAAGACTATTATCCCACTCCCTGAGACCAAGCATCTCCAGTTTTTGTTCCTGTTCATACCAATGCGGGTCAAACCCATAAGCCTGGCTGATGTAATACCCCTTCCCTGTGGGAATGGACTAACATCCTCGTAACTCACAAATGTTAGGTGAGAAATTTATCGAAATTTATCAGGCAAGTGAAACATGGAATTAACATTAATATGCTGGCGATCATGCTTAACTTTGTGTCTTAAACTCCCAATTAAGATACATGAATAAAACAACTTCCAACCAAATGGAAACTAGAACTATTTCTTATAAACCTATAGCATTTAGAAAATAAACTCAGGATCATAACATGACCAAAATTGAAACTATAACTAATTCTTTCCTGAAGCAGAAAAAAGTGCACCTTGGAATCTGAATCAAAGGAGCTTGTGATTCGTGATAGAGCATCTAACATGACAGGAGACCCGGCTCCCTGTGCTGAATTAGATCCTACCTCTTCATGGTCAAACAACACCACCATCCTAACACCACTTTCATCCTTAAGGTCACTTTCAGAAGATGTTGCATCTATCAGTGCCTGTAATTAAATTGAAATACTAGAAATGACAATAAGTTTCTGTTGGAGTGTCAAGACCAGTTTTTCTCTTATGCAAAAGTGAAAATAACATAAATGAAGTGCATGGGATAATAGCAGTTATTTTGCTGCTGGATAACATGAAACTGAAGTAGGCTGTCAACATGACTTGTAAATGATCAAAATGGTTCGTACACTTTCCAGTTCTGATCTTAAGCAAAATTTTACCTCATTCTCTCGCCCACCCTAGGACAGAAAATAGTAGTGGAAATTTTTTTTCCACCAATATAAATACTAACATAGCTTAAACTCAAAGAACATTGAACATCACATTCAAACTTAATCACACTATCATTAACTTCCAGAATAGAAAAGTAGCTTAAACTCAAATGAGACAAACCTAATTTCCAAACTTCAAATGAAAAATGAAACTCCATACAATCACTTGGCCAGCAATAAATTCAAACCAATGCCTAATGCTCAGCACAAATGAGGATCATCAAAATGAGAGCTTTGAATTTGATTTACTCAAGACACGAGAGAGAACACCATACGTTGTGTGCTTAGTAGAACAGATGGCATCAGAAAACTTTAGTCAGAAGATGGAAAATCTGGGGCTTGGGACATGATATTACATAAACCAACATGGCATCTTATATCTGACATGAGATGGCATTGTTTGTTCAATAGAACAACAGCATACCTTGTAGTAACAGAAAGACAATGCGGTAATTATACAGGACTTGGTATCATACAAGCCAACAAGATTTCAGATCTAAGAAAACCTTAACAAGTAATACCTTCAGAGAACAGAATGAGCTGCAGAGGTTATCAAGCCTTCCAGAGAAAATAAATTCTTTTGCAGCTCCAGCTATTACACTTGGTTGAGTATCACATACTTGTAATTCAAAGTCACATATATCGTCTACTTTGCACCCAAATCTGATTAGCAATCATCTAGAAGACAAAAAAGGAAATAACAGAACAACCATCAGGATACAAATTAAAATTGCCAAAATAAAAATATATAAAACACAAAAATAAAAGAGGAGATGGAGAAATTTTTTTCTTGGAACGGAATACTAACCTCAAGTACAAGTGAGTGATGCTTTGACTTAATCATTACTTTATCAGATTTCTTCCCATCAGCTAGAGTTTCTTCACTCTTAAGTGGATCACTTTCAGCAATTGCTTTGTTGAGCTCTGTCTGTGAAAGAAGTTTATTAATAGACAATGAATACATTGGAGCAATATCGAGACTTCATCCCATACACTAGTACTCTAGATGAATATCTACTTTCTCACAATAACGTTATCAGATATTGCATGCTTAGCAGTGCTCTAGCATTAATGCTTGGAAACTGAAAACTGAGCACACAGATAGGTTCAGTTTGTAAAGCAGAAATAGTTGTCAAAGTAATAATCTTTGTACACAAAAAGCAAAATGAAGTTTCTCTTAGTGTCAAATCTTTAAATGCATATGTGGCTTCAAGTCTCAGTTAAATCTGTATAATATAGATCTGGTCCATATCAGAAAGACACGAAGATATATTCTAGGGTGCCTCAGAAATCTTTAGTTCTTCAAAGACACGAAGAAATAAGTGGTTGAAAGTAATTTATTTCTAGCCACTAACTTAAGCACAATTTATTTTCAAGGTTGATGCTAAGATTCTTTATGATAAGTTGCAGCCCATCTTTTCTAAGATTTGATTAGTCCAAAGGATTCTGCAAGATCATGGTCAACACCTATATTATAGAATCATTATGCTTAGAACTAAGAAATTTGTTTCATTCTTATTTTTCTTAACATCGAGAAACATAACAGAAAAGGCAATCATAGCAACTAGAATAAACCCATAAATACAAGTATGCAAACAGCCAAATGATATAGTGTGTGATATTCAAAGATCACCTTAATTGATGTTGCCAAGACAGGAAGAAGTTGAGTCTCTGTGTTCACCTTAAACCCATCACTATTAACATTCCTGTTCAGCACATAGCAAACATTAAATGTCGTAACACCAAACACAAAAAAAAGAGACTACTAGATCCAAAAACTATGAGAACCTCATGCATTAATGGCATCGATAAAACAACAAGAAACAAGTAAACAAAACAATTTGTCATGCAGCAAAACCTGTCCAAGTGAATTGCGATGGTAGGGACACGCATAATGGGTTCCTCAATTCTAACTAGCCGATGGGAGTAGGAAACTGAACCGTCCTTTTCTTCTTTTATAATCACCCTACCTGCTACTGTCAAGTCACGATCAAACCATGTGTGCCACAAACCACTTCCATATGTTTGGACTCCAACCTTCAAATACCCACCTTTCGTAACCTGACCAGTTCATCCATTCCCAAAAAACTTAAAACAAAAGAATCACACAAGTTTTTTACACAAAACCTAATATTTCTTTCTCAACACTTGAACAAATTAAAAAAAAAGGAATGCAAAAACAAATCAGTAAAAATTTCACCTTGGAAACTGGCTTCAACTTCAGACAAGGACTATCTGTATGAGCACCAACTATATAAAATCCATTCCCAGCTTCAAATCTAACAAACATAAATCCAAAATATCAGTAATATTGAATTTCTAAACAGCCAAATGAAGTTGCAGCTGCTACAAAAGGATTAAATTTACTATGATTAAAAACCGTTGATGAAGGCATACTTGTTACCAATAGCGAAAGCAACAATAGTAGAGTGATTCCGAGTGAAGAAATAACGCTTTCCAGCTTCCAAATTCCAATCTTGCCTCTCTGAAACTTGCTCGTATCCCGCATTTCTCAGTCTCTTCTTTGCCTCCTCTATCAATATCCATTGATCCATCAATCATATATATATATGTATGTATGTATAAGAAAAAGTAGACTGATAGTGTTAGTTATTACCGACGGCGTGAAATGCGGTTGGAGAAGCGTTTAAGAAGTTGATGAGTTCAGAAGCCACGGTGTTCTCTTGCATTTTCTGCATTTCAATATTCGCTTTGCGTTTTCTTAATGTCAGTGTCTATATATGTGTGTGTGTTTATATATAGTAGTTATATGGGCTTGTGCGTGGCCCAATACAGAATATTTTTACACGGAATCAATGCTGAAACGGCCCAAACGTCATGAATGACGTGGATGAATGACCGAAGGTCTGCGAAAGGACAATTTGGAGATGAGAATAACTTGGAATATATTATATGCCCACTCCACACTTACCTACCTATAACAAATATTTAGAATTCTTGGCTTTACCTACCTATAACACTTACCTACCTATTCGCTTAAGGAAAAAAAAAAATTCTCCGTCTCTCAATTTAAGGTAGAGATAATAATAATAATAATAATAATAATAATAATATAGACGTTACTACCATGTTTTTTTAGTAGAAATTTTTTTAAGCCATATGAATATCGATATGATGTGACTATTGATTTGGCGAGCTCACATATAGCCTGTATAAACGGTAAAACTATAGTTTGATTAAAAAAAATTAAAATGATATTTTTTTTTAAAAAAAAACATTGAAATGATAACATATTAAATCGATTCGGGTTAACTTATCAAATTCATGATTTGGGTTATGAGATGATGATAATTCTATAAAATCAAATTGAAATAAATTATGAAGTTTAGTTCTCAATCAATCCAATATTAAACTCCGAAATTAAAAAGAAAAAATAATTTCAAAAAAAATAAAAAAAGCCTCAAGTCAACTTGAACTAACTTGTTAAACCTATGATTCAAGTCATGAAACTGTGATAACACTATACAAAGAAAATTGAAATACATTATGGATCCCTTTTTTCAATCAACTCAATATTAAAGAATGAGATTGAAAGAATAAATCAATTAAAAAAATAAAATAAAATAAAAGAATTAGGTTAACTTGGATTAACATGCCAACTCACAACCTGATTCATAAGAGTATAATAACTCCATAGAAAACAAATATTTTTTTTTATATAAAACTTAGCTTCCAATCAACCCGATGTTAAGGATAAAAATCGGAAAAATTTAATAAAAAAAGGATAAAAAATCCCAACTTGAGTCAATCCTTGTTAATCCATTAAGCCTATGACTTAGATTATGAAATCAAAATAATCTCATATAAATTAGTTGTTTTTATTTGCACTTTTATTAAAATTGACATTTCTTCTTTTTTTTTACTGTAACTTTTTTTTCCCTCTTTTTTTTAATTTATTATTCAAATGAAATGATTTCTTAAATGCTAATAATATTTATTTTATTTTTTCATTTATTTTGGTTGTTTTTATATGCTCTTTTGTTAGAGTTTTTGTTTTTTGTTTTGTTCTTCACTATAATTTTATGGTTTGAATTGTTTACACAATGATAATAATCTTAGTACTTTTTTTTTTACTTGCTCTTCTGTTACAGTTTTTTTTTTTGTTATGCTTCAAGACTATTTAATAATTTTATTATAATCTAAACGATTATTCATAATAATAATACTAGTTTTTTTCGTTTAATTATTTTCATTTATTCTTCAAATCGAATAATATTTTTTTACGCTGGTAATATTTTTTAAATTTTGACTTCAATTATAATATTAACAAGAAATTTGGATTTAGAAATTTACAGCAATTTATCAGTTTGCTGCAAAAAGCAAATAATTCATCTTTAGGAAATTTTATCAATTGCAGTTTTATTATCTGTTAATTAAATATTTAGCCAAATAATTAAAGCAAACCCAACAATCAATTAATTTTTTGCAGAAAACAAATAACTCATCTTTAAAGAATTTTATCAATTATCTACTCTGCAATTATCATTATTTTTTTTATCTTATTTCTGTAAAATTGTTTTACTTCACATAATTATTAAACATAAAAAATTGTTTGTTTAATAAATTTTTTTAACATTACTTAACAAAAATTCTATTCACACTAAATTATTTTGACTAAATGTATAGCATTATATATATATAAACACTCTTGCCATTTATTTTTTACATTTAAAAAAAACATTAGTTCTCCCTGTTACATACGACGAAGAACAGGCCATTAGCTCTTTTGAAATATTGATTTACAACATGTCGTCAACCAATCTATTCCCCACTCAAAAAGACACGTCAGCTGCAATGTTATCAGTGACAGAGAAGCAACTTGGCGAACGGCAAGTCGTTCAATCCCTCACTTAATTCCCAATTAGTCTCCTCTCCCCTCTTCAACTCCCAATCCCAAACCCCCACCTCCCTCTATCTCGGATTTTTTTCTCCGATCATCTCCAGCTTCTTCGGAGATCGTCTCTCTGGTACGCTTTTTAATGCTCACTCTTATAATTTTAAATACATCTGTAAGATTTATTTATCAATAAATTAACGATTAATCTCCAAATTGTCGGCGTATGATGATGTTTGTTATTTATGTCGTTTTATGATGTTTCTTAATCATGAATTGTTGTCTGATTTATGCCAATTTATTATTTTGATATTGAGATTCAAAAAAGCAATCTGATTTAAGGTATTAAAGTGGAATTCATGAATTAGCCCGAATAGAATTTTCAGTTACATAAGTATTTTTTTATTTTATACAATTTTGATGACATTTTTAATTTTAATTAAGGGGGTATGATTTGGGTTTTTTATCTTTTGATTTTGACTTGACATGTGTAATTATTTCCGATTCTGGACTCGTTTTATGCTGGATTTTTGCAAGTATTGCAGAGGTGTTCAAGAGGATTCAGTTGTTGGCAATGGCGGCTACCTTCAGAGCATTTTTGAACAGTCCTGTTGGTCCGAAGACAACTCATTTCTGGGGACCTGTTGCCAACTGGGGGTTTGTTGCTGCTGTATGTGCCACTAATTTCTTTTTTATATGTTGTGTTGCTGCATGATTTTAATTTTTATGCCCTGTGACTTATTGTGATCGTATCTGATCTACTGAACAGGGGTTAGCAGATATGCAAAAACCCCCAGAAATGATTTCTGGAAATATGACTGGAGGTAAAAGAATTCCGGTGTTGATTTTGTTTGATTTCTAGTGCTGATGGTTGAGATTCTGATCTTTGTTATTGTTGCTTCAGCTATGTGTGTTTATTCAGCATTGTTCATGAGGTTTGCATGGATGGTACAGCCTCGTAACTATCTACTTCTAGCATGCCATGTTTCAAACGAGACCGTGCAGCTCTATCAACTCTCTCGTTGGGCAAGGAGTCAGGGGTGAGTAACTTCACTTGTGACATGTGTTTTAATTAATTTGTTCTTAATTGCAATATATATTCTTCTGTTCTGGCTGCTTGGAATAATGTTAGGGAAGAAAAAAACTATTCTATCATTATGGTCTGGCGGAAGCAGGTTTGGGAAACTTAGGAAAGGTTTATTTTTTTGTTCTTCTTTCTTTCTTCTGGCCTTGCCATTTTTTTTTCAAGAAGTGGATTCAAAATCTGTGTCCAAGTCTAATAATTAGCCAATACATTTGCTATTCCATCAGGTATTGTAATGCCAACTAAGCTATGAACAAGAATGGTGACTTGTAAACAAAGAAACACAAATTATAAGATGGGGGAATTGATGACAGAAAGAAGAAAATCTGGATTTTTTTTTATTGCAGTAAACAAGGATTACAAAGAATAGGAAACAAGTAGCCTCACACCACTCAAGGGAATCACTCCCATATCAGAATCACACCAATTACAAAGAGATTTTCATTATTACATATCCTACTAGAATTACGAGTGCCCAGCATATACCACTCAAGGGAAGGGAATCACTCCCATATCAGAATCACACCACTTACAAAGAGATTTTCATTATCACATATCCTACTAGAACTACGAGTGCCCAGCATATAGTCTTACAGTTGGCACTTACTAGATGACTAGACTTCTAACTGCTATAACTAATAAATAAGGACATCAGTTATTATTGCCACTTGGATGATAATCCAATATGATTAACATCAATTATCAGACACCGATTGCTCTCCCTTTTCAACTTAAATGGCTTGAACTTGAGCCTGCACAAAATACCTCTTTCCACTGCAATTTGACTCAACAAAATCCATAGCTTTATCACCCTTGTTCACGTTTTTAGAACCAACCATTTCCTTGTGATTATTTCTACTTCAAGTGCTGCTGTTCTGATCACCAGAATTTGCTTAAATAAAAGATTTTCATGTATTAACACCAGATGATGCAATGGGAATGACTTTGAATATTTTCCTAGTAGTGGCTAGTTGATATGCCTAGTGAAGTTTCTTTATTCCTTTTCTTAGGTACTTGTCACCGGAGAAAAAGGAGGAAGCTAAATCTCAGTAACTTGATGCAAGTGCTTTTGCTGCCCCCGTTCCAGTTGTTTTTGTTGTGATTTCTGCAGAAAATTATTGTGATTTCTTTTTTGCAATCCTTTGGATCAAGTTGCATTTGAGCTCAACACACGTATAATAACGCAGCAGCTTGTTACACAAGCCGTGGTGCAGATTTGTTCTGTTGTCTTTGATGCACTGGCTGGGAGACAATACAATCACGGTCATAAATCATTTACAAGGTTATCTCACAATGGAACCAGCCATGATCGATTCCTGCTGATGAAGCACTCTGCTGAAGACATTACTATTTCACTACTCTACTAAAATGTCTTTTATTTTAGAAAGAGATCATACAAATTACAATGGTTGGAAATAAAATCACGTAAAAAACTAATTAATCATAACGAATCTTCTACGGAAAAGAATAATGGGTGATAATTCATACTATGAAAGTCTTCAGCAAAGATTACAGGGGCTTTGTTTTGCCATTTCACTCGTCAGAAGCCATGCAATGCAGCCTGCCATATGCTGCTGCCTAGTCTTCTAAACACAATCCCGGCACTCTATGCTAATCTCAGGAGTCACCACCAATCTCTCTTTTATGCTTCCGGCTCTTTTTCTTGGATTTTAAAACGATGGTTTCTTCATTTTCTCCAGATCTCTTCTTTTTCTCCTTTTTTTCTTTAGATGCCTTCTTTCTTTTTACAGGCAATGTTCCCATCTCATCTTCGGTTTGGACCTCGGTAGTTTGTATCTCATTGGCATTCTGTGCTGGTGCCGCAACTTCTGCGAAGCACAATTGGGACGGCGGTAATCGATAGACAATCTACGCAAGAAAAATCATTGATACAGACAAAGCTCTAACCTGATGTTAGCATTTCGCAATAAAGAAAAACATATCATAGCACTATTAGAAAGACAGATCTAGCATGATTCTGGGATCAGTCTAGTTTAAAAGGCATACTCGTTTCAAGTATCCATCCATCCAAGGGAGAACTGTGATCTAATAGCACCAAGGGTCCTAAATGATAGATCAAAAACAGTTCTTGACATTCAAGCACAATGGTGGCATAAAAAAAACCCGTGAAGCTGTGCAAATAAAGGGAAAACCAACCTTTGTCAACAATATTTGAATCAAAAACAACATTTGTAAGGTGCTGCTTCAAGAAAACCTGCACCACATAGTTGTAGCTTGATTAAATGACTTGGAATATACACAATAAATATTATCATAGCTCCCATAAACTCATTCAAAAACAAACCTCCATCATCCAAATATCAAAATTTCTGATTTTTGAACTAAATCTTACACTGGCAGGATTGATTTTTGAACCAAATACCCCAAAGCATCATTTCAGCTCTGTATCCATGGGAGTTTCAACTTTCATCTAATGAAACTCACTTTATAGAACATTCAATCAACTAACAGTACTCGTGATGACATCATGTCAGTTGATAAAATGTTAAGGAGATGGAAAACTGACAAGTCAATTCCAATTAGAGTATTCATGTATTGTAAGTCATTAGGTCGAAAGATAATACCCTGACTCCCAGTGAGGTATTGAAAAAGATAACATTGCATAACTATAGCAATTTAATCAGTAATAAATCAAGTACACGCTTATCCTCAGTGTCATTAGAATATTTAACTTCCATAGTTTCACCGTTAATGACACTGAGATAAGAAGGAATTGGAAAAGACCAACATTAAATATAATATAATGCCATTCCAAGTTGAAAAAAGGAAAATAAATAAAAAAATAAAGTGTAAAGTAAATTAGACTTGATATCTTCACAGAAAGGAAGTCGAAGAAAATAACCTAAGAAAAAGAAAGCGACAAGTTAAGATAACATTTTGGCCTCAATACTAGGAAGCTGCTTATTTAATGGCACAGAGAACCAAGTCAAATATATGTCCGTGAGAGAGATAAAGCAAAATTGTGCTATATGCTCACCGCATGATGCTATCACAGGGAGCTATGGGTGCCTGGCAATGGATCTAATACTTCCAGAACACTTCCCTATAAAACATCCTAACAGCTTTCCTGGAAGAAAAAGATGGATCCAATGTTAACAGAATTATAGGGAAGGGAAATTCAAAAGATGAGATAATCAAGGGCAGGAGCAGCAGTTAGGAACTGATATTGGCTTGCCAAGCAACAAAATTTAACCCAATTCGCAACTACTAAATAGTTAACATTGTATACAGATGCATCAAAACAGAGAATAGGATGGTCTGATTAATGGATCTCAGCCATAAGAAGTCAAGTGAACATACTAAAATAATAAATTGAAACAGCCTGATCAATATACTCCTGTATACTGTATACAGGATGGAGGACCTGCATGCTCCTGGGTTAGCCCGGTTCCTAACTAGTCATTAGCCAAAAATAGTGCGATATAAAACTCATGAAATGGCTCAAGACTGCTTGATTTGATTATGATTCATCAGGGAACCATTTGAAGGTGCTGAGCAAACTGGTCTAAGATAGAATTCCACTGATACTGTCAGATTATACAAAGAATAATTATATAAAAGAACCATATTATGGGATTCATTCAGAGGTTCCTCATTTTTTAAACCAAATAAAATTTGTGTACAAAATCATCAACTATAGATCTAAGCATGATTATGTATCCTCCTTATATGTGATTTTTTATGCTAGCAACCATGGTAAAGACAGCTGTAAAACCCTCCAAACAAACAGATGGAACCAACACATAAGAAGCATAAACATTAACTTAACAGGAAATTCTCTTGCTATATGCAGAGCAGAAACTTGATTTAAATAACGCCAGTTTGTATGAACTACATAGTGTCTGGAGTCAGATTTCCACATTCCATGAAGAAATGCCAAGTTATGTATGAGTTCAAAAAATAAAATATTCCCATCTAACATATCACTAAAAAATAACTCCGTTAAACACTGTAATTTCCACACTGCTCAGTTCAAAAAACAATTCCACAACACTTGAGGAAGGACAGATCAGATTCTAAATCTTAACTTTTATTCCTATCCTCTGACCATTTGATCCATATGTGTTCCATGGAATTAAAATGGATGGTGTCGCGACGACGATTTTTTACGCGCTTCGCGCCCCCGTCATCTCTCTCTGGAGAGACAATGACGCGCAGTGAAAATGGGGTGTTTAATAGTCATAAAAATTACAACTATAAATATCAGGAGTCGCCACCTAATATTAAGGTTACTAGGAACCTAGTGGTCTGCGAGAGTCTTGGGTAAGGGGACTTGTTGTGCAAGGGGAAGACGCATCACCCTCAGTGCACCCTACCTCAGGCAAGCTGCATTGTTATTTTTCTTAAATTCTTAAGGGAAACTCAGGATTTGAGCATACTCTTCTATGGTAGGGGTCATGTCAACATCCCCAAAGGTAAAGCACCGGTAGCTGGGATCCCAAAGGTGCATAAGGGCTTTGACTGCTGATATCTGAACCGGAATTTTCATCAGGTGAGCGATTCTTCCATGTCTTACTTCAAACAACGCCTCATCTACATACCCCATGATGGGCATAAGCCTCTTCAAATTTTCTGTGGAGCAGTGGATTTTGGTCATGTGTGGCAATCCATTGATTTTAGCTCTTGGGCAATCTCCCTCAGTTATCTGCGTCATCTCAGATCTTTCCCCGTATTCAAAAAAGGTCATGGAAGCCATGGTCTGATAATTTATTTTAAAAAGGAATGAATTATTAGAGAGATTGTATCTTAGGTTCTAAAATATGCAGGGTAAGTTTTCTATCTAGTCACAACAGGTCCATGAACTGCCCAGTGACCACCTTACGTGAAGGTGGTATGGGGGTTTACAAGAAATGGTCGAGACGCAGTGTGACCGCCATTATCGAGTAAACACTTTCGGTTCATAGTTGGATATTTCACGACTCACGAACACGATCGAAAGTCATGAAGCGGACCGCTAATCCCCACCTAACTTAGAATTGGGTTTTTCAGGAAATAAAATGCATAATGACATTTATTCAAACACCATGTTATGCCCATATAAATTAAAAGTGCATGCTAAAGCGGTAAAAATAAATGAACCGGAGAATAAACAATCAAACAAACAAAACTTAGTCCAACAATGTCCCCGATAGAACTACCAACAATCGCTTTTAGATTGTGTATTAACTATTCGAGCTCACATTATCGCATTAGATTGTGTATTACTTGTCTTCATTGCAGAGTTGAGATTTTTTTTATGAGCGTTAAATAGAAAAGTAGTTACCTTAATAAGATAGAAATGGGACTGAAGTTAAAGATAAAAAAAAAGAACATAGGAATTATTGAGAGAGAAAAAACAAGATGAAGAGAAGTACGAGAAAGTTTAATTTGTTTTTAGATAAGTGGCCTTCATACACGAGTTTGTATTAATACAATTAATTTCTGTAAAGTTATAATTATAGATTCTATTAATATGTAAGAGAGATGAATACAACTTTGAACACACTGTATAATTCTTAATGAAGAAAACTTGTTGGAATATTTATGTTAGTTTTTTTATTTTTTTCTTTGAAGCCTTCGATATTGTTTTACTGGATAATCCTTAAATAATCAACCAATTTAATTAAAAAAAATTATATTTGCACGAGAAATAAAATTAATCAAATTTTCACAAAAATCTATAAATTAGTAAGTTGGCATGCCAACAAAGTAAGTGAGGGTAAAAGATTTAAAATCCCTGCCATCACACTGTGAAACAAGCGAATTTACCATTGTTTACCCCAAGTTCTCTGTAGAAACAGAAAGGGCCATTGAAGAACATACCATATAAAGTTCTTGTCATTCCATAACCAAAAAAAAACATTTATATATATATATATATATAAAAGCATTAACTGGTTAAGATCACCCTCTAGATATCCCTCCTCCATCGCCAAGATTCTCTTGCTCTTCCTTCAAAGATATCCAGACCCGAAGAACCCGGACCCGTCTCCCCCAAAACGTCTTGTCCAAATCTGCTTTAGATTGTGTTAACCAGCAGTCTATTCAGTCAATTCGTTTAATTTTTACTTGGGCAAAAAAAAAATCACAACATCGGTTAACATGGAAAAACAAACCAAAAATATGTGCCGATCGATCTCGTGCTGAGGCCATTAGTTCAGGAGGCGTAGAGTGCCCAGGGACCTGGCGGGGGAGACTTTTTTCTGTGGCGATCGGAGGGCTGGGAAAGAGTGGAGATACTTGCAATTGGGGCAAGAAGGAGAGGATTTGGAGAGGATGACTAGAAGATGACAATTTGAACAAGCCAGAGCTACCATGTTGCTGTTTCTTGAGGCATGGTTCTTGTTATCAGATTCTTCCGGTGAACTCCTGGAGCTGTTCCATTGATCAGGACAGTTTGGAATTGTTGACATGTTGAGCTCGAGGTCTAGCTTCTGGTTCTTGGGCCAGCTCCAGCTCTTTTTCAAGTTTTTCTGTTCAGATAATACATTCTCCCCGACTGCAGAAAACACAGTTTTAGGAAATATATATATCAGACTAATGGAGCCTCCTCTTCAGTGGACACGCCTCTCTTGCATGAACCCTATCTGTTTCCTTACAAAGTTTCCTTCCTCAATCTGCTCTCGCGCGTCTTAGCTTATCTCAGCTTCGAAATTTGATTAGAAGATGCAGAGCCAGGTTATGGGACAGACGTGGAAGGGAAGGTCTGGAAATGGAGAAAAAACTTGCGGTGGATATATACATAAAACGGAGCTCACGGAGCTGTCGCTGGCTCCAACACGGGCGGCTGTTCTCGAAAAGAGTAGGAACAACTCATCATCATCATCAGAATCTGAAAATACCCCTTCTAGGAAGAGGAAGCTCTTCTCCGATCCGTTTCAGGTGCTCGGAAATGGAGTTGTACCAGTCCAAGCTAGTGTCGACCTCCATGCTAGAAGCCCGCTACCACTGGACTGGGAGCAATGCCTTGATCTTGAAGTATCTTTCTTTCTCTCTTTCTTTCTATATTTTGTTTGCTTGCCATGCACGCAAATCGCTGTCTGAATTCTGCTTTAGTGTGCAGTTTCCTGGCTATAAAAATGTTGATATGTCGTAATTTAATGCCTACGCATGTCAATAATGAAGTACAAATGCTTTCTTAATTGTCGCTCCATTAGTCTGATATATATTTCCTAAAAATGTGTTTTCTGCAGTCGGAGAGAATGTATTATCTGAACAAAAAAACTTTGAAAAAGAGCTGGAGCTGGCCCAAGAACCAGAAGCTAGACCTCGAGCTCAACATGTCAACAATTCCAAACTGTCCTGATCAATGGAACAGCTCCAGGAGTTCACCGGAAGAATCTGATAACAAGAACCATGCCTCAAGAAACAGCAACATGGTAGCTCTGGCTTGTTCAAATTGCCATCTTCTAGTCATCCTCTCCAAATCCTCTCCTTCTTGCCCCAATTGCAAGTATCTCCACTATTTCCCAGCCCTCCGATCGCCACAGAAAAAAGTCTCCCCCGCCAGGTCCCTGAGCACTCTACGCCTCCTGAACTAATGGCCTCAGCACGAGATCGATCGGCACATATTTTTGGTTTGTTTTTCCATGTTAACCGATGTTGTGATTTTTTTTTTGCCCAAGTAAAAATTAAACGAATTGACTGAATAGATTGCTGGTTAACACAATCTAAAGCAGATTTGGACAAGACGTTTTGGGGGAGACGGGTCCGGGTTCTTCGGGTCTGGATATCTTTGAAGGAAGAGCAAGAGAATCTTGGCGATGAAGGCTGTGATCTCGGGGAGGAGGGATATCTAGAGGGTGATCTTAACCAGTTAATGCTTTTATATATATATATATAAATGTTTTTTTTTGGTTATGGAATGACAAGAACTTTATATGGTATGTTCTTCAATGGCCCTTTCTGTTTCTACAGAGAACTTGGGGTAAACAATGGTAAATTCGCTTGTTTCACAGTGTGATGGCAGGGATTTTAAATCTTTTACCCTCACTTACTTTGTTGGCATGCCAACTTACTAATTTATAGATTTTTAGTGAAAATTTGATTAATTTTATTTCTCGTGCAAATATAATTTTTTTTAATTAAATTGGTTGATTATTTAAGGATTATCTAGTAAAACAATATCGAAGGCTTCAAAGAAAAAAATAAAAAAACTAACATAAATATTCCAACAAGTTTTCTTCATTAAGAATTATACAGTGTGTTCAAAGTTGTATTCATCTCTCTTACATATTAATAGAATCTATAATTATAACTTTACAAAAATTAATTGTATTAATACAAACTCGTGTATGAAGGCCACTTATCTAAAACAAATTAAACTTTCTCGTACTTCTCTTCATCTTGTTTTTCTCTCTCTCAATAATTCTTATGTTCTTTTTTTTTATCTTTAACTCGGTCCATTTCTATCTTATTAAGGTAACTACTTCTCTATTTAACGTTCATAAAAAATCTCAACTCTGCAATGAAGACAGTAATACACAATCTAATGCGAAGTGACTGAATAGTTAATGCGAAGAGACTGAATAGTTAATACACAATCTAAAGCAGATTGTTGGTAGTTCTATTGGGGACATTGTTGGACTAAGTTTTGTTTGTTTGATTGTTTATTCTCCAGTTCATTTATTTTTACTGCTTTAGCATGCACTTTTAATTTATATGGGCATAACATGGTGTTTGAATAAATGTCATTATGCATTTTATTTCCTGAAAAACCCAATTCTAAGTTAGGTGGGGATTAGCGGTCTGCCTCATGACTTTCAGTCGGTGTTCAGAGTCGTGAAACATCCAACTATGAACTGAGTGTTTACCTGATAATGGCGGTCACACTGTGCCCCAACCATTTCTTGTAAACCCCCATACCACCTTCATGTAAGGTGGTCACTGGGCAGTTCATGGACCTGTTGTGACTAGATAGAAAACTTACCCTGCATATTTTAGAACCTAGGATACAATCTCTCTAATAATTCATTCATTTTTAAAATAAATTTCAGAAATTATCAGACCAAGACCATGGCTTCCATGACCTTTTTTTTTGAATACGGGGAAAGATCTGAGATGATGCAGATAACTGAGGGAGATTGCCCAAGAGCTAAAATCAATGGATTGCCACACATGACCAAAATCCACTGCTCCACAGAAAATATGAAGAGGCTTATGCCCATCATGGGGTATGTAGATGAGGCGTTGTTTGAAGTAAGATATGGAAGAATCGCTCACCTGATGAAAATTCCGGTTCAGATATCAGCAGTCAAAGCCCTTATGCACCTTTGGGATCCCAGCTACCGGTGCTTTACCTTTGGGGATGTTGACATGCCATAGAAGAGTATGCTCAAATCCTGAGTTTCCCCCACAACCCTCACAAAGTTTATTTCAGACAAAAAATTGAGAATACAGTCCAAGAGGTTGCTAAGTTACTATGCCTGGATCAAGTAGGTCAGTACATGACATCTTCTAGAGGTTTCAAAGTGGAAGGCGATTGAGAATAAGTTGAAAGCAAGTAAAGATAAAGGGAGGCTCAGAGAAGAAGTGCATCGGTCGGTGGCTTTTGCAATCTTTGGTTTAGTTTTGTTCCTTTCAGAAGTCTGCTGGGATAATTAGCATGGAAGCGGCTAGTGCTCTTGTTGAATATGAGCAGGGAAAGAATAACCCTGTTTCAGAAGAAAAGGCTTGGGTGGAGAAATACCGGGCGCTTCCCAAAAGTAATTTCAGATGGAAAGCTCCTTGGGTAAATAATTCAGCTTATCTAATGAGTTGTGGTAATAAGGCATGGGTCCTGCTAATTGGCTTAACCGGTTATGTCAGTTATTCTCCCTCTCTAGTAACCAAACAGTTTGGGGGAACACAGTATGTACCAAGAACTAAAGGGCTGACCGGGTACACTGGTTTTTTCAAAGAAGTTAACTCATTGGGGCAACCTGTTTTAGTTAGCAGAGAGCCCCACCCAAAGAAGCCTTCTGTTAGCCCTGGTTACCTGGTATGGAGGAGCTATGAGATACCTCAAAACGTCGTAAGACAAAGCCTGGTACGAGATAAAGCACCCGTCTTTGTTGAAACTAAAAGAAAGAGGGTTGACGAAAGGGACCTGCAAGAAGAGTTGGATAAGTTAAGGATTGAGCTCAGCAACAGCAAAAGCAATCAGAAATTCCTAGAGAAGCAACTACTAGAAGAAGAACAGATGAGGGTTTCTTTGGATCGTCAACTGCAAGGAAAAGAAGAGCAGATTAACAGGTTGATCCAAGAAAAAAGTCAGCTAGAAGAAACGAGTTCTCGATATGATGACCGGATGAGTAAATATGAAATGTTGGAAAATGAATTGGTTACTTTGAAGAAGGCATTTGAAAATAGAGAGCATGCAGACCAAGAATTGGTAGCCTCAGTAGTAAAGGAAAGAGACCATTACAAGATGAAATGGGAAGCTGAGAAGGAGAAAGGAAAGGGTGGCCAGTCTTGTCTTTGAAGAGGAAAAAGATTTGAAAAGCCCAAGTACAGAGTGCAAGCATAAAGTGAGTTTGAGGTCAAGAGGGTAGTAGTCTAATATGAAAAGGTACTTAGCCCAAACCAACAACCTAAGAGACCGTATTTCCACTCTACAAGCTGAATTAGAAACTCAAGAAGAGGAATTAAAAATGGTGCAAGAGCAGCGTAGTGAATGGAAAGAATGCACCGCTGAAATCAAAGCTCAGTTAAACTCCGAGATAACAGGGCTCGATGCAGGGTTACAAAAGGCTAAGGATCAAAACCAACAACTTGAGAAAATGGTTCGCATATTAGAGAAAAATAATGAATCATTGGCTGCCAGTAATGAAGCGATACGACAGGATAATTTTGTACTCCATCACAAGATAGAGCAAACCGATAAACTAATCAACATAGTGGCTAGGAAGGCAGATGAACTATGTGTAAAAGCAACTAGGATAGGTGGCAGTGCCCGCAAATATGAAATGTACTTGGATGAACTCTCCTCTTTTGTTAAGTTTGTAGCTAACAGAGGAGTAGCATTTGAGTAAATATTTTGTATGTCTCTATTTTGATGAATGAAATGGACAAGATTCACCTTTTGTTTTTGTCAAGTGTATATGATTCAATTGATTCGAGTACTAGGGCAAAACTTCCACAAGATATCTACGGATCTTACCCGACACAGAAGTCATGGATTGGTTTTTAAAAAATAAAAATCATCATGCATACATTCATTCATCCTAAATAACACATATCATCAACAGGTTGAAATATAGGTCCCCGAAGAACTTCACCTCCTAGAATTTACAACACTCGTCTTCGTCAAAGAAATATGGAGGACGAAGAACGCGCACATCAAGATGCTCACTTTCAAGAAGCGTTGAATGCTTTAAAAGATAGTGTAGTTCGCATCGCTAGCTTACTTGAGCAGACACTGAGAAATACCTCCGGTGAGGATCCTTTAACTAGACCTCCGACAACTACTCAAACACAAGCGGTAAACCACCCTGATGAGATAATCGGAGACGGGATTCAAGATCCTCAACAAAATCCCGCTTTTGGGCATGCAACCGCACCGACAACCTTACCAACACTAATTGTTGGAATATCTATAAATGAGTCCCATAAAACACAGTCATCTAATGGTGTTGATCAAGACAAAATGGCAGCATTGGAAGCTCGGATAAGGGCCATTGAAGGAGCAGAGTTGTATGATCCGGTGAGGGCTGCAGAAATGTGTTTGGTCCCAAATGTGGTGGTACCAAAAAAGTTTTGTGTTCCTGAGTTCATCAAGTATACTGGAACACAATGCCCTGTCACACATCTGAAGTCATATTGTAACAAAATGGCGGAAGTGGTGCATGATGAGAAATTATTAATGCATTTCTTTCAAGATAGTTTGAGTAGGGCAGCTTTAAGTTGATACATGAGGCTTGATAATACTAGAGTTCGTAATTGGAAAGACTTGGTAGATGCTTTTGTTAAGCAATACAAGTATAATATGGATATTATCCCTGATAGAACTAGTCTGTCCAACCTGGAAAAAGGGGAAAAAGAGAGCATAAGAGAATATGCTCAAAGATGGAGAGACCTGGTTGCACAAGTACACCCTCCCCTTTTAGATAGAGAGATGGTTACTCTATTCGCCAATACACTGAGAGCACCATACTACGAACATGTGATGGGAAGTTCGGCACAACAATTTACGTGGTTGTGGCAGAGCGTATAGAGCAAGGAATAAAAAATGGGAGAATCTCTGCACCTATGGAAAAGAAGGGTAAGAGAAAAGAGGTTGATCATATTGAAGGCGGTTATAAGGGCAAGAACACCCAGTTCCCAAAATACAACCCCTCATCATCTCAAGTCGCCAACATTAACTTCAACTCTCCATTCTCTACCAAAAGACCCGAGAACCAAATTGGAAATTTACCAAAAAAACCAAATTAGAAGTTTCCCCAAAAAGAGTTACCAAGAACTTCAGGAACAGTTACCCCTATTATCATTGCCTTTGAATGAGATATATCAAAAGTTATTAAGTATTGGGCATGTAGCTCCCATACCCTTGACACCCTTGCAACCGCCTTATCCCAATTGATATAAACCGGATCTCACTTGCGAATACCATGCAGGAATCGCAGGACACAACATCCATACATGCATTGCTTTTAAAAGGAAGCTCCTCCAATTAATTAAAGCTAGATGAATAACATTCGAAGATCCCCCAAATATAAGCACCAATCCACTACCTTGTCATGCTTCGGGTAGCGGATCAGTGAATATGTTGGACGTCGAGTCTCCAAGAAGCTTAAAAGTGCTGATAGAAAGAATCTATCAAATGCTGACAAGCAAAATATGATGACATGAGATGTTGCCAATATCATAACCAGAAAAGTCATTTTATTAGTCAGTGTCGAGGCTTCTATGAAAATGTGATGCAAATGATAAATAGAGGTCTGCTTCGGATAGAGACAATTACAGATGATAACGTGTTTGTGACAGAGATGTCAGATAAAGAAGTATGTCGGGTCCAGTTCACTACAGGAGGGCCACCCAAATTAGTTTTGACTAAACCCACCACTACACCTAGAAAAGAATATAATGTCATACCATACAACTATGGGCATTTATCTCAGGGTGCAAGACAAACACTCGTCTTTCTACCCGAAATTGGAGGCTTGACCCGAAGTGGTAGATGTTTTACACCGGAGGAGTTAAAAAAAGATTAAGGGAAAGGAAGTGGTCGACGTGTCCGAAGAAATAAATAAACCCGTAACAGAAGAGGAGACCAATGAATTCCTAAAGTTGATGAAGCATAGTGAGTATAGTGTGGTGGAACAACTCAAGAAGACTCCTGCTAAGATATCATTATTTTCCTTGATATTAAGTTCTGAATCTCATCGGAAAGCTTTGCAAAAAGTGTTGAATGAGGCATATGTACCCCAGGACATCAACCTAAAGGCCATGGAGCATTTAGTAGGGAGAATACAGGCTTCAAATTATGTGTATTTTACTGAAGATGAAGTGGATTCTGATGGTACAGGACATAATAAGCCATTATACATCACAATACGATGTAAAGATGTTTTAATTGGGAAAGTATTAATTGATAATGGCTTTGCACTGAATGTGTTACCAAGGCACATGTTAAAAGAAATGCCCATTGATGCTTCGCACATGAAGCCAAGTACAATGATGGCGAGGGCATTTGATGGATCACCAAGACCAATAGTGGGGACTTTGAAAGTAGAATTATATGTGGGACCACAAATGTTTCTAGTGACGTTGCAAGTAATGGATATACATCCATCTTACAGTATATTACTAGGAAGACCATGGATACATGCAGCTGGAGTAGTGGCCTCTTCACTACACCAATGCTTGAAATACATTATAAATGGAATGTTGATTACTGTCAAAGCTGAGGAAACAGTTTCAATGACCAGGAATGTGGATGTACCTTTTGTAGAAGTGAAGGACTGTAGGGAGAGGAATATTCATCCTTTTGAAATAGTGAATGCAGACTGGGTTTTGAGGGCGCGATGGTAAAGAAACCTAGAATCCCGGAAGCAGCAAAGATGGCTGCTAAGTGTTTCTTAAGGAACGGGATTCCCTTTCAGTATGATCCCATAAACGGAATGCTAGAGCGAATCAATATAATAAAATTAAAATGTGCGGATCAGAGGTTCGGACTGGGATATAAGCCAAAAAAAGAGGATTACAAGCGGGTTGCCCAAGCTAAGAAAGAAGCAAGCATGGCAAAAATTGAGGGAAGAGAGTCAAAAGAAGAAGAGCTTGTCCTCCCACCACTCCAAGTATCTTTTTGTAGTTCAGTTGAGGAGATCAAGTCAGGCATAACTGATCTACATATTGGCACTCTTGAATGCCAAGGAGAAGAGGCAGATTTTCCGCAGATATCCATCCACGATGCCAATGAGCCTCCCGCAAGAACTTTTGTTCAAAAATTAGCTGGAGAGAAGACACACCAGAATTGGAAGATGGAGCCTGCTCCTATTGTGTTTAAAAAGAATTACTTTTGTCTGATCATGTCCATGTTTTAATCCATTTTGACCTTGACGGTAATCTAGCTCACGATGCCGCAAGATTTTGCTTTGTCAAATGAGCACTCTTTTTTATAAGATCATGCATTTTTATCTATGACATATCATTTGCAAATACGCACTCTTACACGAAACACACCTTACACTTTCAAGAGTGTTGAAAGATCCAGCCACTCACAAAACTATCACACTAAGAATAATTGGCCAAATTTCAATGATGTCACTGTACTTGATGACGAGGAATAGGCAAAGGAAGATATAAAAGAGTTTGCTAAATTGGTGGAAAAGTCTGAAAAAACTTGGAAACCTTTTAGTGAGGAACTTGAAACCATCAATTTAGGAACCGAGCAAGAGGAAAAGGAGTTAACAATCAGTACCCTTATTACGACTGAAGAAAGAGGAAAATTGATCTCTCTTTTGCATGAATATGCAGATATTTTTGCCTGGACTTATGCAGAAATGCCCGGTTTAGATACTGATATAGTCATGCCTAAAATCCCTTTAATAGAAGGAAGCATGCCAGTAAAACAAAAAAACTGAAGAATGCGGCCAGATATGCTCCTAAAAGTTAAAGCAGAGATACAAAAGCAATGGGACGCAGGGTTCCTAGAGGTCGTTCACTACCCTCAATGGGTAGACAATATGGTTGTGGTCCCCAAGAAAGAAGGAAAGATTCGGGTGTGTGTCGATTATAGAGATTTGAACAAAGCAAGCCTGAAAGATGATTTTCCATTGCTTCACATAGATATCTTGGTGGATAATGCCGCTAAAAATGCCACATATTCATTCATGGATGGGTTTTCTGGTTATAACCAAATTAGGATGGCAGAAGAGGACAAAGAGAAAACCACATAAGCATAATATGTCGTGACGGCTATTTTTTATACGCTTCGCGCCCCCGTCATCTCGAGAGAGACAACGACGCGCGGTGAAAATGGGGTGTTTAATTGTCATAAAAATTATGACTATAAATATCAGGAGTGACCACCTAGTATTAAGGTTACTAGGAACCTAGTGGTCTGCGAGAGTCTTGGGTAAGGGGACTTGTTGTGCAAGGGAAGACGCATCACCCTCAGTGCACCCTACCTAAGGCAAGCTGCATTGTTGTTTGATTGTTTTTCTTAAGTTTGATTATCATTTTTTTTTCTTTTCTAAAGTTCGACGTAGATCTCTTTTCGTGAGAGAATCTCTACCTCGTTAGGAGTTTGAAAGACTAACCCAAAGAATTTTCCACTACAAAAAAAATTTATTTGCAAGTGTACTTTACAATATAATTTTACACCGCAATAAAAAAAATCTTCTTTAGTATCTCCAAGTGTACTTTACAATGTAATTTTACATCGAGATAGCTAAAACAAAAATATTTTTTTTAATATTTTAGCCAAATTCCAAAGGATAATCATAAACCGATTACGATATTCAATTTTTCGTTTTAAAATATGAGAAAGATGCAACATATTTTTTTTATGAAAAATAAACATGGAAAAATCTTGGAATCCGGTCGTATGCACGAAAACAACAATATCTTTTGTTTTGTTTTTTTTTCATAATAATAATAACAATAATAATAATAACAATAAACATATTTTTTTTTCATTTTTTTGTCTTTATTTTTACTTGGGCTGGGCTGTCAGTCCGGTGGGCTGACAGCCTACCTTATTTGGACTGGGCTTAGCAGCCCGAATGGGCTAGAAGCCCAGTTGGTTTTGGGTATGGGCTATCAGTCTAGTGGGCTGACAACCCGCCTTTATCTTGGGCTGGGCTTCCAGTCTTTGTGGGCTGAAAGCCCAATTGGGTTTGGACTGGGCTGTCAGTCCAGTTGACTGACAGCCCGTCTTATTTTGGGTCGGGCTTCCAGGCTTTGTGGGCTAGAAGCCCCGAAATTCTCTAGGCACATGGGTCGGACACAACCCGATCCACGTGAGCAGTGGGACGCAAATTGCATCCCACTGCTCGCATGCAGCCGAAGGAGACGGTGAACGGTGGTTGTTTTTGAATGTGAAGAAAGGTGTACCTGTTAGTACCGTTGGGTAGAGGAGGTCGAGGTGATGATTCTTGTCGTGGTGGCGTCGTTAACGGTGGTCTGTGGTGGCTGGAGGAAGCTTCCAAAGTCACCGGGACTTACGTGGTCGTTGCTTCGCCTGAGAGTGTGTTTAGGTTGATAGTGTGTAGGGGAGGTTCACGGTGGTATTATGGGTGATATTTGGTAGTTTAATGGCCTCTAACAGTGGGAGAGATAGAGCTCAACGGAGCTAGATTTTAGAGAGAGAGAAGTTGCAGACCAAGAGGGAGAGAGAGAGATCAACGCCGAGGGAGATGAAGATGGTGGTGGTGGTTTGTGTGATTTTCCCTCGTTTCTCTTGTTTTTATTTGCCAAAAATCTTTGTGAATTTCCAGAACTTCCCCCAGTTTTTCACTGGTTTTCTCTTAGCCTTTTTGCTTGTTCCTCCTTTTTTTTCTTCCTTTTTCTTTTTGTTGCTCTATCTCGTGTTATTTATAGGCGGAGGAGATGGAATTGTCACACCACGCTACAGTCGCGTGCAGTGAGTGGAGTTGTCTCCGACAGTGGCGAGCTACAGCTACGGTGATGAGTCGAATCCCACAGCGCCATGCTATAGTGTTATGATTGCCTTCACAGCAGCGTGATTGCAGCGGCGTTCATGGCTGATGCAGGTGTGGGCCTAGTAACATTGCATTTTGGTCCTTTGATTTGTGATTGTTCCAAGTGCGCTCCCAATTGGTTTTAAACTCTTAGATTTGTGCAATTATACCCCCGCTAAAATTTCAAAAGTGGCCTTAACTTTGCGTACCTTTTTATTTTGGTCATTGATTTCGGATTTATGCGATTTGACCTCAATAGACTATTAAACTCTTAATTTTCTTCAATCTTGCCCCTAACTTCAGTGATTGGTTTGGAAAAAATTCAATTCAATCTCCAAAAACTCCAATTTTCTCAATTGAACCCGAATTAAGCTCAAAAACTTTATCTTTTATCAATTAAACCCTTAACGAAATTAATTTGACCAATTTAAAGTATAATTAAGTTCTTGCACTTAATTAAATCCTTCATCTTGAACCTAAATTAATTCTTAAACATAATTATACTTCGAATTGGCTCATGATTAAATCAAATTGACCTATCAAAAATATAATTATGTCTTTCGGCTTAATTTTTTTATGCAGATTTACCCAATAATAAATTATTTTATCCTTGAATCTGCATTTCTCTTCATTTTTGGGCATAAAAGAGATACGATCAGACTCCGAAAACAACCAAAATTTCCACATTGATTTTTCAACCCACGCCGGCCCTTTTTATTTTATTTTTGTTAGTTTTTTGGTATATTTTGGGGAATAACCCAGAAATTGGGTTATGACAGATGGGACAAGGCAAAAATGGTCCATTGCAAATTTATCTCACAAAGCCCACTTCAGGCCAGTGACTCCAACGCAGACGCATTGCAAAGCTTAAAGTCAGGCAAACACAGTCCATTGCAAAGGCCTTACCCACTCTGTTGCTAAGTCAGATCAAATTATTTGAGTCGCGGCCCTTATTGAAGTGCCAACTTCCTATTTAGATCATCGACTTACAAACTCAAAAACTGAACCACACCAAAAAATAATTGCCACTAGCAAACAAAATACATATTTCATCTGAACAAAAATTTGGTCCATTCACAAGAGACTATAGGATAATCTTAAAAGAGCTAATACCTAGTCAAGTTGATATTTTTATATTGCAATCACATGCAGAATGCAACGCAAAATTAAACAGCAATTAGAGTGTAAAGTATTTATTGCATATTCTAGTCAAAATAGATGCATGTACCAGTTCGCATGTCGAATGAAGCAAGGTCACCGGATCCATTTCCTATATATAAAGTATGGCCATCTTGATCTTCAGTAACGGCCTTAATTGCAGTCTCTCTGAAATCAAATGATAGAACAGGTCTACGCTGAGCAGAAATATCATACAAATGGACCTGTTAGGTAAACAACAATTATCAAGTTATATAAATTTGAGGCCATCTGGAAACCTCTTCAGCTGTTAGCAAATGCCTGTGATTATGTGCAACTGCAATTCCACATCCTATGATTCTGGAAAAACAGAAACTATCAATTCATGAAAGAGAATCTCTAAACTCCTCCATTTCTAACTATATCACCGTTTTTTGCAGTAATCACAACCAACATTCAATATTGGTTCCACATAAGCATGCAAAGTTGCAAACAAAAGAAAGGATGTGTATTATTTTAGTATCACACATTTTCCTGGAGCAGCTACTAGGTGTGCATTGTGGATATCTAGTACTCAACTCCAAGCTCTTCCATGTTGCAAAAAAATTTCCCATGGGAGTATTTTCTATGGAAGGATTACCTGATGACTATTGGTGCCAGCCACAAATTTACGGTGATCATCATTACTCTGGAATGTTGTGCATGTAAACCAAGATGGGGTAAATATCCCAAGGCTATTTTTAGGAGGCTGCACAAAGCAAAAATAATGAAATTGACCTAAGGCCAAGTACAAAATTACTTGTAACTGGAAAAATATTTTTTCATCTTGATTTAGAATAGTTAGCTAGTAATATGACTCACAGGTTTGGCAGTCCAGATTTTAGTAGAATCCTCAAGGTCCCATAGATTAACTTCAACACCTTTCCTGCTTTGGAAAACAAAAAAGTCATCATGGCACTAATGAACATAAGCTTCCAAGAATATAAATCCTGTGTGGTATAGTCACACAGATGGGATTACTCACCCTCCAAACACCGCATAGTTTTCACTTCCATCCACTTTAGAGCATAAGACATTACCAGAACCACAAACTTTCCATGTCTTTGTGACACTAATACTGGCACTATCAGAAGTCTATTTTTCGACTCGAATAGACCTCATGCTTGCATTTCCTTTTGATGTACATGTAAGCAAAGTACATGACCTACACATAATCAACACAACGAAGCTTGGTAACTGCTGGTAGTCATAATAACCATAAATTTCCCCTGGTTCTGGAAAAAAAAAACTGTAGAGCTTACCCAGATGGCCTCTCTCTCCTGAATAAATGCAAGCCAGAAATAGCATCATCTTAAGGTTGAACACCATCCTCGCCAACATTAGAAAACACAGCATGAATTTCCCCATTAAGCGGGTTGACGGCTTCAACCTGTGTTACATTAACTATAGCATAACTAAGTAACGCTCAAGTGACACCAGAAGTACCATCAAGAACCAAAAGCTAAACTGCACTCCCCCGACAACATTCAGAATGTAATACAATTAGCTTACCTCTCCATTTTTTCTTGCAACAGCCAATAACTGCAATAAACAAAATTACACCCTAGTAAGACAGTTTTTATACCACGATTAATAAATGCATGCAACATCAGTATGTCCACCACACGTATTACAAGCACCGCTATGAGTCTATGACACATTAACTCCGCGAAAAAGAAAAGGAAAACCCAAAAATCAAAACATGGAAACTGGCATAGCTGTACAAGTTTCGGCTCAAAAAAGTAATAGAAAAAGAAAGAAAGAGCAACACATACAGGGTATTTTTTACGGTCATCAATGGAAGCAGCAAGCACGCATTTGGAGGGATCAGGATCACCCCATCTCTCTACAACCTGAGGTATTCCTCTTTCACCACGAGACTCAATCACTACAATCAAAACCAAATATCAAAACAATAAGAAACGCAAACAGCGAATTGCTTCATTGGGTTGTTAAAGAGAGTTGATAATGTATTTACCTTTTGATAAGACCTAGAGAATCAAAAGTTAGAGCTCGAAGTGGAGGGCAACCTGGGCACTCTAGTGTTGTAGTTCGCGGCATTGTTTCACAATATTCAGTTTCACTTGTCAATACAAACAGAGACAGGGAGAGAGGGAGATACAGAGGATACAAAACCCTAAACCTCTAGTTCTTGTTTTGTCTGAATTTTCTGGTTTTAGTACCCCTTATAAATGATTTTTATTTGATTTTATATTTTAAATTATTTTTATATATTAATATTAAAAATAATTTTTAAAACATAAAATAATTTTTATTTTAAAAAATACGAGGAAAAAACACCTTAAAATAATATAAACCACCTCTTGACTTTTGTATCCACGACCTCCAATGTAGAATACTCAGTGTGTGTCATTAAATATTTGTTTGGAAAATATTTGAAAAATGTTTTTTGAAATAAAAATTTTTTTTAGTATTTTTAAATTATTTTGATATGTTGATATAAAAAAATAATTTAGAAATACAAAATATTATTTTAATGAATTTTTAAAGGAAAAATATTTTGAAAAACAACTATAATTACACTCTCAAATACTCTCTAAAAATCACATATGTTCACATTCTATAGAATTATAACATTAAAATTAATAAACATCCTCCAATAAACCATAGTTTTTATACCTGGGGTAGGATTGAGCCAATATAAATATTAAATTATGAGTTTGGTAGATTAATCTCATTTAATTTGAATGATTTTTTTATAAATAAATTAAAATGATATTAACTAGATCAAACAAATCAATTCTCTTTTTATTTTTGTTGACTCAGAGCATCTCCAGCGGGGATGTCAAATTGAGAAGACAAAAATAAAAAATAATATTTTAGCAATTTTGAGTACTTTTCGGCACAGGGAAGGTATTCCTGAGCTGCTATTTGTAGCAGCTCGTAACATGGAGCTAAAAAAGGTGGCCCCACCTTGGGGCCACCTTTTATATATATATATATTAGAAAATAATATAATTATATCAAAAATATTTATTTTTATTTACAAATACTTTAACAAGAAATATATAAAATTAATAATTATATTGTTGGAGGGTTTTTTAAAAGCAATTATTTAATTATATAATTTACTCTTATTAATTGTATAATTAATTGCATGATTAAACTACATACAAAATAATTGCACTATATTTAAAATAATATAAAAATAAATGGCTCTCCAAAATGGCTTTTACCACTGGAGCACACATCAACAAAAATGTCATTTTTATACTATTCAAAGTGTCATTTTAAAGATTTGCCTCTCCAAAATGGCACTCCCCTACTAGAGATGCTCTCATAGGTTAAGTTTTAAACTACTACAATAATTTTATAAATCATATTTTAGATTAAAATTTTAAATTCACGCATAAAAAAATATAAAATATAATAGTATCGATCCCATCATGTCGAGTTCCGAAAAAACAAATTAAAATATTAGCTATATGTTGAAAATATTAATCAAAGAATGGATATGTGGATTTTCATTAATTATAATCAACCAAAGCAGACGATAAAAAAAAATAAAAAAACTACTGAAAGCTTCTTTAGAATTCTCATTTTGCAATGTTTTTTTATATATTTATCAAAATAATATATATTTTTTATTTTTTAAAATTATTTTTGATATCATAACATCAAAATTATAAAAACATCAAAATATTTAATTTAAAATAAAAAAAAAAAATCTTATTTAAAATAAAAAAAAAATGAAAGCATTTCTTCAGTAGAAATTGCCATTATTCTTGGTGAAACTGCAAGAGAAAAATAAATATATATTTGAGAGTATAATTTAAGTTGTTTTTCGAAAATGTTTTTTATTTGGAAAAACATTAGAATGATTTTTTTTTATTTTTTAAAAAATATTTTTGACATCAATACATCAAAATATTTAAAAACACCAGAAAAATTTAATAAAAAATAATTTTTACTTTAAATTTTAAAAAAATAATATTTTTAGATTATTTTGATATGTTATGTTGATATCAATAAAGATTTTTTTAAAAAAAAATATCATTTTAATATATTTATAAATAAAAAATATTATAAAAACAATCATAAATACACTGTCAAAGGCGAGCTCCCCATTGCCAATTGAGTAATCAGCATAGGCCCACATCATATTTCTAAGTTTCGGCATCTTTCTCCGGTTCTAGTTGCAGTCATTTGAGGCGTTTAAGCTCCATAAACTCCTAATCCTTAATTAAACTTGTGTGTGAGAGTCCGTTTCAAGATTTTTTTTAAAATTATTTTTTTGATTTTTTTAGATATTTTTATGTGCCGATGTTAAAAATAATTTTTAAAATATATAAAAAATATTATTTTAATGTATTTCTAGACAAAAAAATACTTTTTTTAAAATAATCACAATCATACTCTCAAACAACCACTAAATATTCCCAACAACAAGCAACCCATAACAAAAAGACAAAACCAAATAAATATTATTAGCATAAAAAATAGAAAAACTTAAAAAAAAAACATAAACATTCCCAAACAATCAATTAATGACAAACATGTGCAATTAATTTTTATTTTTTATGATCTGAAAGTCAAAATGGCAATTACATTTATTTGGAAGTGTTGTTGATGTTGTTTTAAAAGTATTTTTTATTTAAAAAAAATATCAAAAATAATATTTTTTTAATTTTTTTTAAAAAATTCATTTTTTAAACAGAAATTAATTTAAAAAAAAATCATTTAAAAAAAATGCTTTTAGTTGTCTAATACAGTTGCGCGTTTTATATTTTGTAAAATATATATATTACAATGTCGACTGTTTTTATACACTGTTGCCGGCGTCCATATCTGTCTATACTCTATAGCAATAATTGAGGAGGTAACAGTAGCTGTTTTTAAAATAAAAGATGTGTAGGGTGACTCTGTTTTCAAATCTTATAATCTACCTTTTTCTTTCTATAATAATAAAATTGTTGAAATATGTTAATCACCTACAATAATGTTCTCCGATCGTTGATCATCTCCACAATTCCATTCACCCCCACCTCTCATCGTCCCCGTCCTTCCCTCTCGTTGCCACCGTCTTCATCCAATTATGGCCACAAAGTCAGTGCCAGCTCGAGAAACCACCATGGCCACCCATGCAATCAGTATTACACAAGGTGGTTACTGCTCGGAAAGTAGAAACCTTTCAAAGTCTGAGACCACCTGCTACTCCACCGCCACCCCATCAGCCTCTCTCCATCACCCATTTCGTCCTCTCTCTCCTCCACTCCTCCACCGTCCCCACCACCACCACCACCTACCTCCACATCCCCTCCACAGGCCAGTCTCTAACTTACTCTCAAGCCATCGACCAAATTTACTCTCTGTCTTCATCTCTCAAGAGCCTCTACAATTTAAACAAGAACGATGTCTCTTTCATCCTCTGCCCGCCCTCTCTCCACGTCCCCATTCTTTATTTCTCTCTTCTTTACCTCGGTGTCACCATCTCTCCTGCCAATCCATTAAGTTCGAACTCCGAGCTGACTCACCAAATCCAACTCAGCAAACCCAAGATCGCATTTGCCACTTCCCAGACCGCCCACAAGCTCCCCTCTTTTCCCCTTGGCACAATCCTCATTGACTCCCCCGAGTTCATCTCCTTGCTGACTCAAATCTCCAAACGAGACACTTCTACCTACCCCGTTGAAGTGAGTCAATCCGACATGGCAGCGATCCTGTATTCTTCGGGAACAACTGGGAGAGTCAAAGGCGTGTCATTGACTCACAGGAACGTCATAGCTCCCATCGCAGGTTTTCAAGAGAGCCCTGCAGAACTTGACCCAAATGCGGTTACGTTGCTTACGATGCCTTTGTTTCATGTTTTTGGCTTCTTTATGTTGATAAATGCATTTCGGTATGGGAAGACGTTGGTTTTGATGGAGAGGTTTGATTTTGAGCAAATGTTGAAGGTTGTAGAGAGGTACAGAGTGAGTGACGTGCCGGCGTCTCCAACCATGATTCTGTTTTTACTGAAATCGGATTTGACTAACAAGTATGATTTGAGTTCCTTACGGAGGTTTCTTTGCGGTGGCGCGCCATTGAGTAAAGAGGTTGCAGAGAAATTCAAAAGGAAATTTCCACAGGTTGAAATAACGCAGGCAAGCCTTGTTATCCTTCCTTTTAAATGAATCCAGGATTTTCATTTTTCACAAAGTTAATGTTGTCAAGTAATCAATGATCGTGTCTTGTACTTGAAATTTCAGGGGTATGGATTAACAGAGGCTGGAGCTGTAACTAGGATGATAGGACCTGAAGAATCTAATCAGCATCCTTCTGTTGGTCGGCTGAATCCAAATATGGAAGCCAAAATTGTTGATCCTCTAACTGGAGAGGCCATTGGTCCTGGAAAGAGAGGGGAGCTTTGGTTGCGAGGGCCATCTATTATGAAAGGTAGTGGCATTGACTAGTTGGCTGTAAACTTTCTTCCTTAATGTGTTTCGAGGTGTTCTTCTTTTGGCCTGGAAAACAAAAGAGCTGCAATATAATACTGGATCACACTCCAACAGTACAGCTTTTTGCTGTGATTTTATATTACAAAGAGCAAAATCAGGGTAAACTTGTCCCTTGCTGATATATTTTGAATCTGCCTCAGTTGATAAGAATATGCATCCTGTACCATTGCATAGCCTTGATGGTTCTTTTCTTTGTCGTTTGATTTTGTAAGTGGAACTTGACATGCGATCATATTGTTAAGGAACTATCTTTTAGGTGAGATGATTGTTTTACATGATATTAGAGTCATGTTGACCCAGCGGTCATGAGTTCAAATCTTAGCACTCTCATTCTATTTGATAAAAATCAAGCACAGATAGTGTGAGTCTATTCAAGTTTCAGGCCCAAATGACTTTCAATTGAGGAGATGTGTTAGAGAATAATATAAATCATATTCCGAGTCTCAACTAAGAGTTTAAGCTTTTAGGTGAGATGGTTTCTCAACACATATAATCCTTCTCAGCTTTTCTTAAGCCACCTGCCATGTATACATGTATGCAATTGCTTTCACATTGTTTGGGATGGACCAGAGATACCTTCTTGTAAAGCTGCAATGCATATCTGCATCAGGGGATGAAATATGCTGGTTTTTCTGAAATGGGAAGAATGTTCCATGACTATAAAATCAATGGTGTTTATTGTGGGAAATTCTAGTTTGGGACCTTTCCCTTGACACTTTGTTTGGCTTTGGCCTCATAAATACCTCATCATCTTCTTCCTCGGAACTTACAGTAGAATTCTCTGATGTTCTGGTGTTTTTCAATGGAGGGCTGTTCTTTATGATAAAAATGATGGTGCTGTTACAGGTTATGTAGGAGACGAGAAGGAAACTGCCGAATGCTTGGATTCAGAAGGATGGTTAAAGACCGGGGATCTATCTTTCTTTGACTCAGATGGCTTCCTCTACATTGTTGATAGGCTAAAGGAATTGATAAAATACAAGGCATATCAGGTGATTGAATTATCCTATGCCCTTTCCAGTATAATTTTGACTTAAATATGTAAATGTTAGGACTGTAAATCTGATTCTAATATTAGGAACACTGTTGTCGTATCATATCTTGTAGGTGCCCCCTTTTGAACTGGAACAGCTGCTTCTGTCTAATCCTGAAATTGCCGATGCTGCTGTAATTCCGTAAGTTGTCTTCACACCATGTAGATAAACATCAAACTAGATATGAGAATTTTTTTTTGAGTTTTAAAGGGTTACATTGTGTGTTTCCTTTTCAGAATTTGAGTTTTATATAACCTAATTAAAAACTTGATGCGACAAGAACAACCAAGTTGTCATCGGATTCGTGTATACACTTTCAATTATTTAGTGATTTCGTCGAAAGTTTTGGTCCAGAGTTTCTTTTCTTGAATGATATGGAGATAGCAGCAATTATTTAGTGTCATGGTTAATGCAATGAATAGTCTCCCTGCCTTCACAATCTCGTTTCATTGGCTGTGGTATCTTGGAGCAGGTATCCTGATGAAGAGGCAGGGCAAATTCCCATGGCCTATGTTGTGAGGCAACCAGGAAGCAATATTTCTGAGGCTCAAGTTATGGATTCCATTGCAAAACTGGCAAGCTTCTCCTACCTTTAATTTCATTATTTTTCCCTTTTTCAGATTACTATACTGAGAGTGTGATTGATGTTGTTTTTGAAATTGCTTTTTCGTTTAGAAATATATCAAAATTATATTTTTTTTAAAAAATTATCATATATTATTGAAATATACAGACACCTATCCCCATGAAATATTAATCTTGCACTTATGTTGCATAAATGACAAATTAAGCAGTTGGTCTGTGCAAATTAACAATTTAAATTCCACAGGTTGCACCGTACAAGAAGATACGACGAGTGGCTTTCATTGACGCGATCCCCAAATCTCCTGCCGGAAAGATCTTGAGACGGGAGCTCATCGACCGCGCTCTCTCCGCTGCTCTGTCTAAATTATAAAAATGTATTTGCTGAGAATTTGCGAGGGTCGAGCAGAGGAATACTCGACACAGTCTCCTGACATTGGGAGTTGCAAATAATATATTTACATAAAACCTTGACATGCGGCTAAAATAACAGGTTGGGTTTTGTCGTTAATTTCAGTTCGTATGATTAATTGGGCTGCGTGTAAATTGATTTAAATATTTATATTAATAAAAAAAATTATTTCTCTTTAAATAAATAAATAAATAAATTTTGAAATAAACTAAAAATGATTAGTGTTTCACTTTAGCATTTGAGTGAAAATATTGTGAATTGTAATGGTGTGTTTTTGGATCGGTTCGGTTTTCAGATCAGGTCACTAATTTATTGATTTTTTTATATTTATTTGCACAGTGAAATAATTGTTTTATCCTTCGAAAAAGACAAAAAAAAATAGTTGTCGGGAGTGGTGCTACAGGAATTTCACACTTTTTGAAAATAGCTAAATATTAATTTACCCCCAATAAGACAAAATTGAATAGTTTGTTGTAGGGATATTTCGATAATTTACCTTTTTATTTTATTTTTTGCTGATTACTATGCGCGCGTGTGACACACACGCTGATAATTTTTTGCTCATGTCCTCTTCGGGCGGCGCGTGCGGCGTCATCCAGTGATGAAAAATATCCATTCGGCGTCTCACGCCGTCGTGTAAAAAAATAATTAGTTTTAAATATATTTTATTATATTATAAAATTGATTTTAATTCAATTTATTTTAAAATTCTTGTAACACTCAACGATAATAAGTAGCATTGATTAAAAGCATCATAAAAATTAAAATGATTCATGATGAACTTTAACGAAATAAAATAAAGATGGTTATTCTTAATAATTATATTGTTGGAGGGTTTATTAAAAGCAATTATTTAATTGTATAACTTATTCTTATTAATTGTATAATTAATTGCATAATTAAACTACATACAAAATAATTGTATTATATTTAAATAATATAAAAAATAGTTTTCTAAAATAGCTTTTATCATTATAGTCCGAAATAAATATTTCCATTGGACTCAAGCTAAGCCGGCCACCATAAATATTCATTAAAAAATAAATAATTTTTATAGTCAAACAAATACAGCACAAAAAACGACAAATCTGCTCCCAAATATATCTCCCACAATTTCCATCTTCCTCCTTCAGTCAAGACCACGCGCGCACAAACTGAAACAGAAACAGAGACACGGGCATTGAAACTCTTCTTCCTCGTCCAGTTTTCTTGTCTTCGATATCAAGATGGAAATGGAATCAATAAACCCAAGAACTGGTTTCTGCCAACAAACTAAAACCTTTCACAGTCTCAGACCACGTACTCCAATTCCACCACCCCATCAGCCTCTCTCCATCACCCATTTCATCCTCTCTCTCCTCCACTCCTCCACCGTCCCCACCACCACCACCACCTACCTGAACATCCCCTCCACGGGCCAGTCTATAACTTACTCTCAAGCCATCGACCATATTCACTCTCTTTCTTCATCTCTCAAGAACCACTACTCTTTAAACAACAAGGACGTTGCTTTTATCCTCTGTCCGCCATCCCTCCACGTCCCCGTTCTTTATTTATCTCTTATGCACCTCGGTGTCACCATCTCTCCCGCCAATCCGCTGAGCTCAGACTCCGAATTGACTCACCAGATCCAACTCTGTAAACCCAAGATCGCCTTTGCCACCTCCCAAACTGCCCACAAGCTTCCTTCCCTCCCTCTTGGCACCATCCTTATCGACTCCCCCGAGTTCACCTCCCTGTTGACTCAGCCCAAACCACAAGCCAGCCAGCCCCGAGTTGAAGTGAGTCAGTCTGACGTTGCGGCTATTCTTTACTCCTCAGGCACAACAGGGCGAGTCAAGGGAGTGGGACTGACTCACCGGAACTTAATCGCTTTAATCTCGGGTTTCCATCACAGCAGGGAAGAACCCGACCCGAATCAACCTGAGCAACCTCCAGTTTCTCTGTTTATATTGCCTTTGTTTCATGTTTTTGGGTTCTTTATGTCGATAAATGCGTTCTCGAGAGGGGAGACTTTGGTCTTGATGGAGAGATTTGATTTCGTACAAATGTTGAAATATGTAGAAAAATATAGAGTTACTTACATGCCGGTGTCGCCACCGCTTATTGTGGCGTTAGTGAAATCGGATTTGACTGAGAAGTATGATTTGAGTTCGCTAAGAGCACTTGGCTGCGGTGGCGCACCACTAGGGAAGGAGGTTGCTGATAAGTTTAAAGAGAAGTTTCCACACGTTGAAATAGCACAGGTGATCCCTTTTTGAGACTTCAATCATTTTATTTTGCTGATATCATGTCGGTGGAAAAAAACAATTGATGACTTTACTTGCTTTTGTATATTAAAAAGTTAACTTTTAAGTGTTTTTTATTTGAAAATAAATTTAAATAATATTTATTTATTTATTAAAATATATTTCTCATATCATAATATTAAAATGATTTAAAAATATCAAATTTAAAGAAAAAAAACCTTTTAAAACAAAAAAAAAAAAACCCAACAATTTTCACTTTGAAAATTCACTTTTTTCAATGACATCAACTAAAATATAATCTTAGAACTCTATAAATCAAATCTAGTGGGGTGGGGGGGAGACTAGTCAGTGATGTTTATGATTTTATGTTTTTCTAATATTGATGGTGGATTTGGTCAATTTCAACGTCTTGTTAATTTATTGAGCCATTGAAGTTTGAGGCTAGTTTGAATTGTAAGCCAAGTGGAGCAGTTGCTGACATTGATTGAATGTTATGTTTTCTAGATAAGCTGTTGCGTTTTGACTAGGCTGTTTAATGAAATGATCGTGTGATTAATTTAGTGTTTGAAGATTATTGCATTTTGAAAATGTTGTTGAGCAAGGATTGGAATTTTCAGGGATATGGGTTGACTGAAACCGGAGGAGGGGCAACAAGGACTATAGGACCGGAAGAGACAAGCCAGCTTGCTTCTGTTGGTCGCCTGTCTGAAAATATGGAAGCTAAAATTGTTGATCCTGAAACTGGAGAGGGCTTGGGTCCTGGACAGAGAGGGGAGCTTTGGTTGCGAGGGCCAACTGTCATGAAAGGTAGATAGGCATTTTGAGGAAGATTTAATATATATTTCTTGTCTTTGAAATTGTAAATCACAGTGGTCGATCTCTTATTTATTTTTATAGTATTTTATGATATTAAAACTTAGAAACATGAGATTTCATTAAAACCTCGGATTTGAAGTCAATTTGTATGTTCCAAACATGTTAAAGTCAATCTTGTAGAAAAAAAAATAGTTTGATACTTTTCTTAAGACTCTATTTGACATTGTGGTCTAATTGTATTTTTTTTTAATTTTTTTATATCTTTTATATTAATTTGTTTTTGGTGTTTTTTTTATCGTTTTAATATATTATGTTAAAAATAAATTTTAAAAAATAAACTGTTTAACACATTTTTGGCAACACAAATGCCTTGACTTGACATCTTCTTCTTGGGGACTTTTATGTCTTCTTCAAACCAATCCACTCAAACATTCTTTCAGATCAAGTAAGCTTGTTCTTTAATGAGCAGAGCAATGGTGTTAGTGCAGGTTATGTAGGAGACGAGAAGGCAACTGCAGAATCCTTACTTCCAGATGGTTGGTTAAAGACCGGGGATCTTTGTTATTTTGACTCGGACGGGTTCCTTTACATTGTTGATAGGCTGAAGGAGTTGATAAAATACAAGGCATTTCAGGTGATTTGATTATATTAGCATAGTCTTGACTGCAATGGACATTAGGATTGTAAATCTAATCTGAACTATCAGTAATGTTGTTATCTCACCATATGTTTGATTATTTTCAGGTGCCCCCGGCTGAGTTGGAAAAGTTACTTCAGTCTAATCATGAAATTGCCGATGCTGCTGTGATTCCGTAAGTTGTCTAGCTGTTTCGTCCGCCACTCATGCTCGTATATTTATACTTGTGCATGCATGGGTGCTGCTCTTGTTTCATTGTTTTCTGCATCAATTTCTAACAGCAAACAGCTGGCTATTTCACACAGACATGAGTCCGAAGTTCTCTTCGATTCATTCCCTGAAACATGTTGGATCGCATTCTATTTTTCTATTTATTAAAATTCGATCCAGTATAGTACTTTTCGTTCTTGCTTCGAATTCTTTTCGCTGGTTCTGTAAGTTTATCCTAGCATATTTATTGAGGAAGCAAAAGGGATTCTTCCGCCGAGAATGACAATCAGAAAGATTTTACAAGCTGATAACTTGCTGCATGGATTAGATAAAATATCTCAATTCATGAAAACTGTGAAACTCTTCTTTTGACAGATATCAGATTCTTCAAGTGAACTTCTTGCTTTCAGAATTTACTTTTGTTTTAATTTATTTATGTTTGACGCTATACTGAAGATCCCGATCCACTGAGCATTTGGTTTTTATTATTTCGGAGCAGGTATCCTGATGAAGAGGCAGGGCAAATACCTATGGCCTACGTGGTGAGGAAACCAGGAAGCAAAATCACCGAGGCTGAGATTATGGACTCCATTGCCAAACAGGTAAGCTTCTGATAAACCATTGATGATCTGGCATCTCTTAATTTAAGAGCAGATACTTGCACGCATCCATGGATCCCTACCATGTTAAATATTGCCCTGATGCTGCATATTATGACAAATTGGTTAGGTGGTGTTTCATATCATATGCCTTGCTGGATCACTTATTTTTGTATTTACCATGTGAAAGAAGAATATCCCCATTAAAATATTGAGATCCTTTGGAGATAGGGCTTTCTGCATCTAGAATTCAGATCAAGTGGTTGATTTCCTTATGACAACTCACTGGATTCTGAGTTCTGAGTTTGACTCGGGATGCCATGTTTTCTGAATTCAGATCAAGTAGTTGATTTCATTATGAAAACTCACAGAATTCTGAGTTCTGAGTTTGACTCGGGATGCCATGTTTTTTGAATTCAGAGCAAGTGGTTGATTTCATTATGAAAACTCACAGAATTCTGAGTTCTGAGTTTGACTCGGGATGCCATGTTTTCTGAATTCAGAGCAAGTGGTTGATTTCATTATGAAAACTCACAGAATTCTGAGTTCTGAGTTTGACTCGAGATGCCATGTTTTCATTTTCTCCTCCCAGTGGCGTAGGATGATGTCCTTTTCAGTTTATTTTTTAGTTGTCTGATCACTTCCCTATTTCTAATCAGGTTACCTGATAGAAGTAAACTAGCCGCCTTTCTGCCACGTACTATATTTATTTGATATATTTTTTTAAATAAAAAAAATTAAGTGTAAATTGAGAATTTTATGTATACCTATAATCAAATAAATTAAGGATTATATATGTTAATAAAAAAAGATATTAATGATAATTAAAAATAAAACTGGAAAAATCAAAAGATAGGTGTTAATTAAGATATTTAATATTGTAAGAAAAAAATATTTCTTGTTATGTTTACTAAATTTGTTAATTAAATTTATTCGATCAAAATAGTATTAAAAATATACAAACATATTAAATTGATTAAATAAAATAAAAGTGCAAAAAAAAAGATATGCAAGGTTGTGCATATCAAAAATATTATTTGAAAACAAATATTTTTTATTTTAAAAATATAGTTCTTGTATGCAAAATATATAGAAAGATTATAAATGAATTAGAATAATCTTTTCAAAAATTAAATATGAACAACACCATCAAAAGATAATCCATATCCAAAAAAAAAGGTCAAATAAACTAAGAAAAATCATAGATAAGAGATATAAATTGAAATATAAATTTAAAAATTATTAAAAGAAATATATCAAAAGCAATATTAGAAAGAAAAAAAAGCCCGAGGCTTCGACAAACCAAGAATTCAGACCATGAACTCAACTATCTTCAATATTTTTTTCCTTTTAAATTTATACTCAAAACCTTCAAAAAAAACAGAGGATCAAACTCTAAGGCTTGTAGCTCAATGCATTTGGACAGCTAAAATGAAGAGTCCAAGAGGCAATAGTGGGTTTGTGCTTAATTTTATATATTTTTTAAAGGGACTGCCCCTGTTTTTTTGAAAAAAATAAGGTGGCAAAGCGCCTAGGCAGACAACTAGTCATCTGCAAACCAAGATTTCAGCCTCCATAATGGTGGTCTGAAAATTAGCTAGCTAATCTTTTGGCTAAAAAACTTGATTTTTATGCTATTTCAACCTAAGAAGTTCATCAATATCAATACCCTTATAAATGATCCAAAAACTCGAAATCAAACTAGTTTAGTTTTGGCCGTTTGAGAATATTATAAATCATATTCTGGGACATCATCCAATAATGTAAACTTTTAGGTGAGATGGTTCTTTAACATAGTATTAGAGTCTTGTTGACCTAGCAGTCACGAGTTCAAATTTCACCATCCTTATTCTATTTGATAAAAATCAAGCACAATATAGTGTGTTTTTGTACAAGTTTTAAACCCAAAAGGTTTTCATTTGAGGAGATATGTTAGAAAATAATATAAATCATATTCTGAAACTTCATCTAATAACCTGAATTTTTAAGTGAAATGATTCTATAACACTGGTTTTCTTTCACGCAACATTGAGGCTCTTTAAACAACCTCCATGAAGCCTCTTTCATCTCATGGAACCCGTAGACACCAAGAACTTTTATTTTGATGGTTGAAAATGGAATGAACGATGATTTTTTCAGAGACCGAAAAATAAAACAAATAAACTAATAATTTCTTCTACCAGGTTGCACCGTATAAGAAGATAAGACGAGTGGCTTTCATCAGTGCCATTCCAAAATCTCCTGCCGGAAAGATCCTGAGGCGGGATCTGGTCAAGCATGCTCTCTCTGGTGCTTCCTCCAAATTATGATCCATAAGTTGAAAACAATATAATTGCATGAAGACGAAGTGTCTAGCAGGGAAATGCAGGGAAAAGTTCTAATCATCTATCCATAGCTAGCTCGGATCAATCATCATCAGCTAGCTATGGATCCAAACTTCGACCTGAGAGGAGATTTCTGGCAGAGGCTGCTGATCTCTTGTTGAACATCATGTACTGTCCGAACCCACCTCAGGTCCCATGAGGTTCTCCGGGCATGTAAAACAGCAGATCCACCCCCCCCTAGTTGTATTGTTTTTATTCAGAAGCCATGCTGCTAAGCAAGACATATGGCAATAACTTTGATGTTTATTGTTTATGAACCTGGCATTCTGTTTTTCATTCTGGATAATATCTTCCAGACAGGAGTCACATGTATAAGAAGACATTGATGCTGCCTGGATGCGTTAGATCTATGTTATAACTGGCTAGTGTGATCGCGTGATTTAATTCTTTGATGATTACAATGGATTTTAAACAAAAGATAATAATATAAGTTTTGAAAAAAAAAAAAATTAATGAGAATCCTCTTTTTTTATTATTTTAACAGAACGTGTCTTTTTTATTGGTAACATGGTTTATTGAATAAAATTAAAAATGATTAAAATAAATATTTATAAAACTTCCAGTAATTCATGTATTTTATTTTTGTTTTGACAGAATAAAATTATATTAAAAGCATTGTGTTTTTTAAAAATAAAACAAATCGTGAATTAGAAAAGTGATTTTTAATAATAAAAAAAATCACGAGTAGATGATTAATTTCAAGTGAATGTATAAAAAAATCAACAATAAAATAGGTATTTTATTTTGATTGAATATTCATAAGCAATTTTTTAAAATAAAATCTTCATAATAGATTCATATATAAATTGTTACCATTATCATCAAGAACTCTCATTGGACCCGAAACTCCGCCTATAAGGTTTTTAAAAATTATTTTTAACATCAATATATTAAAATAATATGAAAATACTAAAACAATAAAAATAAATTTAAAGTAAAAATTAAAAATATTCAAAAAAAATTAAAAAGAATTTTACATAAAAATCCGGCGAGGAACTCATTGATTCGATGCGATATATATATATATCACAAGATTTTAACTTTGAACAGAGGAGATGGGATATATCTATCAGAGAAAGTAGCTCGAGTTTTGCTGCATTGATGGTTCCAAATGTTGGTGATTCAAGTAATGAACAGCAGTGAGATTGCCTTTTGCTCTATTAGCAGAGGAAAAAAAACATAATGGGACTTGAAAAATAAAACGAAATATTTAAGATATCCAATGCCACCCACCAGGCGATTTTGCTTACCGGAGTACAGGACCTTTCATTGATTTGGCGTTTGATGGCGACGGCTTGCGTTAAATATATAGTTAATTAATATTTCATGCGAACGTTATAGGGAACGCTTCTGTAGCACAGTGGTAGTGCATTTGCCTTTTAAGCAAGAAGTCGTGAGTTCGAACCTCACCAGGGGCAATTTAATTTTTATTGTATTTTCTTATTCTTCACTAGATTTTTGAGTGCTAGGTTGAGGATGGATTAAAAATGCGTAAAAAATATATATGTTTAAGCAATAATTAACTTCTAATTATAAAAAAAAAAATTACATGGTAGTAAAAATAAAATTTGACTAAAATATTTTCAAAAATCAATATCAATCATACTCTTAAAAAAAATACCAAATTAGTTCAATAAATTTGCTTTCCATCCCATTCAAAATTGATTTCTATCTTTCAAGAAGTCTATGTAGCTACGAGCTTGTTGTATGTGAGTGTAATATAAGTTTTTTGTAAAAGTGTTTTGTTTTTTAAAAATATATTAAAATAATTTTTTTATTTTTAAAGTTTATTTTGATATCAATGATCAGAAAACTTAGACAAATAATATAAAATAAATAAAAAATATATTTTTTTTAAATACATTATGACCAGTGTCCCAACTAATAAACCCACTAGCAAGTTCAGCAGCGCCAGGACCACCTCTTGGCCTATAATGAAGACCAAATTCTAATTTTAATGCAAATCTATTATATGCTTTGTGTATGAACTTTCAAATTTTAAAGAATGTCCCTTCTATAAAAAATAATATTTAGATCACTTTTACAGTGTGAATGAAAAATATTTTATATTAGTAGAATTGAGATATTAATGGCAATCTTCTGTTTTGTATTAATTATCAATTGTTAAATGTTTTTTGGTGAACAGAGCAAGACACCAAATTGCATCACAATTTATTCTATATTTTTTTTCATAAAAAAACAACTCCACCAAAAATAAATAAATAAATAAAAACATTTAATTGATTATATATATTAAAAAAATAAAACATGTTGCGGTTTTACCATGTTCCCAGACACAGATCATTATGGATTTTAATATTAAAATTATTATTTTACCCTTTAGATTGAAAATTTTTGACCATCAGCACATAGGTATTTTGGACATTTCTTAGAGGAAACGTGTGATAATTTCAGATTCTTTAGATTTTTTTATATTTTCTGTTTTAATTTACATAATAAAACTAACAATTTACTATTTTGAGCTAAAAAAAACGATGTTTTCGTTTTTTCATATATTTATACATAATTTTCTGGTATTTTTTGTTTTAGTTTGTACAATAAAATTATCAATTTATCTTGACAAAGAGAAAAACGATGGTCGGTTGGAGATATTTTCGGGTTGTTTTTGTCCGGGCAACACCTGGTTTCAGGCTCGGTCCACTTCCGTATGAACAGTCAACAGTCCCTTTTGTTCTTTTCAAGCTGTCTTGTCTCCGCATATGGAATTAGCTTTTAAATGCTTCCCTTCTCTCTCTCTTTTCCATGTCTCCGAATCTACCATGCCTTCCATCAAGAAAAAGAAACCGTGGTTTCCTCCTCCTGAAAGCAACCGCTAGTGGGATGCCAGATTGCCTTTTACCTCTTTTTTTTAAAAGAAAACGATAACATCATGCTTGGTTATACAAATTGTTTTAAAATAAACTTGATGATTCTGAGAAAGTTTTTTAAAATATTTTTCTATTTATTTATTTTGATATCAAGCTATCAAAATTATATAAATATATTAATTTAAAATATCTTGGAGAGTTTTTTTTGTTCCAATCTAAAAGCTAACACACCCATGAAATCTATGTCTCCGACGATACTGTAGAGATGCACACAGACAGACACCTTTCAGATTCGGACAGCTACTGTCCCCGTCTCTTTCCCCCGAAAATCCACTAGTTTAGTTTAAGCACATTTAAGGTTTCTAGCTTTCCTCTGTTCTTATCAGAAAACCCACCAGAGAAACCTCACTTTCGCTTTCTAAAAATGGCAGTTCCTTGCTCGCAAACAGATGGCTTACTGTCATCGACACAGATCCCTCTCGCATATGAAGACCAAGAAGATGAAGCCCATCTCTCCAAATCTTTAAACCAGTTAGAAACCATTTTAAGGGTCTTTGGCTTCTGTCAACACTCTTTTTCAAGCCTCACCCTCTCATGGCTCTCTTTCTTGATTCTTGGTATTGCTCTTCCTGTTGTCATGGTCCACCTTTTTTCTCACTGTATTGCTGACTGTAAGAAGTACCGAATTCATAGCTTTGAGATTCAGGTTTTGGTGTTTCAGTGTCTGGTTGCTGCCATTTCTCTTGTTTGTATTTCATATAGCTTGAGGCAGTATGGGTTCAGGAAGTTTCTTTTTGTCGACCGCTCTCATGGACATATGGCGCAGTTTCGTGATGAATATGTGAAGAAGATCAATGTAAGGAAAACCTTTTTCTTTTCTATTTCTAAATCTATTGTAGTTTTTTAAGTGATCAAAGCTAAGATCTTCTTTTTGGTAATTGATTACGAAAATACTGAAGAAACCATCCTTTGTTAGAATATTTCTATTATTTTTGTATAGTTGTGATTGTAATATATTTTATTCATAGATGCCAAGCCATTGATTTGAAACTCTATAAATTCAGGGTTTCTTCCGCTTGTTGGCAGTATGGGTGATACCATTCCTCTTCCTGAAGATTGTTCTTGAGGCAGTTCGCATGATATATGTGCCACACAATTCTTGGAGGCAATCTGTTGTGATACTGATAGCTTTGATTGCCTCGTGGACCTATTCAACTACTATCTATTTATCAGGCTGTGCTTTATTCAATTTAGTATGCAATTTTCAAGTGATTCACTTTGAAAATTACGGGAAGCTTTTAGAAAGGGATTTGGATATTTCACAGTACATTGAGGAACACATTCGTCTAACATATTATCTATCTAAGATAAGCCATAGGTTTCGACTTTTTGTCATTCTTGAGCTCTTGGCTGTGACAGCTAGCCAGGTCGAGGCTTTATTTCAAACTACATGGAATCGTGAAATTATCAATTTCATCAATGGTGGTGATTTTGTGGTAAGTGCAGAAATTTATGCTGTTGTTTTCCTTCTTAATTTACCATAGATTTGATAAGGAGCAACTTGTTCAATTCTAAACCCCACCACCACTTGCAGAAACTCGAGTTATGCTTAATTGTTTCTTTATCTTTTACCTTTAAATTGAAGCATTATATGTAGATAACATCCCTCATTACAAAATCATCACCCTTTAGCAATATCTCATGAAATTAGTTACAAAAGAAATACAAGACTTGGGATGGAAAAGGAAAGGTGGACCTTCTAAATCAAATTTTTAAACCATTCACTCACAGCTTTCAAAGTTAGCTGAAAATATTTGTACAATACACCAGCATCTCCACGTGTTTGTATAGCGATTCTAGACTTGAGTTTCTTCCACGTGTTTGTATAGCGATTCTAGACTTGAGTTTCTTTCTTAGATTTCAATTTTGTGATGGTTGCAGATCTCTTCTATAGTTGAGCTTGTTGGTTTAATAATTTGCCTGCATGCTGCTGCAAAAATCACACATAGAGCACAAGGCACTGGATCAGTTGCTGCTAAATGGCATTCTGTAGTTACATGTGCCTCTGATGACACTTGTCAAGGGGAAATAAGCAGGAATTGTGGAAGCTCAGAGGATGCCAATACAGGCTTATTGTGCATAAAGTTATTCAGAGAGTGATTTGGAGGCAGTTGACTATGTGCCAGTGCCAACTACTACCCAGTTAGCTTCATACATGTCCGCATACCACAAGCGGCAAGCTTTTGGTATGTATCGAAATCAACAATCAGTTTTGTGCACTCAAATTGTCGTCTTTTTTTCGCTGTAGCTGCAAATGAAAATACATGTCATATTAGTAACTACTCAGTTTGTCCTAATCCTAATTGGTGTGGGTTCGCTCATCCTAGGCTTGTAGCTAGTAGACTTGTCACACTAAATGACTTAATTGCATGTAAAAGTAAAGAATCTCTTGCTATGTGAGATAGGTTCAACACCAACCAAGCCAAGTTTGGCATACCTTGTAGTAAACCAAGATTAGTTGTAATTAATTTTTATCAGCCGCACAAAACCCTTTTTGACACCCTGATCTCTAAAACCCTATCAAATCTCTGACAATCCCTGACCCCAACTGTTTTTTCCCCCCACAACACTCTAAACCATGTCATTATATGGTGCATATTTTCACATCAACCTCTTGCCCTCACAACACAAAAGGATCCCATGACCTATACTTTTGCATAATACTTGAACTGGTAGCAAACAGGAAGAGTGGGGATAGCACTCAATTATGCAGTTAAATATATAGGTGCAGGTGTGGTGGCAAACCTTTGTTTTTCCTAATAGGACCATTCAAGAGACGACCCTTTTAAGCTAATCATTATTTTGATGCTTGTGCAATATATAGCTCGAACAGATTCATTCTTCTAACAAAACATTTCTGGTGACTACCAAAAAAAAAGGAAGTTTAGCTCGGTAACTACCAAGATCTGGCATATCAAAAGCAGATAAAATGAATATCAATCTAATAAAACTATCAATCATTCAATTTCTGTTGCTCTTTTCATTAAATCTTCCTAAGAATAACCGTGAAGTTAAGTGAAGCCCCGCTTTTCTTTTGCAGTGACCTATTTGCAGTCCAATCCTGGTGGGTTTACTGTTTTCGGATGGGCAATTGACCGGACACTCATCGTCACTATCTTCTTTGTGGAGATGTCGCTAGTTCTTTTTGTGCTTGGGAAGACCATAACCATCTATCATACTTAAATTCCTATAGCATACCCCATAACACTCGCATATACTACCTGAATTATTGTGGAAGTCGATGGGAAGCATATTTAGTGCTTTCTAGAATCTGATACGTTCTTTGTGTAATTGTTTTAGATGTATTACTATGTTAGCAGCCTTGTTTTAGCATCAGGTTGCTTCCTAAAGTTGTCAAATGAGACTGAATGTTGATTTATAGGTTTCAATTTTCTTTGTTCCAAGCACCTTTTTTTCACTCCAAAAGAATTCTTTATGATATCAGTCCGCTATAAATCCCAGTCCAACTCCTCATTTGTTGCTCCAGTTGAACAGGATTATCACAAATGATACATTGTAAGATCATAGCCAGTTTTTCCATGCCTGATTTACACTGCATTTCCAATTTACTTTTGATCCATCAGTTCAGCTCAACAAGGTGTTTGTCTTGATTATTGTACAATTGTGATTGGAGAATTACTGCTCTTGTATGCTGTCTCCGCAGGAAATATATAGAATACCCTTTAAATTGATGATGAATGGGATTGCTCTTCTAGATGATGTTAACTGGATTTTGTTAAAAGCAAAACCTGGTTCCAAGTGTCAAGTGATGTAACATAGCCAAGTGTTTCAGTCATGTGTATGAAGCATAATTCCTGATAAAAGTTATTTGTCCTCAACTGTCTGGACAAATATCAGTAATTCTGAACGTATCATAGGCACATAAAATTATTTTCGGTAGAAACAGAGTTGAGGACATTGAACTTGAACTTTCAAGCGTGATGGTTACGTTTACAAGTCTTCAAAGGGTGTAGTGTAATGACAAAAAACTTGAGATATATACAAGAGGTCTTGAGTTTGAGTCAGAGTGTGTATCTCTTGTAAGAGTCTAGGATAGTTGGGGGTTTACTCGCTCATTTGAACCCATGAAATGCACTTTCTAGAGAATGGGTTTCCTCGAATAAAAATATATATATATATATATGTTTACACATGTTGCTTGCTCTGTCGGCAATAATAACATCCTGCCCCCCGAGTTTTTTCCTTATATAGCTTTCTGATATTCATCCACTGCTGTAAGTTAAACAGGAACCGAGAATAACAGCGAATATACGGAGTGAATTGGATAAACCAGGCAATTATAAGTGTTCATGTTTGCAACCCTTTTTTCTCCTAAGGAAACCCCAAGAGTAGCAGAAAACGATGCATGAAGAAATTACATGTAAGCAAGAAAGACATCGTGGAACTGAACAGGCTAACAAGCAGAGGATGGGAATGTTAATTAAAAAAAAAACTGTGGTTTTCCCCCACCACGCTCTGAATTGAATGCTCATACTAATGTATAGATAACCTCTCTCTGATTCGTTCTTCTATTAAGCCATCAATGGACTAAGGAGGTATTTTACATTGTATTTCAAAAATATTTTTTTAAAATTGAATTTTTTTGATATATTTATATATTATTTTGATATACTGATATCAAAAATAATTTTTTTTTAAAACAAATATCATTTTCATATTTGAACAAAAAGTATTTTCAAAAACCTTTCTCGAATCTTTAAAATTTATTTAGTTTCATGCACCACAATCGAAGATGGTAAATCAGAAAATGAACCATTAGACTCTTGAGCCAATTCTTCCTCACCCACACTTTCTTCGTTTTAGAGATGGTCTCATGTTCTTGCTGCAAGACTAGAGCCATTTGATTTGAGAAGAGGGTCAGATCATTGATACTTAGATATATTTTGATGCTTGGGTTGGATGTATTTCCATGTTGGCAGTCTTGTGTAAACACGAGGTCGCTTGCTGAAGTTGACGAACATCTTGATGCCTGGCTGTAAAATTTCAATGTTCGTAGCACCAAGGTTACATTTTTCCGGACGCACAAGTGAACGTGATATATCGATCACAAGTTAGCTCGCCAATTTTTGGCCCCATTTCTCAACACAAAATGACAAGACCTACCCAATATCATCCAAGTATTTTTATACATATCTTCAGTACATATAAATGGCTGATTTACATCAATTTTGCCATGATCAACGAACATCTAGGACTCCTCTACTTACTGGCTCTGCGAACAAGAACACTCAATTGACAAACGATGCTACTGCACTTCTGTGATGTTAGTTAGATCTGTCGACAGCAAAATCACGCACCAAGTCTAGTGTTTAAGTGAAGCAAAAATAAGCTCGTGTTTCAAAGTCAAGACGAAGCAAATGTTTCTGGAGAGAAACACCTGTCTTAATAAATGTCATAAATGGTCATCAGAAGATTATTCTTGGTAAAGAAACAGGGGAGAAGATTGAACTGACGTCCAAATGAACAATTGCATACACATATTAGCTTACTTCCTCAAACATTAGGCTCCAACACTTCGATATTAAACGCTGCTGTAACCCTTCAACTCCCACTCACGTGAACAGGTAGGTATGGAGGGAGCAAGGGAGCTGGGGATATTCCTCCAAACCTGCAAGGGAGCACATTTTTGCAAAGAAAAGGATGCTTGTACAGAATGATCTCGGATCAAGAAAGACAAGACCCCAGTCAGAGCAGACTAACATGCGAAAATGTAGTAGAAATAAGAGCAAGAGGAACCTTCCCACAAATTCTATTTAGGCAGAGAAAATACCCATCTGAACATCCAACCAGAAGAACTTGAGAAACACGGTAGCTGAGTAGTTGCAAGTTCTATAGCAGCCATCGTTTTAGGAAGCTGGTAACTAGGAAATTTACAGGGATCAGAATCAAAAGAAACTAGCGGACGAACACAACATGTATAAATGAATAGGGAAAAATCTTTACACGTGTTGACAGAGGTACAAAATAACTTGTGGCCACATGAAAAAACAACAGAAGCTAATGAAACATCAGCGAGGCAGGGATGTAGATGTAAGGTATGCATCATTTGTTGGCAAATATACATCAGTAATATCTCAAAAGGTGCACCTGATTTAACACTATAAAGAGCACTTTCCAAACAAACTTCACAGGTTATCAGATATGTTTTTTGCATTGAATAATGAGAGCCTTGCAAAATGCTATAGCAACTTAACATTACTTTTCTTCTTGCACTTGATAGTTACTTTTCTTCTTGCACTTGATAGAAAATGCTTTGAGAAGCTGAACCACAAAAACATAAAAATGAACAAGTTTTCATGTGCTGAATTTAAAAAGCAGAAAGCTGGCTATGAATAGTAAATGAGGGCAACAATATTAAATACATTCTTGGCTTTCGTGAGAGCATAAAAAGGGTCAACGAGACGGTAGAATCAACCCCGTGTCAGTGGGGTGTTTTAGTCTGGATCAGAACAAGCAAAAATAAAAAACCAGATTACACAATCATCAAACAAACAAGAGGTTTAAGTACCTTACAAGTGAACAGGAATTTCAGTGCCCCCATCCATTGCCTTACATCAGGTATCTCTAGCGAGCAAAGTTTGAATATACAAGAAAATAGATTGAATAACAGTTTAGCACTAAATGAAAATACATGTAAAAATAGATCTCATCATTTAGCTGAGTTGAGAAATATTTACACTCATTCTGAACTCAAGCTGATTAAAAGAGAACAGAAACAATGGAGGACAGAAAAAAGTCAGTACTCAGGACCTTGTGGGTCAAGGACTGCAGGATCATAAAAAAAAAAGGATGCAAATCCCAAAGGATAAATATGTGCCAGATAACACCTGGTACTGCCTTCCTTCACCGCTGCTCCTTGAATCTAGACACTTCATTGTTCTTTGATTAGGCCTAAGAGTAAGAGTACAAGTTGAGAAAACAGCACACAACAAGAAGCCCTATTCTGGGAAATAGTGAAAGAAAAGGTAAGAGGTTCATGAGATTCTTCTCAGTTGTGTACTGCTTCCAGTCATCCGATCTATCAGCTACCTATTCTTTGCATACTGAGGAGGGAAAGTAGGCATGAATTCTTTTGATTTTGATAGTGGGACCTCATTAAACCAAGGATGATTAAGCGCATCATCTGCTGTTATTCGCTGCATTAGCAAAAGCAAGACCAATTAGTATTATAATCATAAATTTTAAAAACCATGGGGCAGTAACAAAAAAATAACCTGGAACATGTGCACTACAATTACCTTCTCTGGGTCAAAAGTTAGGAGTCTGTTTAGCAAGTCAAATCCTGAGTCGGAGAGAACCGGAGATCCTGTGAATGGTGTGAAAGGAAATTTCTTCCGTAACTGATTATACCTGAAAAAGAAAGCACTATCTATAAGTTCTGTAAGCCAATAGCATTCAGATATTTTTATGGGGGGGAATATAACAGACAGAATTATAGACCAAACAGATACTTACGGTTGCTTAACAAAATTTGCTTTTGCCCCTGGCAGTTTTGATAACCCAGGCCAAATCGTCTCGTTTGGTGTGCCAAGAGTTTTGAAGATCTGCAATCATTTTTTTTTAAATCAGAAAAGAACTAGGAAAAATAAATCTTAAGAAAAACAAAATCAAATGAGTACCAGAGCAGAAGTTGATAGTACCTTGTCAAGCTGATCAATTTCACCTTTCCCTGTGAATAGGGGTTCCTTGGTCAACATTTCAGCCATTATGCAACCCACTGACCACATGTCAACTGCTGTAGAGTATTTCTTTGCTCCAAGAAGAAGTTCTGGTGCCCTGCAATGTAAACGTGACACTAGATAAGCTTAAGTTATCTCAGTCTAGAAAATTACAAGAGATCATTTCAAAACACAATAAATTAAGCATGTCAAGTGCAACTAACCTGTACCACAAAGTAACCACCAGAGAGGTATACGGCTTCAATGCGCTACCATACTGACGTGACATCCCAAAATCACATACTTTCAACTCTCCCTGGTTATTGAAAAGAAGGTTTGATGTCTTCAAATCCCTGTGAAGCACCCAGTTATCATGAAGATACTTGACACCTTCCAAAAGCTGTAGCATTAAGCATTTGACTTCACTTGTACTGAAAGGCTGCTTCATCGATTGCATCAGCCCCTTGAGATCATGTTCCATGTACTCCATCACCATGAATACACTATCAAGGTCCCCCATCACAACTTCTTTAACTTTCACGATTGAAGGATGATCAAAAGACATAAGAATGTTGATTTCCCTCAAAGATGTCAAGGGAAAACCATACTCCTCCAAGAATTTGTCTCTTCCAACATTCATCTTCACTTTCTTCAATGCCACAAATTCTCCAGTCTTCTTATCCCTGGCTTTGTACACTTTACCATAGGTTCCTTCATTGATTTCATTGAGTCTTTCATACTCAAATACACTTCTACAACCCTCTAGCATATTAAACCCCCTTTGGTTAGTAGCTGTGGGCTCTTCACCATCGGTTTGCTCCACCTCATTACCACTGTCATTTTCATCCCTAATATCATCAATGTCCATGGCATCATTTTGCAATTCATATTCAGAAGCAGAGCTGCAACTGTAACCTCTTTCATCCGACGCAGATGAACTTGATCCATCTCTATCTGAGACTTCTCTATGGAACCCTTCTCTATTAATCAAATTATTCCTGCACAACATTTCTCCATGCATCCCTTTATCATCAATCAAACTGGTATCCCTTGGAGAATCGTCATCAGAAGCCCACCGGGACATGGCAACAGTCCGTGCTTCAGGAAGCTCTTCCTCCTCCACTTGTCCCTGCTCTTGGTCTGGACCCCCATCTTTTTTGGGATGCAATGAAGGAGTCAGAGGGGCTGGATATTCAGATCCAATACCATCAGCAGATACTCCATCCACCACAAGCTCCAATCCTCCTTTGACAGGACTTTTCAGAGCATCTTTGTCTGAAACAACATTTAAATCCCAAGTAGTAGTACTCTGAACAACTCTATTCTTTGAAGAAATCTTCACTTTTTTCTCCTCATCCCATACAACAGGAGAAAACTTCCTTTTCTTATCCGGAGGCAATTGAACCCCATCTTCATTTGGTGGTATCTCACCTTCCTCATACTTCGAGGAACCGAAGGCATTAAATTGCCACGGCTCTCCTGACTGTCGCTCTTCATCTCTACAACTAAACCCAGTACGTCTAAAATCAAAACCAGGCACAGTCGTCGAACTATGATATCCACTTTTCCGTACCAAACCACGATCATCACCCCGCTTCACCTCATCAAAATAACCACCACCACCACCACCCCTTCTCCTAGACACATCGAGACGCCCTGCCGCCATATTATCAACAACCACAACACGCAACTCTTCTCAATCAAAATTCACAAGGAAACAAACAAAATAACCTTTTCCAGATACCCAAACACAAACCCTAATTCAATTCAATTTCTTGTTTTTCTTTTTTTGAAAAAAACAAAACCTGTTATGTCAAGTCTATCAAGCAATCAAACAAATATATGGAAAAAACCGTATACGATAAATTTTAAAAAACGAATTTGATTGGGGTGAAAAATCGAAACCCCAGATCGTGATTATTCTTCTTTTATTTTTTTGGTTTTGACGGTGTCTCTCGTTGAGAAAACACGGGTAATCAAAGATCTTACCGGAGATATAAAGAGACGGAGACAAAAGCAGGCAGCGTTGATCGGAATCGGATAAGAGTTGAAAAAAAGAGAGGAGATAATAGAAAGCGCGTTTACGCGATTTTGTTCGGCTTTTGGTTTGACCTCCACCTGTAATTGGAATTATTTATATAGAGTTTTGAGTCGGCTGCTACTCGTTTTTTCCTGGGCGGTGGAGATTCTTGTCTCTTTCCTTTTTTTTATATATGTTTTAGACCCTTGAAATCTTTTATATTTACATATCTAATGCCCGTCCTTATGCCATTTTCTTATTATGACCCAATAGAGGTAATAAGGTGACGTTGTTGGATGTGAAGATGTTAATTTTTAAAATATTTTTTATTTGAAATATATTAAAAATATATATTTTTAATATTAAAAGATAAAAATAATTTAAAAAAAAAACATTTTTTTATAAAATAATAGTTACATTATTATCCCAGACACACTAAAAATGTGTACTAAATCCAAATATATCATCTAAGTGTCTGTTTGAGAGGGTAATTGAGGTCGTTTTTAAAAGTGTTTTTTGTTCAAAAATATATCAAAATGATCTATGAACAACAACAAAATTTAATTTAAAATAAAAATAAAAAACTTTCAATTTTTTTCAAAAGCGTTTTCCAAACACAATCACAAACACCCTTAATTTCAACTATCTTGTTAATAAAGTTAAAACATCATTTTTTATATATCATATAGTATTTTTGAATTTATCATAGAAACACTTTTATGATTTTCAAAAATTAATTTAATGGAGTTTGTTTATTTGAATATATTTTAAATAAGAAATAAAATGTTTATATAAAAAAATATATTATGCATTGTTATAAATAATAGAAATTTGATGTAGTTGTAACTCATTACATTTACATAAGAGCTAAAACAGCTCGGGGTCGGTGCACTGTAGCATCAGAGATATTTGCACTGTGGACTGGACATTTTTTGTCCGTGCGTCGCGCGAGTTCGTCCACCTTTTTTTTTCCGCCTATGAACAGAGTAGTAACGATTTTAGCCCCGATAATAAGATAAAAACACGTATTCGGCAAGGGGCTACGGTTGTAATTGCACGCATACGGACCGGTCCGGTCCGGTTCGGTCCGCCGCACCCTTTTTTTAAAAAAAAAGGCTAAAGACTATTGTAGCCCCTAATAAGACAAAATGTATGAATTAGGCACAGGGCCATAACGGTAACTGACTATTATTATTTATTTATTTTTCAAATTTTTGTCAGGCGCGTGCGGTTCACGCGACCGACAATTTCCCCCCTAACGCCCCTTTCAAGTGGCGCGTGAGGTATGATAAGATGGCCGGAAATGGGCTACTTGTGTCTAATCCGGTGCGCCTAAGCTTGGTCTTCCTCCCGGTGCGGCGCGTTTTCCCACAAGGTGGTCGTGGACGCGGCGGTGGCCGGTTAAAGCCGGTTGTACCGTTTCTCTCTCTCCTGCACGTAAAAGTGCAACAGAGCCCCCAGGGTTTTGTATACTTTCATTTCGGTCCCTTGACTTTTAATTGCGTATATGGCCCTGATTTCAGTTATCTAAGTTTTGATTTTATTCGATTGGGTCCTTCAATTGCAATTAATTAAATGTTAATGTTTCACTTCGGTCCTCCAGCTTTTAATTTCCGGATTGGGTTGAAAAGGTTGAATATATTCGGTACAGAAGTTTCAATTTTTGCAAATTTGTCATTTAATTGAAAATGTTAATAAATCTGATTTTCATTTCAGCCCCTCAACTTTTAATTTTTGATTTTAATTCCTTTATATTTGATTTGATTTTCAGCCCTTATACTTTTAGTTTTTAAAATTTCTAATATAATCCCTACTTTTGTCCATACATATATAAGTGTGTTTAACACAATAATAATAATAATAATAATAATAATAATAATAATAATAATAATTTAATTGTTTTTCTTACTTGCTTCTTTGATAATGTTTTTCTTCGGATAATTTGATAATTTTTATTTTTTTGGCAGTAATAGCAATGATAATTTTTATTTTTATTTTTATTTTATGTCTTTGTTTTATCTTTTGTTCAAGTTTCTAGCATTTTTTTAGTCTTTCATTTATTTTTGTTTCTTTCATAATAATAATAATAATAATAATAATAATGTAATTGTTTCTCTTACTTACTCTTTTGTTAATGTTTTTGAGTGTTTTTTTTCAGGATAATTTGATATTTTTTATTATTTTAATACTAAGAGCAATGATAATTTTAGATTTTCAAACTTTGATTTTGCTATTGTTATACTAGGGGGTGTTGAGCTATTTTATTATATTAAATTTCACATAAATAAAAATTATATTTTTATTTGCATCCAGCAAATCCTATAAAAATTGTTTACTCAGCCCGCAACGTAGAACATATATTTTTTTTAAATTTTCAAATTAAATTATTTTTTCAGTTAATAATTTTTTTTTATCATCTATTATATTTTTTTATGTGCTCTTTCTTTTATTTTATTTTTATGGGTTTTATTGTTATTATTTTCAAGTTAGATGAATTTTTTTTCCTGATAATTATGTTTTTTTTTTAAGTTATTATGATTTTTTTTCTTTTATTTATTTCTGTTCTTTATTCATCACTAACATAATAATAATAATAATAATAATAATAATAATAATAATAATAATAATAATAATAATAATAATAATATATTGTTTTTCTTGCTTACGCTTTTGTTAATGTTTTTGAGTGTTTTTTCTTTCGGGATAATTTGATATTTTTGATTGTTTTTGCAATAATAGCAATAGTCATTTTGTATCTAATATTACTGGGGATAAAAGACAACTCAAGAATAAAAAATAGACAAATTTACCTAGGTTATCTACAATTAAAAAACGATACAAGTCACTTTTGTCTCGATTACACTGTTCCTTTTAAACGGCAAACAAGTCATTATTATATGTTTTAATATTTATTGCATATTATCGCCTAAAAATATATAAAGAGAAAAAAAAAAATTGACCTTGGATTTTTTGCAGGAAAAAAATTAATATCAGCATTCTTAAATACATTTAATATAATAATATGATGAATAAATCTTATAAAATAAAAAAACAAAATGGTTGTGAATTTTAATTTTGTGCTCTTTTGTTCAAGTTTATTTCTTAAAAAAAATAAAAAAATTTGGATTTTTAATATTTAAGATCTAATATTACCCGGAAAAAAATACAACTCAAAAAAATAAAAGGTAAACAAATTTGCCTACATTATCTACAATTAAAAAATATACGAGGCACTTTCCGTTTCGACTACACTGTTCTTTTTACACGGCAAATAAGTAATTATAGCACAAAAAAAATATATATTTCTTTTTTTAAAAAAATTGCAATATTTTTATTTATAATGTGTCAGATCTAATATTACTGGGGGAAAAAGGCAACTAATATTTTTTTTTTCTCAAATTTATTTAGGTTATCTACAATTAAAAAATATAAAAATCACTTCCCATTTCGATCACACTATATAGTATGTGAGACTAAGTATATGTGTTTAATATTTATTTAATATTATCGCCTAAAAATACATAGAGAGAGAAAAAAAATGACCTATGATTTCTTGCAAAAAGAAATTAATATCGGCATTCTTAAATATATTTAATATAATAATATGATGAATAAATCTTATAAAAAAAACTTTAGCTTTGAATTTAAATTTATATTTTAGACCCCTTTTTTTTCCTTTTAAGAAACGGTGACCGTTTTTTCACATGTATTTTTGATTTTTTACTGTCCAAGTCAGTTGTTCTTTTTTAACCGAGTTTCTTTTGTTGTTTTGTTTTTTTAACCAGAGTATCCGTGACAACAAATTTTTTATAAATCATTTCACCTTCTTAGCAAATTTTCTAACAAATTTTTTCAAAAAATTTTTAGCAATAGCAATATTCAATCACATTTTGGTTGAAAAAAACCATTTCTAACAAATTTTATCAATTACAATTATACTAATTAAATATTAAAATAACAAAATACAATATTTATAAAATCAATTAATTTTCTACATAGATAAAAATGCCCAGCGAAGCAGGCAAATCAGCTCGTTCTTTCTATAATGTGATTAATTAATAAATATTCATCTTAATTGTTGAAGTTTCTAAATGTGATTTTAAAGTTTTTAAACTTGTGATTAATTTATAGGTCAAATGGATCTTACCTCCCCTAAATTATAAATCATTTAATTATTTCATGAGATTGAAGAATAATATATGATTCTGGGCATTGTTTTACGCTTTGTTTCCTATTTCACGGATACGTTTCTTTTTTTAATATGTTATTATTAAGAAACCGTTTAAAAAAAACGTGTATATTACCCTGTTTCTCATTATGTTTCTGAAATATTTTTGAAAAAAAATAATATTTTTTATTTTATACTTAAAATTAATTTATTCTGATATTTTTAAATTATTTTCATAGGCTAATATTAAAGATTATTTTTATATAAAAAAAAACATCATTTTATATATTTCTTTCTAAACAAAAATTAATTTTAAAAACAACTTAAATTACAATTTCAAATAGATCTAATATAAAACAAAACGAGCTAAGCCTTATGTTCATCCAATTGACACTGAAACAAATTGTTGAGATAATTCAAACATTTTCCTTCCTCTCTTGTCTGGCCAACGTGGCCATTCAAAGGGTACTATTCCCTTTTTATATTTGAAATTTTCCTTTTTATTTACATTTTAGTCCAAGTTATTTTTAAGTCTCACATGATCCACCCTAACTTCTTCACTTTTCAACTTCATCCTCACTTGTCCATTTTAATAATATCACCATTATTTCACCTTGTATATTTTTAATATTTAGCAAAGAGTTCAAGTTTATAATTAGAGATTTAACACTAATTTAAAATATATATATATATATATATATATATATATATATATATATAATTTATGGTCAGAGTTTTACCAGAACACCCCTGGACAACAACTTATTTTTTAGTTGCTTTCAATGGTAATCCTGTCCTTTAACTATACAAGAAGTTTTAAAAGACCAGAAAACCCTTCTACGCAAATTAAGAGCAATTAAGTAGATCCACCATGTTAGAAAATTTTTAAAACTCACAATTAATTCACTTGAGCTAACCATTTAATAATTTAACCTTATTAATCATGGCTATATGTAAATTGATAAGGTACGGTTCGATTTCAACTGAGTCGAACCAAACTGGACCAGTTAAACTGGATTCAGATAGAGTCTAAAAAACACGATCACCTTTTCCTTTTCTCCTGTTTAGCAGCCCCCCCTCTCATTCTCTCTTTAACAGCCAAGTGCTCCTAAATCCGATCATCTCTGCGGCGGGTCTTTTTCTTTTTCAAGGTTCCTCTCTACACATACGGTTGTTTTGCCTTGTGTGTTTTCCTCTGTTGTTTAAACACGTGCATGTTTAGTGGGGCTGGGTCGTGGAAAAGGATGGTTCAGGGCGGCTGCTGGCGCTGCTGTGGTGGCTGGCTCACGACTCGGAGGAGGTGAAAGGTCGGGGAAAGTAATCTGCATGTCGCCGGAGAAAACAATAAGAGGCTTAAAGGGTGCTCGTTCAATTGAGAAAGCCAGACTGAACCGGACCATAAATTAACACCTTGGTAGAAAGAAACTATCACCTCAGGCTAGAGTATATATGATAGTCGTTTTAGTTTTGAATTTTATAATTATTAATATAATAATTTAAGTAGAATATCTATATTAATAAAAAAAACATTCGTGGACGGATGGAGTGGTGCTGATGTTGACCAGCAGTGCTTCATTTATGTGACGATTGACTCACTGATCATTCCATGAGAAAGAAGATTTTCTTTACTCGAAACGTAGCAGCCGAATCAACAATGCAACAGGGTCAGACGTGAAAACACTGGTTCAGGCTCTGCCACCCACGAGCAGTGCCATCAACTACTACATTTCTTTTCACGAATCTAGACCGCGTGATTTGGTGATGTCAGTTCATGCAGGGTTGCTAGCTGGAAACTATTACCGCCTGAATGCCACCCATTTCTTCAAAACATTGATGGGCTGATTTAAAAAAAAATCTATTTTGTTATTTTTTTAAGGGTAGGTTTTAGAGATTCATTTTTTTTCATTGAGGATATATTAGGGTATTATAAAGAAGGAAAGGGTTAGATGATGTTTTTCTGTTTGTTTGTTTTTTCACAATGTGATTGCTTGGCTGCAGTTGAAATAAAAGAAAATAACTTTGTCAATAAAGTTTTTAGTTTTTCATTACTCCAATCTTTAAAGAAAGAAACGAAAACAGTTGCCTTTAACTTGGGGTTTATTCGTCATTTAAATTTAGCCACTTGGTAGTTATTGGATATCATTATGGTAGTAGGGTAATTTGATAAATTCAAAGATTCAAAACAGGTGAGTAGTGATCACTTCTTCTTTTTCTTAAGTGTTTTTTTCATCCTATAATTATTATTTTTTTATTCTTTCTTTTATGAAATTTCTCAATCATTATAAAAATAACACGAGTTGTCTCGATTTTTTTTTGTCTTTGTTAGACTTAGGGCCTGTTTGGGAGTGTGGTTGCAGTAGCTTTTCAAAGTGTTTATCGTGTCGAAATACATCAAAATGATGTTTTTTTATTTTTTAAAAATTATTTTTGAAATCAGCACATCAAAATAATCTAAAACACACAAAAACATATTCATTTAAAATGAAGATTTTTTTTTCTCAAATTTCAGCCAAAAGCCAGTAGGATTGCAATGTTAAACGGGCACTTAGTCATTTTAAAAGAAACTTTGTCTTTAAACTAAACTAAATTAAATTAGTTAATTTCATCTTTTCAACATTTAAATCTTCAATTATTGAGGTTTTTGGTTGAGTTTCGAATCAAGAATTAAATGGTTTGTGGATATGAACACTTTAACATGGATTTACAAGGTTTGATTGGGCTTGCTTAGTTTTTTTTAAAAAAAAGTTTATTTTATTTTATCATTCAATACTATTTTTATTTATTTTCTATGGAATTTATTTGTCATTTTAAAATGACAAGGGTTGCTCCCAGAGTTATCAATCCCGTTCCGTTCGGCTGGAACGGCTGAACGTCCCGCTTTCAGTTACAAAATCCGGACAAAACGGCGACGTTTTTGTCCCGTTAAATTCGGTGGGATCCGGAAAAATCCCGGCGGAACGCTCGGTTCCCGTATCGGGCGCTCGCTCGGGTCCATCAATAATGAAAATCAACCGCAAATCATCCATAATCAATTTCCCAAATCAATTTCATTTCATCAACCGAAAATCATCCAGTAATCCCTCAAAAATCAACCCAAATCTCAACCGAAATCTCAAGTTTTCGAACCCATATATATATTGAACAAACTTGCAGAGGGAGGGAGGGGCTGGTCCGAAGAGGAGAGAAGCAGAGGAGAGGGAGGTCGGAAAGAAAGAGAGGGTGGGGCTGGGTCTCAAGATGGAGAAGTTGAGAAGAGGAGGGCTCGACCGGAGAAATGGCATGGGAGGGAGGCCCCGACTAATGGAGAAGAGGATGAGGAAGGAGATGAGGCGTGTGGGATAAGTTTAGCTTTTCGGTTTTCACTTTAGTAGTTTAGTTTAGGGTTATGACAATATGTTACTGGGGGCATTTTATAATAATAATAATAATAATAATAATAATAATAATAATAATAATAATAATAATAAATAACTAAATAAAAATATGTTCCTAACTTTCTAGGAGGGGTTATAAATTATTATTAATAATACTAATAATAATAAGAATAATATTTTTTTTTGGAGGGTTAATTTTTAAATATTATTTTAAATTTCAAATCTCAAATTTGTGGGTCTTTTAATTATATTTAAATTTATTTTTTTTAATTTAAATATAATTAAAAATAATAATTTTATTGTTGGAGGATTTTTCAAAAGCAATTATTTAATTATTTATATTTCTTTTAGAAGATGTTTGATTTATATTTCTTTTATTTAATTTGTGGGTCTTTTAATTATAATTAAATTCATTTTTTATTTTTTATTTTTAAAAAAATAATTTTATTGTTGGAATTTGAGAGATGTTTCTAATTTTGAGATTATGTTTGTATTGTATAATTTAAATTTCATTTATCTTGAATTTAAATTATACTTGTTAAATTAATATTTTATTTTTTTCATATATATAATTAAATAAAAATGAACAGTACAAAACCGGAACGGTACCGAAACCGGAACGTTCCGTTCCAAACACAAAACCGGAACGGTACCCGGGACGGGATCAATAACTATGGTTGCTCCCTGTTTGTTTTTGTTTTTTAACCGGTTACATTTAGTTTTTTTAAAAGAATTTTTGAATCAAATCAAATTTATTGATTTCATACAATAACATTTAATGTGTCAGAGTTCAACTTCTTAGCTGAGCTCACAAGGTTTAACCAGGCTTGCTTTGATTTCTTCTATTTTCAAAAGTTTTTCTGGTTTATCCACCAATATCATGTTAAAAAAAAATACTTATTTTTTTTATAATTTTCTTGTTGTTTGGAAAGAAACAATGGTTAACTTATTTATTTTTTACAGTAGTTGAATCTTTTTTTTTAAATAAATCTTATTTTTTAATTAAATTAATTACATTGGGTGCTCTGGTGTTTTGTTTTGTTTATTTTCCCAGTCACTGTTCTATTTATCTCATTTATCAAATTCTTATATTTCTATTAATTTAAAAAAAAAATCGTTGTTTCATTATATTTTTTTAATTTGTAAAAATCAATCCCGCTCGCAGCGTATCACGCTACATCTGTCAGATCGAGGGGTCCACAGGAGACTTGCGGTGCCGCGATTATTGAATAAACTAGTCTGTCTCCTGGAGACCTATAAAATGTCGTCAGGCAGGCAACCGAGAAGGTCTGAGTTCTTTTCAAGTTTCGAGGAGATCAGGTGCCTGCTTGACACGTGGAGCTCGAGTAGAAAATTGCTTCGTCTTTTACAGTTTCTGGGAACTGGGAAGAGCGCTGATTGACATGACATGGGCGCATGCTATTGGTGGATTTTGTCTTATGAAAGGAATATTTACAGTCCTGCTTTTCTGTTTGGCTAGCAAGAAAATCCAGCTCTGTGATCAAAACGTACTGATATGATGTTGCAGGCGGCTGGGTTAGCTAGCCAGGTCTCACACTCGCGTCAATGGAAGGTGAAGAACACCGCTGGATCATGGGATATGTGAGGTGGGATTGCAAATGGTTGCGTGGGACTGATTGGTTAATTTTGATGTTTATGCTGACTTCAGTAGCCGGACAAGATATTTAAATTTGTAGCCATCTAATCGTATATTTTTGGGGTGGGCTTGATATTATTTTTAAAATATTTTTTTATTTAAAAATATATTTCTGATATTAAACTATAAAAATATTTAAAAATACTAACAAATAAATTTAAAATAAAAGGTAAATTTTTAAAAATATATTTTTGAAACGTGGTTATAAACAACCAAAACGTTTTAGTTCACATGTTTTAGATTCTTTGACAACAATTGAAGGAATGAAGTGGTTGATGATCTTGTAATAATTTAGATATTATGAAATGGTGAAGCAACGTGTTACCTCAACGTGGTCATCTAATATCATAGGACATTCATAAATCAATTAGAAAAATAGTTTACAAATAATATTATTATTATTATTATTATTATTATTATTATTATCACTATGAAAAGTGATGGTAGCTACGGTGATCAATGTATATTGTTTGATAGTGTTGTTGAAAAATACATTTTTTTTATTAAAAAAATGGCAAGATTAAGTTGATTAAAATATATTATTCATACGATATACTTTAGTGTTTGTTTTATATTGAAAAATAGAAGAAAATATTTTTAAAATAAATAGATTTTATGACGGTTTGTTGGTGTAATTTGAGAATTTTTTTAATGTTTTTGTTAAAAAAAAATACAACAAAATAATATTTTTTATCTTTAAAATTTATTTTTAACATCAGCAAATCAAAATAATTTAAAACAAAGAAAAGAACAATTTTTCAAAAATATTTTTATTTATTTCCCATGGTTTTTGTTGTTTTGCCGCCCTCCTAGTAAGGCCACTCTTTTAGAACTTTCAATCGCACATCTATACTGCTTCCAGAGATAAAGAGGGTATTTTTCTGTCTTTCAAAAGTTTTTGAAATATTTAAAAAAAAATATGTTTTTATATCAAAAATAAAATTAAAAAAAACACATCATTTTAATATATTTTTAAATAAAATTAACTTTCAAAAATAATATGAAACAGACTATAAAATGCGCCATACAGGTAAAATGCGCAGAGATACGGGAGCAACGCTCTAATGGTAGAGATAAGTCATTTTCCCAAACATTTTAATTTGCATATACAGACGAGTTTGGCTAAGATCTGGTCGTTGTCGTTTAGTGATTGACGAAGAGAAAACTTTAATTTAAATTAACGTTGCATGGTTGATCGACATTGGATTGTGAATTACCGAGCTGGTTTACATGATATCCTGTAAAAATAAGTGCTAATAAAATGTAGGATGGGAATATTATATAATTAAAAAATTACATGCCAATATTTTTTTAAAAAAAAGAAAAAAATTAAAATTTGCTAGCATAGTTCCTTGTTTTCTTATTAAGTTGGCTTTGCCAATTGCATGGTTTTGACTTTTGACTTTTAAATTAAGTTATATTGGAGTTGGTTTGACGCAACATACTTGATCTTGCAAGATCAATCAAGACTTGACTGCCAAATAAAAAAATCTTATTTAAATAAAACAATTTTCAAGGTATGAACATTTACTTTTTATAATTCATAAACAAAGATGTTTTGCATCAATACGAGAATCATATAGGTCATGAACGAGGTTGGGTTTACCATTTTCTTACAATTTTCACTAACTAGTGCATTGGATGATCTCTTATTCTAATATAAAATAAAATTTGTTTTGCAGGGAAAATCAAGTCCAAGAACAAAGTTCACAATCAAACTTAAATATTTTAATCTAAAAACACTGCCCAAATTTAATATGAAGTTTTTACAATTTTATTCATATTTATAAGAAATTAATCTTAACCTTGGGCGAAATCTATATTATCTGTATCGAATAATTAATCTTAACCCTAAGATTTAAAATGTGAAGTGATGAATCAAAATATAATTTATATTATTTTATAATATAATATCTTTAGTTAATTTTTTTCAGATTTTAAACTTGTATATATTTGTGTTATCTCATATTTAATTTTTATAAAATAAAATAAAAATAATGAAATTCAAGTTTACAAGCATTTGATTAATAAATCTATGATATAATGACAAAAACAGCAATTAAATTCAAAAAAATTAATTGTTAAATGAGATTACAAAAGATATTATTTTCCCGACTATCCGGACACCAACAACAGTGAAGCCCTCGTCTGTAAATATGGAGCACATCGCAAGTGCATTTATGTAACAAAAAAAGCAAAATCCTGTGAAGACAGCGGTCATTCTCCATTTCACCAGCTAGAGAGACAAGATCTAAAATCACCTCCCTATCCCTGTCCAACACGACGCATAGCTGACGTCACTCACATCCCACAAACTCAAACTGAGCAAGATACTGGTCAACATCCGCCGTGCACCTGGCAAGATCTTCCCTACTATTTATAGAAACTTGTCTCTCTCGATTGCTCTTTCATTTCTATCGAAACTCCATTGGCCCACGACTTCTCCATCTCCAACTAGAAAAACTATTACTCCTAAAATGACTTTATTAAGGTCATAAAATTTGACCCTGCCCTTACATGCACAAGACCCAATAGACTTACGTGTCCCTATTCCAGCTCTTGAACATGAAACTTCTCGCATTCTGATCAGATAGCTAGCTGGGACCAACCTTCTTTCAGCTCAGTGGGGGCCAAAGTAAACCCCCCCTCCAAATGCCACGTTGTTAATCTCAACCAATCCCCTTCCTGTGCTGGTAAACTCACTGTTCTCACACGTGTCTTCCTCCTTCATGCGTGTCATCCCTGTACTCCCTATAAAACACCACCACGACACCACCTTGCATTTAGTGCCTCCATTTAAGATAAACAAAGGAGAGAGAGGGAGAGAGAGCGAGAGAGAGGGATGGAGATGGATGGTAGAGCAGGGTGTTGTCATGCAAGATACGCAGGAGTTGGAGGAGGATACGACATGTCAAAGGTGGAACAAATCATGTTAAGCTTCAGGCCAATAGCGCCTAAACCAGCCACGGCCACCGCAGGCTCATCTGTTTCAGGTTGCTGGTCGTCGCTAGAAACGAGTGACGCCAGCCCTAGGTCTGGTAGAGGCAAGAGAAAGTACTGCAATACCCGTAACGGCACGAATAGCAAGAAGTGTAGTAGTGGCGGTAATAGAAAAAGAAAGGTTTTGGGCGAAGAGAATAAGGCGGTGGTTGATTCTGTCGTGACTCTGCCTCTTTTGCCGGAAACACCTGATCGGAGAGATCTCGGGGCGAAAGAACTCAAGAATGAGGCGGGTCCATGTTCCGTTTCGCCGAGGGTAGCTAAAAGCATTCCTGAATGGCTTAGTTCTGACTGCAAAGTGGAAGATCAAGCAGGCCATCAGAATCGGACGGCGGGCTTTGGTGTGTCGACGGATCAGACGGCCGTGACGCCACGAGTATAGTGGGATCATGTGTGACAGTTGAATGCGTAACTGACACGTGGGTGGATGTGGATGGTTTAGGGCGTACAGATGATGAGAAGAAGATTAATATGGAGAAGGACACGTGCCCAGGGTTTATATCTGACGATTATGGGAGGGTGACGTGGACGAACGAGGCTTATAGGATGATGGTGGGCCAAGGGGAGGGAGGAGATCGTCAGGTGTTTGTGTGGTTGGCAATGAAGGAGAAAAGTGCCGATGGCGGTCACAGTAGCAGGTCACAAGGCTTTCACATGCAGGGTGAGGGTGCAGTACCAGAAATACGACACGTGTAGGGTTAATCTGAAGGAGAAGATTTCAATCGTTACGGTGCCGTGTGATGTGTGGAGAATGGACAGTGGTTGTTTTGCATGGAGATTGGACGTCAAGGCTGCTCTTTGTTTGGGCCGGTAAAGAAGAGAAAATCAAAGAAACTCAGCTGGCTGGCTATCTTGTGATTATGGCTGGATTGAGCCGGCGTTTATATTATCATTATCTTATGACCTCATTAAGTTGATGTATTAGTGTCGTTAATTACCTTAAACCTAGGCTTTAACATGCACGGATATGATGATTATAACCTTAAAAACTGTGAATATTTTTGGTTGGTCCAGCTCATCTGATGTTTTGCTTTTTTTTTAACTTTTCACTGTTCCCCCATGTTCCTATCATATCATATCTCCCTGTTTTTTTCTTTGGGTGTTTTATGTTCGCTGTTCATGTTTAATTTGTCGAGAAGACATTTTTTGAAAGCAAAGCTCCATGTAATTAGACTAATTTAAATCACTTTTATGTTGTGTTTTTTATTTTTATTTTTATAATTTGGGTATCTGTATCAGTGCATGACAACTAATCCCTGGATCCATTGAATATCCTACAAGTCTAGTGGGCAAGTAAGGTACCGCGAGGATGACAGACATGTATAAAAAGATGATAAAATCCAGGCATGCTAGGCTATGACCTCAAATGTTGTGTGTTTGTTTTTGTATTTTTTTTGTTTTTTATAACATGAATATCCAGATCAGCTTGCATGTGTCTCAATTAATTTTAGAGACTTTGAAGTTAATAATCATGTAAAATTTCAATAATCTCAAGATTTGTGAGATTTGAACTGATAATTTTTAGACAACAAACCTATAGTCTAACTAGTTGAGCTGCAATTCTCAAGATTGTGTGTTTTTTTTTTTAATTAATATGGTGATCGTGAGTGTCAGCTAGCTTACATTTCTCTTTACTAATTTCATATACAAGAAGTTAGCAATAATGTAATCGGAGTGGTTTATTCTCCATCTGACCCGTTGTATATATTTCCTAAGATGGAGAATTCATGTTAAAAATAAATTTTTAAAAATAAAAATATTAATTTAATATTTATTAGGTTCAAATAAGCTAGAGTTTTAGGTGCTTGCACGGCTGTTGGTTGGGTTTCCCGTACGTTTGTTTAACATGGGAGTGCAGGATAGACAAGAGAGACAGTGGGGGCGGAAAGAAGCTGATAGTTGGAGACAGGGTGAGCTGGGACAGGTGGTTACAGGGTTCCACGTATACACGAGGGGGTTGTCATTTAAAACTTTTGAATTTATCCGTTGAAGTTGCTTGGCTTTGAGTATTTTTGCAGCTGTGATTTAAAAAAAAATATTGATTTTAGATAAAAGCAATCGTAGCCGTGATGTTAAAATATTTATATTTATTAAAATTATCTGGAGGTATATTTTTGCTGGTGAAATAAATAAAAAAGAGGTTTTTATTGATAAATAAAATAGGTTATTTTAGTTTGAAACACAATTATATGTTATTCTAGGACATCTATTTATTTATTTATTGTTATTATTATGACCTCAAATGTGGTGTTCGGATCTTTAAGCGCCTGTTTGTTTTTGTAGTTGTACCACTGTTTGCTCAAAATTTGAAGAAAAAAATCATTTTAAATGAATTTTTTTGGTGTTTTTAAATCATTTTGATGTGCTGATGTTAAAAATGATTTTTAAAAAATAAAAAATATTATTTTAATGTATTTCTAAATAAAAAACACTTTCAAAAATAATCGCAATTACACTCCCAAACATGTTTTAAAAGTGTTCAATATAAAGGCTCGAAGACCCCTGTATTTTTACATGGCGCGTGCGGTCAATAAAACGAACAAAACTCTCATATGGCACTAGTGATCTTTTTTTTGTTCTTCTCGATTTTCATACGTCCCTCGCAAATTCTCAAAACAATCTTTCAATTTTTTTTTCTTTAGATATGACGAGCGGTATACCCGCGCGATGCGGCGGGTTTTTTTTATCTATGTAGAAAATTGATTGTTTTTATATGTATTGTATTTTATTATTTTAATATTTAGTTAGTATAATTATATTTAAGAGTACTGATATGATTTTTTGTCCTTCAAAAAATCCAAAGTCATTTTTCCTCTTGCTCATTATATTTTTAGGCAATAATATTCAATAAATATCAGACATATTAGAAATAAAAATATTGTAATTTTTTTTTAAACATAAACTTAATTTTTTTTTGTGCTATAATTATTTATTTGCCATCTAAAAAGAACAGTCTAATGGAAATGGCAAGTGACTTGTATATTTTTTAATTTAACTTGTAGATAATGCAGGTAAATTTGTCAAAAAAAAAATTTAGATGTTTTTTTTTTCCAATAATATTAGATCTAAAATATTAAAAATGTAAACATTGGAAATTCTTGTGAAGAAATAAACTTAAATAAAAGAGTACAAAATTAAATTTTGAAGCCAATATTTTTTTTATATAAGATTTATTAATCATATTATTATATTAAATATATTTAAAAAAAAACATGATATAAATTTTTGTCTTTCAAAAAAATCTTAGATCATTTTTTTTCTTTCTCAATATATTTTTTAGGCGATAATATTCAATAAATATTCAAAAAAAATCTAAGGCTCATTTTGTTTTTTTATATAAAACAATCAAGCATAAAAAGTTATTGGCCAGAACAAATTTTAGGGAACCATAAGCATAATTGTTTTTTAGCATGACAATTTGAGAATGTTTAAGCTGTTTTAATAATAATTTTACTGTGTTTAAAATTTGCAAATAATTGAAAATAACACGAAGTGAATGAATGGAGCAAAAAGGGCAGCAACTAAAGAAAACATATGAAAATTCAACATAAACCAAGGTAAAAGGAAGATGAAAATTTAAGGCAGAAGTACAACCACAACTAAAAGTAAAAAAAACTTTTACACAGAAGAGTCCATTCGTTCAATTTCTTCTCTGCTTTCTTCTCGAAATCATCTCCTTTTGCTACCAAGTCCATTTATCGACTTCCTCAAGGATCTCTCTCTTTTGCTTTTACACAGAAGAGTTCAGTCGTTAAAGCCACAAATCTTAAGCAAATGCAAGGCTAAAAAAGGGAGAGGTGATGATCTCGCCAAAAAGTGGACCTTGCCTTTGATCTTTCATGTTGGATCTGCCATGACTCTTTGAGAACTCCTTGCCTGACTTTACCTTGACCCGAAGCCTTCCCGATGAACTTGCCCCGATTTCAATTGTCATTATGAAGGGGAAAAGCTCTTGAAAGGGCGCCAATTAAACTCTTCTTTATTATCTTCTAAATTCGGAAGGTTGAAGGGAAGCATATGATATGAATATAAAGAAAGAAAGATCTCTCAAATACATTGTTAATGGAAGCAAAGGTCACCTGGAAATATATCAAATGAAAAAAATGTTACACAGAACATTCAAACAGATACAATATATTTTATTCAAGAAAGAAGATGTTTTCCATATGATGCCAGCCATCGTACACCCCTATGAGCTTCACATTGTGCACACCTGTTCAGCAAGAGAGGCATCATATGCATTTCAAATCAGTGGTGTAGTGAACAAAATAATCAAAGACAATTAAACAGGATTTACTTGATTTTACTCGAGTGTTAGCTTATTATAACAGCTAATTGAAATCACGATCCACCACATCCTTAAGAAATGCATGCAAAATTCTTTATTTAAATATCCTAAATAATAAATGTAGGAGCTTGAATATCCAGAAGAAAAAGAACCATTACTATAAACAAATAAAACCTCAAATTCATGTTGTAAGATCAATAATCTCAGATTTTTTTCATGTAAAAGAGCTCGTTAACCTGTGAAATAATTTCATTAAAAAAAGAAATTAAGACAAAGATTCATACTTGAGATTTGTTCAGCTTGTTGTGAAAAGGGGGGCGGCAGCTAGGTTTATTTTAGAATGCAGAGTGTTGAGGGAAGGGGTGGGGGACGGCTAGGTTTAGGATTTTAGCAGAAAAGTTGACATCATATCTGATCTTCCCCAAACCAAAGCCGAATGCTTACTTCGAAAGTGCTCTTAATCACTTCTTTACTTGGCCTTCTCTCTCTCTCTCCAATCCAATAGCAAGAGAAGGTAAAGGAAGAAAAAACCTTATGAAAAACCTTAATGCTTACAAAGTAAAGTTGCAAATGATACCTTTGTGTGTTTTCTGTTACCGAAACAGAATTGAGTCTGCTTTCAAAAGCAAAACACAGAAACCTTGCTGGCTTGGTCGGATTTTGTGAACAAACTGGTATGGAAACTCACAGATTGATAGTTACATCAAACATGATATGAAGATCATGCAACATTCAACAACATATCCATCAACTATTTGCATCAAGTGGATTCCCCTAAACATTGAATCAGTCTGCCATTTTTTTTCTCTAAAAAATCAAATAAACAAAAAACTACATCCCTCTTTGAAATCATTTGATCCTAATTCGGGCAAGATCCGAATTTCCATCCACTAACCCATAAATCACACCATGTTACTGCACCCACATGGTGTCAAGAAAAGCAAACGAGAGTCAAGAAAGCAAGAAATAGAAAAGGTTTAGAAAACAAACCTTTTGTTCGGCTTTTGTTCTTCTTTTTCTTCTTGACAGATCTACAAATCCCTTGCAAACGAAAATGGTTCTTGTAAGCTTCGGTTCCAACTAAGAAAAGCATGCCTGCTTCGGGATGAATTTAATGACGTTGAACTGTAATTTCAACGGTAATATATATATGGCTTCTCTTTTATGGGCATCTATATATATCAACTCCAGAGCATCACAGTTATTCACAGTGAAATACAAATGCTAAAAAGTACAATATTTATCTTTGGCTCGTCCGATAGCTCCAACATTGGAGATGCTCTCAATATCCCACTCTCACCACAACCGAACCACGCTGAGGAGCCGAGTGACGTGCCAGTGCTACTAATTGAGTGCGCCAAAAGTGCCTAGGCAGAGCTGTTCAACCTTGGTGAATAGAGGCTTCCTCAACCCCGGTTTTGATTCTTCAGCCATTTTCAACTGCAGAAACAGAAGGCATTTAACAACAGAAATTCTAGTCAAAATTAATTAACAAATAAAACACAAATCTCCAATCTCCAAGAACAAATTGAGCAGGAATATTTAATAGAATAAAGGAAAATTAAAAAGGAGACATGCATGCTTTGCTCGTGGTCTGCTTTGCTCGATTTCTGGAAAAGTTGAGATTTCTGGAATGCCATCGATTACCTCCTTCATGCCCGTGGTCTGCTTTTCTCGTGGCTAGGGGAGCTTTCTTCTCTTCAGACCAAGAATATCGAAATCATTTCATTAAAAAAAGAAATTAAGACAATAAATGTGAAGAAAACCCCACCTTTTCTTCTTCTTCTTCTTCTTCTTTTTATGCTTCTCCTCGTCACTATCTGCCCGATCCTCTTCTTCCACCTCTTCTTCCTCAACATCATCCACTATAAAATCATCCTTCTCATATTCATCCTGCCCTTCTTCTGCACAAAAACCACAAAATTAAATCTCTTTACCGCAACTCGTCGTTTACATTCCAATAAAAACACATACCCACTTTTTTACCGAAAACAAAGTTAATTCCCCTCCAACTACACTTAGAAAAAAAAATCACCCCAAAATTTAACTAAAACCCAACCCGAATTAAACCCTAAGAACTCCAAGAAAACAAAACTCTGAGCTAATGCAAACCGTCTTCGTCGTCGTTGTCGTCACGGCCAATTTTATCTCCATCAACAGGCTCTCTCTCCTCTTTTTCTTCTAACTCCATCTCATCTGCGAGAAACAATAACCAAACCACGAAAAGCATATGCGTTAGTGATTTAACAAATTTGCAGCCGTTTGTAGGGTAAAAATAACAATCTTTCTCACCTTCTTCATCAGAAACCACGTTTTTTCCCATGCCGATTGAGTTCATTAAAGAAAAATCGAAAATTATGACAAACAAAGAGTCAAAGAAATAAGAATGGGAGATTTATTGTTAGTGATAGCGAAGATTGAAGAGTGAAATTAGAGACGATCATACCTGAGATTTGTTCAGCTTGTTGTGAAAAGAGGGGCGGCGGCTAGGTTTAGGATTTTAGGAGAAAAGTTGAGATTTCTGTATTTATATTACAGTGGAGGGGGCGACAGGTATTAAGAAAAAAGAAACACATACACGCGCGAAGTATTGAAATAAATTGCGAGTCCACAGTGATTTTAGTCTTGGTGAACAGTAGAAGTCTGAGCTCTTTTAACTCTTTTACTAATAGTTGGATTGCCCACACTTCGTTGCGGGCACAACAAAAACAATTAATATATTTTGTTAGTTTAAAAATAAAATATAACATCTCTGCATATAAAATCTGATATAATAAAGTACATCAACAATTCTGATTATAACAATAAGAAGGTTGAAGCCTCAACATAAAAAAAGCAGAAATAGGCAATTTCTTTCAAACATTTTCAGCATAAAGTTGGGGGGAAATATATTATTTCCCTAACACTTGGATCAAACTTCATGATGTTGCTAGTTTATATACATGGTTTAATAGAAATAGAGGACAAAATACATAACTGCTGGATCATATTAACATGTTCAAGCATAACAATATCAACACAAAAACCTCATAATTGAAGACATGGAAATTGATAACTAATGCAGAAAGTTATGAGCACAAAAGTGAGGAAACTATTGCAAATCTTCTAGTAGCTTCATAAACTTTCACGTCGCCTTGAGTCTATTGTTTATGTAACAAAAGAAAAGACAATTACTTATGGCTTGAGAATTTTTACAAAACCAATATGATTATATTGGTAGTTTTATAATTAATTGCCAAAATCATTTGTGGTTATATGCAAGATAAATAAGAACTGTAGATCATCACTTGGAAATTGAAATTGTATAGTTTTATCAATGTAGGAAAAATGGTTGCAACATTTTGCCGAAATGAAATCCTATGAACAACCATAACATGCTACTTGTTGAAAGTTGTCACAAAACATTGAATACATCCGAATATGAATCTAATTATTGATCAATCTAATTAAGTATGTAAAATATCTCAATGTCAAGTAGTGATCTCACAATAACAACACATACATGATCATTATCTGCAAGTTTAAATAGAGGAAAGCAAATAGAATATGATGTGGTAAGAGTCATTATAATCAATAATTAATTTGGTCACCGTGCTTGTTGTTGTGCAACTAACATTTTCAATTGTATTTAGGAATTAAGCCATAAGCCTAACTTCGTTAGGATAAAGAAGTGAGCTTAGTTTGTTATAGGTTTTTGCTTATAATGTACGTTTCTCAACTAATGGCAGCTAAATAAGCACTTTTATGGGTGGTCAATATAAGTTTTTAATTAAGCATCACAAAGTGATAAAAATTGAAAACAAACATGAGAGCAAACTAAAAATGTTATATAAGGTAGTTTATAGCATGTTATATATGGCAAGGATCATACCTTTTTTTAGGTAAAAACATTTGCTTTCTGTTTCTTTGAAGGATCGTCCGCTGATTGACGTGCTTGTGCTTGAATATTGTTTTCCGATGAGTTGTTTGATTGTGCATTACTGTGAAAGTATATTTTACTAAAAGGATAAGCTAAATGTGTAGAGAAAGAAAACATTAATTACAATGATTCATTTGTTTAGAGAATAATGTACAAACCTTTGCTGCGAATCATCATCATTGAAGTCAAGTCTCCTCTTTGTTCCAGCATTCAAAGTAACACCTTGCATCTGTTGTGTGTTAAGCGGATTAATTGTTGATGGTGAAGCTGAGAAGCTGTTTTTCTGAGCAATATTGTATAAACTTGCATGATCACATGTTTTATTGATTGATGTTTTCTTTCAACTGCTTTGCTTTTTTTTAACTGAATATCATATTTCCATTTTCATTTTAGATAAATCATAATACAGCAAACAGAGACTAAAAAAATGGTCTTTAGGTTGGAGAGATACCCTACAGACTAAAATAAGTGTCCATGTTAGCATTCTCGATGAAGTTAGCTCAGATTTTATAAGCGTAAATTCCTTTATTTCAAATCACATAAACCCTTTCAAAATATAATTAAACGTGACAAAATAAATCACACTATATTGCTATTATGCTATCACTACTGTGGAAATTATGCATCGCAATAAATCACATGTTAGCATTCTCGATGAAGTTAGCTCAGATTTTATAAGCGCAAATTCCTTTATTTCAAATCACATAAACCCTTTCAAAATATAATTAAACGTGACAAAATAAATCACACTATATTGTTATTATGCTATCACTCATCGTGGAAATTATGCATCGTAAGTATTATAAATTTTACCTTTAAAATATTGTATAACATAGTGGGTGAGTTTGCTAATATCATGTTTATCCTATTAAATATTTAGACCATGACCATAAACTCAAGCTACCAAGAAATTATATTTTTTATTATTTAAATTAAAGCTTATTTCGCAGAAAAAATCTGGGAAACTTTTGCATGATTCCTATTATGTTTTCCTTTATTTTTTATAACTTTTAAATTATCCTAATCTTCCTTAACATAAGCCTTCTTAGAAAATTCCAGATCCACCTTTCTAGAGAAAACCATGAAAAAAACCCGAAATGCAATCAGCAAGGACAATTTGTCTAAAACATGATCAAGAGTAAACACATGTTAAACTCTAGGAACTGAAACAGAGCAGTTAAAATTACAGGGACTACAAAAATCAAATCACCGATTTATTGAAAGAGCCATCTCAATGTGAGCATAATAAAAGCAGCGTAAAATCAAAACGCAGCTTTGAAACCTATGATGAACATAAATAATTTTCCAATCGAAGAAGATATACCTCACAAAAAGAGTAGCAAAGAGAACCAAAAAACAGCAGCAACCACAACCCGCAGCCCCTAAAAAGCTCAACAAACTCAAGATCAACATCAAAAACCACAAATCATTACAGAAAACAATATAACATTGAAAAAAAGCAACAAAAAATCACTTCCATCATACCTTGAAAAGAAACACAACAAAGAAAAGCAGAAAAACAGCAATCTATCTCTGCACAAAAAGAGTGAAAAAAAATGAAAAACATGATCCAAAAATAAACTGAGCAAACAAAGGTGAAGATTAAACAAAGTTAAACAAAAAAAATCAAACCACAGCAACACAAAACTCACCAGTTCAGCTCTCTTTTAGCTTTCTTTTAGAAAGCTCAACAAACTCAAGATCAACATCAAAAACCACAAATCATTACAGAAAACAATATAACATTGAAAAAAAGCAACAAAAAATCACTTCCATCATACCTTGAAAAGAAACACAACAAAGAAAAGCGAAAAAACAAAGCAATCTATCTCTCGCACAAAAAAGAGTGAAAAAAAAATGAAAAACATGATCCAAAAATAAACCGAGAGCAAACAAAGGTGAAGATTAAACAAAGTTAAACAAAAAAAAATCAAACCACAAACGAACACAAAACTCACCCGGGTTCAGCTCTCTTTTAGCTTTCTTTTAGCTTAGCTCTCTTTTACCTGCAAAAAATTCTAGAAGCTGCGTAGAGGTTATATGTAGCTGCTGAAACAAACACAAATGACAAAATAAAACACACGCAACCATCATAAGCAGCAGTAACAAACCCATACTGCCCAGGGAAAAAACCAATTCTTTATTATCATCCATATCCAAAGAAAGTGAAAGAAAACAATAAATTAATAACCAAACCCATACTGTCCAGGGAAAAAAATCACAATATAGTCGAAATTATTTGGGCTAGTACACAGTAGCTAATGTGTGCATTTAATGCAAATTCGTACTCACAAACAATCTCTCCCAATTGCACACAAAACTCCACACGCACATACACGGCATTAAAAAAAAACCTAAAATCAGCAGCTGCGCCATTTCCCAATTGACCACTTCTCAACTGGAAGGATGCTGATCGGAGGCCAGTAAGATGCCAGCTACGTATGCTGCAGAGGAGATAAGAAACGGCTCAGCACAGGTGATTTTGCTCAGTGGAAGAGTTGGGCATTTTGCTCTCCCAACGCCAGCTAGGCCACAAATGCAGGTAATGTGTAGAATAAATCAACTGAAGATGGAATAAAAAGAGAAAGGGTGAAATCGTTAACTGCAACTTACCTTTTTAAAGTATTTCTTCTCGCCATCACACGACCGAGAATTCCGCCATAACTTCGAGTCGAAAGCTGCGCCCGCGCACTCGAAGCTTTTCTCCTGGAGATGAAGGTCCGCACTCCCTACTGACACTCTGTTTCCAACTCTTCGAGGCCCCCTTTCCTTCACAGCTTGCACTCTGTTTCCGCCAGAAGTTCACCTCGTGAGAATAGCAGTCGTCTGTTGTTTTTTCTCTCCATCTAAGTCACAATCTCAATCTCACGCGACGCAGCAACGGCGTAGATGTAAGCCACGACGACGCAGAAGAAATGGAGAAAAATCACAACAGACGACGACGCTGTTGAGAAGAAAAAATAGAGAGAAAAACCTAAGAGAAAATCAGTCACAATCTTTGTCTGTGTCGACGCAGAAGAAATGGCAGGATTTCTCCTGTAGCTGGCCGTACAATACATTCTCCAAATTCACCACTAATTGGCCTCTAATACTGCTTTCTCCAGCTCAATTGACGCTCTCGACCGCCACAATCTCTATCGCAGACACATGAGGGCGACTCACAGCAAGCCGCTTGACCGGAGGGAAATCACATTCACGGACCCCTCCGTAAATTAAAACCTCGATCTCTTTAGGGTTAGGATCGGGTAGCTGGGTTGTTTATGTGGGTTCGGGTCTTCGGAATCTCCTCTGTAGACGATGTTGAACTCGGTCTCTTGAGGGTTTGGATCGGGTTTGCTGAGTTGTTGATGTGGGTTTGGGTCTTCGAAATCTCCTCTGTAGACGATGTTGTTGTTATGGCCGTCTGCCTCGACCGCGTCTTCGAGTTCTTCAGGTTCTTGTTGGTGGCGCTTTCAAGGTTTTTGACTGATTTGAGAATTTGATCGTTTTTTGTCCCTGCGATCTGCTAAAACCGAAGCAAAGAAAAGAAGAAGATGATAGTAGAAAGCGTCTGCAAATTGATAAAGCCTGGCTGTAATTAGATGTTGTTGGGAAATGATCAGCCTGCCCGAGATAGATGGAATAGATGTTGCAAATTGATTTGCAGATAAAATGTGCCCGAGATAAGAAACTGCCCTTACTGTTCATGAAACAAAAAGAGGACATACACCTGCGATTCACCGTGACAAATTGCCAGTCCACAGTGACAATGAGTCACGGTGAACAGTAGACATCCCGAGCTGTTTTAGCTCTTTTGTTAATGTTAATTCATATTTTTTTAATTATAATAGCTTGTAAAGCTGGAGTATCTGCTCTTTAATTTCATCATGTTTTATTTATTGTTTTCTATTAAATTTGATACTTGTTCTTTTAATTACTATATATTTTATTTGAAATAAATTCTATAGTTGAATTTCTTTTATGATTTCATTCTCCTTCAATTCCTCCCAATCAAAATTGATTCTTGTTTTTTTTATTGTTATGTTTTTAATTTGGTGTTTTTTAAAAACAATATTCAGATTTTATTCTTCAAAATTAAATCATTTGATTTGATTAAATTCGATTATAAAATTTCATGAATTATGAGTTTGGAGTATTAACCTTGGTTTAGAAAATTCATCTGGGTTTGCTTCTTCTTTTTTTAATCTCTTATTTTTTCAGTTAATTATTCATAATATTTATTTGATGGACAATCAGATTTTAGTATTGACAAACTAAATATTGTTTTTAGTAAAAAAAAAAAATTGAAGTGTGCTTCAAAGTGTAGTGTAGACTTCGTATCTGATTAACATATACTAAAAGCTTTGGCATTTCATTGTAACAATAAACAGTGAAATGCACAATCTTTTGCATTTTTCAAGGTTTTTTTTTTGTTTTTTTTTAGTTTCAAACTCAAGTATTTTTGCTCTCAAATTTATCTTCGACTACCGAGTTTACTCTATATTAAACTTTATAATTTATTTTTAATAGAAATATTTTAATCTAAGGACTCGAATCGCGAGTTTTACAGGATAATTGTGTTGATTTAAACTAGTTTTTTTTAATTTTTATTTTTTTCTCAACTTCATCTTTTAGTACAAGGTTGATTAGGAATTGAGTTTTATAATTATTTGTTTACTTTTCTTCTTTCATAGGACTAAAACAGTCTCATGATATAAATTACAAATTTTATGAGTTAACTAGGCCGACTTAAGCTTTTTTTTTCATTTTTTTCTACAGACTTGCACCGATCTTTTGATTTTATTTTGTTAGGCTAATCAGGGTTGATTCAAGTAGTTTTTTTTCTAGTTTATCCTTCAAAAGTTTTCAGGTTAATGAATTGAGATTTAAGATTTTTAATATTCTTTTAATTTGCTTTACATGGAGTTATCACTAGTTAGGTTGTTTCACTCATGTTTTTGTATCATTTTTTTTAATTGAGTTACTTTTCTTTAAATTCATCATTCAATATTGATTTGATTGAGAATTATGCATCATAATTTATCGTGGTTTGCATTATGCGAGGTTATTTTTGTCTTTTGACCCATGTTACGGGTTTGGTCGGTTGACTTGGATGTTTTTTCATGTTATTTATAAATTTATTGAATTGGTTGTTAATTGAACTTTGTATTTGTTTTTTGCTTTGTTTTTTTTTAAATTATCTCAATCTCATGACCTAAGTTTAATATTAATCTTAATTAATCCACCTCATTCTTTAGTTAAAAATTATTTTTTAATTTTAATTTATTTATCTTCTATAGAGTTATCAAAATCTCATAACACAGGTAATAACTATAGCATGTAAACCTAAATAGATTCGAGTTAATCTAATATGTTGTTGTTTTTATATATTTTTTAAAAATATATTGTTTTTTTAATTAAATTATATTTTTATTAGTTATTCAAATTATCTTTAGATATATCAAATAAATTTTAGTATAGTTTAATTTGCTTTCCAAAAATCACATTCCTTAAATAAATACATGAACCAATCAAATCCAAACAAGCAAGTCGCTCGATGGCTCTTTATAAGAATTTAAGTCTTCGTAATTACTAGCATTTAATAACTATACAATAAAACTAATTTTTCTAACCTTTCTACAAACACGTCAAGACTATTTCAAATTTCAACCTAAGACATTTAATTTTTTATTATCCGTCCATTCACCAACACATTTAATTTATATCATGAGTTTGATCTCACATGCACCTTTATATAAATACTTTATTTTGTTCCTCCAATTATTTCCCCTCGTTCCATTAATTTATTCACAAATACTTGTAACTCATATTGCATCCCATTTCACAGCACATTACGTGTTTTTTTTTTGTTTTTTATTTATTTTCTCCATATATGTTTGTTTTCTTCCACTCAAAACCATGCTTATATCTCTTCGTATTGTCGTTAATGCTTTTAAAATCTTGATTTTTACTTTATTTTATTTTTCTTGTTTCCAAATAAGTAATTCCTCTATCTTAATAAAAAAAAATATATGCAGAATTTCGTCTTAATTTGTTGCATTTAAAACAAATTAAAAATATAGTGGAAAAAATCACAACGCAGTTTATTGGATTTACTTTTTGGTGCTGAAAAAATTCCCTCTTTTTAGTAAATCCTTCATTTAACGTTAGGGTACTAAAAGCAAGTCCAATGGTAGCCGAATCATTTTTAAGAGCCAAATCTATAAAATGGCTCTTTGAATAGTGTTTATATGGCTCTTGAGTGGATGTGCTCTCTAATGGTAAAGAGCCATTTTGGAGAGCCATTTTTTAATTTATTTTAAATAAAATTTAATTATTTTGTATATAGTTTAATTATACAATTAATATGAGTAAGTTATATAATTAAATAATTGCTTTTGAAAAACTCCCAAACAATAAAATTATTTTTTTAATTATATTTAAATTAAAAAAATGAATTTAAATATATATAAAAAAACCACAATATTTCTATGTTTTTTTATGGTTGTTGTATTTAAAATTAATTAATGTTACTTATTGTCTTTGAGTGTTAGAAAAACTTAAAAAAACAAAATGAACACATTAACAAATAACCAATAAGTTCAAACATAATTAATTAAAATACATTCCATTACAAATTAATTACAAATTAATACCCCTATTTTTTATGCTAAATATTATTATAATAATTAATAATAATAATTATTATTATTATATAATTATTATAATATAATAATAATTATTATAAAAACCCACCCCCCATGCCAATCCCTTTTTCATTTCAATCACAAATTAAAAAAACCCTACCCATCTTTCTCTTATCCCTCCAGCCGCCCCCCACACCTGTTTCTTCTCTTTTCCTGTTCTTCTTCTTCGTTGCCCCCCACACCTATTTCTTCTCTTTTCATCTTCCTCTTCTTCTTCTTTGCTGCCCCCTCCATCTCCATCTGTTGTGTTGTTGTTGTGTTTTCATTATTGTTGTTGTGTGTTTCATTGTTGTGTTTTCGTTGCTTTTTTTGTTGATTGTTGTTGTCAACGGTAACATCCCAACGACTTTTTTTCATTTTTGGCTCTGCATCCATCACCTAAAGGGATGCCTTCTCCAGTTGAGAAGAGGCAAAATGCCTCACCCGTTGGAGAAGTTAAAGAGAACAAAAACAGCCAAAAAATTTAAAATTTAGCTTTAGCTGCTAAGATGGCTCTCCGTGTTGGACTTGCCCTAAAGATCTAGCCCAAGTTCCAAATACTAAGGTGGGCTTAAAATGGATCAATCAATATAAAATTTAATTTAAATTATTTCAATATATATTAGCAACTAATATGTTTTGAAGAAACACATTATCTGCCACAACAATATTTTCATGGATTTGTCTTTACTGTAAAAAAATAAATTAAAATTGATTATTGGAGGCATTGAATTTTTTTTTAGTAATTAATTTTTTTCCCATAAGGCTCATTAGTCATTACTAAATTAACGGGGGATAAATAAGTATTTTTCATTTTAAAAACATGTTGAAATGACAAAAATATCATTGAAGCAAAAAAAAATTATAAAAACTAGCATCAATGAGTATTTAAAAAAAAACAACTATACCAAATATAAAAAACCAAAAGCATGGTGAAACAACCAAAAAATCATTAAAATAATTAAAACCTTTGTCATTTTTTCACAATATTTTTTGTTATTATCAAGTCATCCAAGGGGTATTTTGGTATTCTAATAAATATAAAAATTCATTAGTGTGTGCAATGCACATAACACATTCAACCTCCAAATAGGTAAAATTTCCCTTCCCATCATGTCTTTGAAAGTATCATGGTATTCTTTTTCTTGGAGGATGACACATGTTGTTATTAGTGTCACAATTTATCATTATCAACTTTTACCCCTTCAAAATTCATATGTAAATTTTCATAGTTGCTCTTTCCTTTGTGACGATTTCATTTTTTATCCTTAATATTTTATTTACTAAAATTTGTTTTTGTTTTTTTTTGTAAAATTCTCGTTTGTTTTCATATTTTTCTTCAATTCCAATATGGGATATGTGATTTTTTTTCTCAACTTGGTTCACATTCTCTTGAATGTTTGTTGTTTGTTTGGTAAATTAATTTTTATTTTGAACTACACTTTTCAATCATTTTTTTTTTAAAAAAAATATTTCAATTTTGAATTTGAATTTGTTTTTTTTGGATGATTTAGTTTTCTGGATCCTTTTGTTAAATTATTTTTTCTTTTTAATTTCACCCTTCAATAAAATAGAAAATTTATTTTAGCTTTAATTTTGATCCATCTTTTTTTCATTGCTCTTTCTTGTTTCAAATCATTTCATATAATGATTTGTTTCTTGTAATTTTATCATTTAATATGTGATTGATTGAGAATTAATTTTCTGGATAAAAAAGCTTTTTACTTTAATAACTAAGGTCACAAGTTTGAAAAAATTAATATGTTTTTGAAATCACTTTTAAAAATCCATTACCTATTTTCTTTTATGTTTTCATCATTTGACAATAGTTTTTTTTTTTTTTAATAAGAATTATGATTTTTTTATTTTTTTTTACCGAGTTATCTAATCTCATTACTTGGATCGTGAGTTTGTGAAATAATCCATGTTGACTTGGCCTAAAATACCTTTATTTGTTTCGATCCTAATATTTTTTTTATTTCAATTTTATCTTTCAATTGAAATTAATTATATATTTTATCATTTTATTTTCGTCCTTATTCTTTGAATTTTTTATTTGAAATTAATTCCTTTGGTTTTTTTCAGTCATTCTTGGACAATGTTTATTTTTTATCCATATTTATGCATCTATGCTTTTAGTTATTTTTTTTTATTGGGGTTTTATTTCTATTTGGTCCAGTCCTGAAATTTTAATTTATATTGATGACTATTTTAAAATTAATATTGCTCTTCTTTTCTCTTTGTTTTTTTTTGTTTTCTGTTATTTTTATATTTTTTTCGGATCAAATGATTTTATGATTTTATTGTATGCAATAATAATAATAATAATAATAATAATAGTTTTAATGATTATTTTTTTTGTTTTTTTGTTGTTTGTAAAAATGTTTATCTTTTTTTTTTAATTCTTTGTAGCAATTTAATGGTTTTAATTATTTGAGCAATAATATTGATAATAATTTTAGTTGTTATAGTCATGATAATGAAGCAAAGTTCAATTTTCAATGATGTTTTCTTCTTTTTATAGATAGAAAATTGAATACTCTTTTTTGTTATTTGATTATTGTAAGTGTTTTTCACTATTTATATTTTGTTTATAGTGTTTTATTTTGGATCATAAAATGAATGAATCTAATAAGAAATTTGCACTCCATAGAAATTCTTGACATATTTATTATTTTACTGAATTTTATATTATAATAAAAAAGCATATATAATTAATATTTTTTATATTAAAAAAATATATTTTTTACCGAGAAATGTCTATTATATTTTAATACTTGTTTGTGATGGGAGACAACATCTTTTATTAAAAAAATAGTCTGTCCTGGCGGCATAATCGGAGTTTACACTGAAGAGTACGCGAGGTTGAACCGGAAGTCAACTCCTATCAGGTTTTCAGAAGTGGACATGGGTGGGAAAGTTTATTGACAATTGTAACATAACAAACACACACTTGCTGCCAAAAATATAAAAAATCAAAATCCACCACAGTAATTAAGTGAAGGTCACGTGGGCGAAGCGTAACAATAGCTCACACCTGCCACGTCACCTTGCGGTGAAATGTCAATAAAACTACGTGGTCACCAGCCACTGTTGATTTTTCTGTATTCCACATCAGCCACCCGTCCTTACCTCAAAATGAGTTACACGCTCCCACCAAAAGCGTGCACGTGGTTCTTTGATAGCAAACTTACACGTATTAGCACTAGAATGCGGGTATAACATTGATTCACGCGGAGCGCGTGTTCTGCTATTAATCATAATAAAGTAGAGTCTAGAAGCTCTATTACGTGTTAAAAAATTCCATCACGATCTAGCAGAATGGCAGAAAGTAAATCAGAGCCGTTAGATCCCGACCTGCCTGTGGCATAAGAAACCATTAGTTTCTAGCCATTAGATTTCGTCGAGTGGATAACTAAACGGTGAGGATTGTTTTAATAGCGGCGGCCAAATAAGGCTGAACTGGGCCTTTAAAAAGAGGACCAACTAGCCCAAGAAAATCAACACTTATTCAAGCTCTCTCTCCTCTCCTCTCTTCCTCTCTTATTCGCGAAGAGAAGGGGTTCTCTCTCTCTAGGGTTTGTTGGAATCAAAGGCGAAAGCGGGAGATCCAGGTTTTTAGTTGGTCTGATCAACAAATCCTGATTACTCTCTCTCCAGGGCTTATGTTTTCTATTCAGTCGCATTGTGTTCGTGTCGGTTGGTTTATTTCTAGCTTCGATTTCGATCTATCTGGGTTTCCCGATTTCTTGAAGGGTTTTTTTGCTCAGAAGGAGGTTATTAGGGTTTCTTTGAGTACGTATTTTGTTTTGTTGATTAAATAAAGTTTTTAATTTCTTAAAATTCTCTTTTTGTTTGAATTTCGGAGCGAGAGGAGAGGGAGAGGGAGAGGGAGAGGGAGAGAGAGGGTGGGGGGAGTAATAAGATTGGGGTTTTAGTGTTTTTTTCTCCTATTGATAAATCAGATCAGTGTTGGTTTAGTGCGCACTTTCATTCAAGATTTGCTTCAGATGAATTTGGGTTTAGAGATGTGCAATTGGTATATAATCTTATGATGATATGGTATTGCTGCTCACTGATAAAGGAGGACTATCGTAGTGGGAGTTGTGAAATTTTTTCGAGAAAAGGACATTAACAAGAGTAAAATTTTATTTATTTATTTATTTATCAAACTGGATTAGTTGAAGTTCAAAGAATTTGAATAAATGTGTGTTAAAACTGAAGAGGGAAAATAAGAAGTTAAATAGTTGATGTTGATGATATGTGCAGTTTTTGGAAGTTAATCTTATGGCACCGACTGCTCCTATAGAGTTTATTGGACAGAAGGAATTGAAAACGTGCTGGCTTTCACAACCAATGAGGAAATCAAGGAAGTTTTCTAAAGGCCACTCAGCTGGATTTGTTCCAGATTACTGGCATGCTGTTGAGACTATGGCTGAGTCAGAAGGGTTTGGGAGCTCTGGACGTGTTGACATGACAGCATCAGAAGATTCCTTTGCTCCCAAGAGGAAGTGCATTAGTTTGAATGTGGATGGGTATGATACTTTTGGTGTACCATCACAAATCCTGTCTTTGTCTAAGATGTCAAGACCAGAGAGGAAGGATTTGGAAATTAGGTTGAAAAATGAACTTGAACAAGTCAGAATCTTCCAGAGGAAAGTGGCTTCTGTGAGTTCAAATACAGTTCTGTTATCGCCTTCTAGTGATACTCGGAGTTGCAGTGATGTCCAGAAGAGGCTTCCACTAGAAGGTGTCCACAGGTCTTCACAAAGTAAGAAACGGGCTCCTCCAGGTCGAAATGGGGCTAGCTCAAAAAAGGGTACTTCGGGGCGTTTTGATCCAGTGAAGCCAGCTGCTCCACTGGGTATAACTAATGCTATGTTAATGAAACAGTGTGAGACATTACTAAATCGCTTGATGGCACATCAGTTTGGTTGGATTTTCAGTACTCCTGTTGATGTGGTGAAAATGAACATACCGGACTATTTCACCATCATTAAACACCCAATGGATTTGGGTACAGTGAAGAGCAGGATTATTTCTGGTGAATATTCAAGTCCATTGGGATTTGCTGCAGATGTGCGACTTTGTTTTGCAAACGCAATGAAGTATAACCCCCCTGGAAATGATTTCCATTTCATGGCTGAGACCCTTAGTAAATACTTTGAAGATCGATGGAAAGTTATTGAAAAGAAGATTCCTGTTACCGCTGATGTAGAACCAGTGCCATCAAGAGCTGATATGAGAATGGAAATGGAAACGACTGCTCATATAGAAAAGAAAACACCTACTGATACTCCGCCTTTGAAAAAGAAAAAAATTACACCGAGTGACAATAAGATCAAACAAGAGCTTGTCAGGCGAGTCATGACCAATGAGGAGAAGCAGAAGCTGAGCATGGAGTTGGAGGCATTGCTTGGTGAATTGCCTGAAAACATTATTGAATTCCTAAAAGAGCATAGTGGAAATGCTGGCCATACTGGCGAGGATGAGATTGAGATTGATATTGATGCTCTGGGTGATGATATATTGTTCAACTTACGAAAACTCATAGATAACTATATACTGGAGAAACAGAAAAACCAATCAAAAACTGAACCATGTGAAATGGAGGTACCCCAATTTCTCTCATGTTTGTTTGCATGTTGTGATGCGTTCTTTTTCCTAGAAAAATGGAATAAAAGTCTGATGAGAAGTGGGTTTTATCAATTCAGATCATAAACGGGCCAGGGATTAGCAATTCATCATTGCCATGCAAAGGTACACTCATTTACTCTAATTTTGTGCATCTTCACTGCATTATGCATGGTAATTTTCTTGCTAGTTGAGTACTTATACATAATGTTTTTTAGGCAATGATACCGCAGAAGAAGATATAGATATTGTTGGTGGGAATGATCCTCCTATTTCAAGTTATCCTCCAATAAAGATAGAAAAAGAGGCAGCTCTTAAGAACAATAAATGTAGTAGTCGAAGTAGCTCCAATAATGAATCTGGCTCATCTTCAAGTGGTAAGTGTTTTGCAAACCTTTTCATCGTCAGTTCTTCTTCTTTGGGAATTTGTATTGCATATTTGGTAACTCATCAAGATACAACAGATGCTTCACAGAAAATTCCAGGATAGTTAAATATTGGAAGGCAGCTATAAGATTTCATTTCACCTTGTGTCCTGTCAATAGCTTCTTAGAATATCATGCCAGTTAAAAGTCTGGTATTACGTCCACTTGCTTTTTGGTGGATGCAAAGATGCTGTGGAGAATGATTTTCTCTCCCTGTTTTCAGCCAAGATCTGCCTCCAGCTGCTTAGAGTAAATTTCTTAAGGAAGGCTTGCTTTACTGTTGGTACTTGAGTAATATATTTCCGCCATGAACTTCATCTAGGAGGACACTTGTATATTTGACCCTCATTGACCATTGAGTTCAGTCCAGCTATGTCATTAGGTACACTTGTTCAATGTTTCTCAGAAAGTAGGTGCAAGTCTGATCTGGACAACAATGAAGATTTGAATCTAACAAGTGCTGTTCTTTTTTTATGTGATCAAGGAGTGGAAAAAGTTTTCCACATCTGTAGTATTGCATCATAACATATAAAGGTGCTGTTTTTCCCAATTCATTATCATTTTTATCAGCCAAAATATTAATGGTAGAAGTGAAGAAAATCTACATTGGGGAATAAGACAATCATACATGACAAAGAATACAAAATAGATCAGGATCGTCAAATCTTCTTGAAATACACACCAAGTAAACCACAGAGAAGTGAAGGAACGAAGTCTATCCCACAATATTTGCTTGGATAGAAATGGATTTTTGAGAAAGTCTTACTCCTGCATCATCTACCAGCATCAAAATACTGCAAAATATCACTTCCATGTTTCTTTCCACCATCAAATTCACCGGATGTAAATGACCTTTCAGTATCTACCTTCATAATTTTATACTTGCCTAATTACTCTAGTTCATAATAACTTTATAACTCGAGGATCAGAACAACTCAGTTTTTCCCTGTATTCCAGTTTCAACCTTGGTAATCAGTATGATGTGAACTTTCTCCTTCATGAAGTTTTCCTGACTTAACATGTAGTTTTTAAATCCTTTTGATTGAGTGAAAAATGCCAGGAGTGGCAATCCAGCTAATACTTGTTGGCTGTAAAAGTTTTAAGCTTCTTGTCAATTTCAGTGATATGGAGGTTCATAGAACCATAATATCTGGTCTCTAAAACTGTGAGATTTAGAATTTGATGCCTATTCACTTGGGAAGAAGGTGCCAGACTTGGATATTTAGCTTCCATATAGAAGTGCGGGCTCGTTGGACTTTTCTTAGAGTCTAGTGCTCAGTTATTTTGATGGACTATTATTTTCCTGAATCAGGAAAGGGTCATTGCAGGTGTTTTTGGTCATCAAGACATGGAGATTAATGTAATGGGCGTCCTTTAGCATAGAACTGGTCTGGGTTATACATCAAGTAATTGGAATAATTATATTATCAACCATTTGCTGTCTTGGGATGAGTAGCATCTGACAACATTAATCATTATTTCAATGACATGTGAATTTCATAACATGATGGGTTTTTTGACATAATGAATCAGAAGTTGAGCAAAGAAACCTTTTTCTCATGATTTTATATTTTCACATTCAATTTCTAATATTTTACCATTTTGGGCTTATCTTGCATTTGCTCTTCATGCCTCGAATAGCTAATTGATATGAGAGATGAGAGGGGGACTTTTTCCTCACTTAGTTTCTTCTCACAATTATTCAACACAAGTCATAGGTTTTGCCCCATGGCTGGAATAGGAAATTGGAAGTTCTCTGTTTGGTTTGTGCTCTGTTTTGGCTTTGGCGTTAGTGTGTTGCCTTGTTGATGTTATTTTTTAACAGAATTTGTGTATAATAACCATAAGAATGTGTGGTTTGGCTAACTTTGCCCCCTATTAATTGCTAATTTTGTGGTGGTAGATGTCCTTCTCTCTTTTTTCTTTTTAAATTCTATGTCTGCCTCTCTTTTTTCCTTTTAAATTCTATAGCTGCGAAGGTTATATATATAAATTGAGCTGTGAAAGCCTTCATAGTTAATTTAATGATCGCTTTTTACTCTCTGATTCTTTTTTCAGATTCAGATTCTGGCAGTGAATCTGATGCGGTTAAAGCTTCTGGTCCCATTAATGCTACTGAGGTATTAGTTGCATAAAGTGATCGGTTAAGTCAGAAAATTGTATGAATTTAGGTGCTGTGCCTTTTCTTTTGGATGTAACATTGATTTTTTTCTTATGTTTCTTCTAATTACAGGAAAAAATGGAACCTAGAGAAATTGTAGTCGAAAAGAGAAGTGATCTTGGTAATCCAGCTGTCAGAAATCATCAGCTTTTAGGTTTTGTTTCATATTATGCATGTTATAGGGTTCCTAGAGTTTATTTTGACCAAATTTAACCCTGCTTTCTATGCTTTGTTCAGAATCTGTTGATGGGTTGGCCGAAGTTGAGCTGGATACAGAGGGTAAGCCAGCTGCAGCCGAGGCAGATGGCCACCAAGAGGGTAAGCATACTCTTTAAGAAGATTGCTGTTACATGTGGGACTTCATCTCACTCATCATGCTGTAATATTATAGGGGAGAGTGCTCCACCTGAGAGGCAAGTCTCTCCCGATAAGCTCTATCGTGCAGCTTTGTTGAAGAACCGTTTTGCTGACACCATACTTAAAGCTCGAGAAAAGGCGCTTGAAAAGGTTGGCCTATATGAACTTTCATGCTATTAATTGCTATAATTGTACCTGCTTCTGTTTTTGTACCTGCTTTTTTGTTTAATTGTTTGTTTGTTTATGGGCGTACCATTAACTTGGTGATATGGAATTCAGGGTGAAAAGCGTGATCCTGAGAAATTGCGGAAGGAGAAGGAGGAATTTGAAAGAAGGCAAAAGGAAGGTTTGGAATCGTAGCCATTCAACAATAAATTGAGTCACGAGATGTTATTTTCCAGGAGCAGTGATTTTATCTTTTAATCTGTGATATCAGAAAAAGCTCGGTTGCGGGCAGAAGCTAAGGCTGCCGAAGAGGCTCGAAGGAAAGCTGAAGCTGAAGCTGCTGCGGAAGCCAAAAGGCAGAGGGAACTGGAAAGGGAAGCTGCACGTCAGGCATTGATACAGGTAAGGCTAATACATCCATGCGAAAACCAGCTCCGATGCTTATTTGGAATCCGACCAAACATTGTCTTCTTCTATGCAGATGGAAAAGACTGTTGATATCAATGAGAACAGTCAGTTTATGGAAGACCTAGAAATGCTTAGGACTGCCCCTGATGAACAGTCAGTTTATGAAAGACTTCCAAGTTTCATAGAGGAAGCAAGCCCTGATCATTCTCAAAATGGGCTGGGTAGTTTCAAGCTTCAGGGGAGTAACCCACTGGAGCAACTAGGATTATACATGAAGGAAGAAGACGAAGATGAAGAGGAAGTAGCTGAACCACCCTCAAGAGTTCCAGATCTAACAGAAGATGTGGAGGAGGGAGAAATTGATTGATCAGGTTCTTGCTTTGATTACTGTGCTAGTCAAGAATCTTACAAAATTGTGATCCTAAGAAGTAATCGTCTGTCCCGTCTGCAATATAGCAGACAAGAACAGGCCTATGACGGATCGAGTCTCAACTCTCCATTGGTGGTGGTAAACCAACTGAAAAGGACAGGCCTCGGACTATAAGAAGGGGAAGCATTAGCAATTGGTAATTGGGTTTTTGTTTTCCTGGCCTTGTTCTCATTCCTGGTCAGCAGGAGTGCGGCTTGAAAGAGTTGGTAAACGCCAGTTTGTTGTCGCTAGAATATGGTGAGTAGTTGCCTATGAAAGAGGCGTTTGGGTTCGGGGGTCTTGTTTATTATAGTTTTGTTTTGTAAAAAAAGGGAAATTATAGTTTGTAAGGTTTAGCGAGGAGAAAAGGTAAGGTAGGAATTGTAATATAGTTAAAAAGAAAGTTGAGGTTCTTGGAAATAACCTTCATTTCATACCAGAGACTGGAATGTATCAGTTTCTGCATTATTCTATACTCAACTTCACCTCGTTATCTTTGAGGAGAATTGTGGAATGATATGTTGGACTTTGTGAATTGCTTTGTCGCTTTCTTTGACCAATTCTTTTCCCGCATAGAAGCCGACCAGGCCACAGAAAATAATAGTTTTGGACTTTGTGTCGGTAGGATTGTGATGAGAATAGTTGTTGGCATGATAAAGTGTTTTATATTTACAATTATATTAAAAATAATACTTTTAAAAATAAAACAGACAACAACAATCAAGAAGCTCAATTTTAATTTTTGCTTTGGTCATTGAATTTTTTTTTATATATTTAGTTTGGTCGTCAAAAGTTAAGTTGACAAGACTTTATGTTCTCATGTTTGTTTTTGTTTGCATTATCTTGTTTATACAAGATGTTAGAGAATATTGTTACTATATAAAAGATCAACTTCATGAAATGTAATCTTTTCTTATAATGAACAAAACCATTGAAAACAAGGACCCGAATAAAAATAAGAAAAAAAACTTTTTTTTTTCATTTGCATTGTTCAAAAGGTATGAAAAACCTCAAATAGGTCCTTTTAAGTTGTAAATATTGCATATTTGGTTCATGTTCTATTAGGTTTTTATGTCTCGTTCCTTAACTTTTTTTTCACATCTTTGGATATTGAGAGAATCGAGAGAAATATAATAGAAAGGGAGATGGGAGAGAAAATGATTATTCCTTAACTCATTTTTTTTTGTTTTAAAATTACTAAAGAATGTTTTGGGGTTGAAAATGCTCTTATTGAGGTCCCTAGGATGTTTTTTGGGATGTTTTCAAGTGAATCTTCAAGATAGATGAATAAAGAATATGTTATTATAGTGCATACAATAACAGTGTTATTGCTGAAGAAAGATGAAGGGAAGAGATGGACACCTAGGCTTGGGCTTTGTTGGTTGTGCACAATGGTAAAAGCTCACACATTATGAGGAGAAAATTTTCCAAACTTAAGATTTGTTTTTGATAATCTAAGCATGGAATCAACCTCTATTTATTGGTAGTTGAATAGGGTAATCTTTATTTATTAGGTAAAATCTTAGTCTTTAATTTAACTCGGAAGCATTCTAATCGTTGACTCAAAGTTGTTATCATAAGCTGTTAAATTTGATAGCTAAAGGCTACCCGAGTTGGCCACTCTACATTGTGGTGTCAATCAACAAGAATAAATCATACGAGATTGTAGTTGGATGCGGAGACCATCATTTTGGCATATGATTTGTTATATTTGGTGAGGAAATGAAACATTAAATGTCTCTGAAAAGTAAGCACTCAAGTAGCTTTTTTAGGCAAAAAAGAGAGGGAAGAAGATGAATAGTGGATCAAATGACATGTTGTCTAGTTTCTATAGTGGACTAGACAACACTTCGTGTGATCTTTTTTCTTCTTCTTCAAAACGTCGTTTTGAGTTAAGATTTTGATCAAAGTTTAATTTGGTCCTTTATTGTACAATTGCTTTAATTACATTTTTAATTGAATTTAAATTTTTATTTTTTATGCAATTTCACCCCTGACAAACTTTAAAGTCAACCCTAGATTTGCGCAAACTTTTCACTTTGGTCTTAAATTTATGTAATTCAACCTTAATTGACCATTAAACTTATTATTTTCTTCAATTTTACCCATGATTTAAACCAAGTCATTAGGGTTCAACGTTTTTACAAAATTGTCATTGCCTACCAATTTCTTTAATTTAGTACTTATTTGACCATTAATTTTCAATTTTCTTTCAATCTTGCCCCTGATTTCAATCAATTGACATGACAAAAATTAAGTTTGATCTCTTAAAATTTCAATATGTTCAATTAAGCCCACATTAGACTCCCAAACTTATTTTTTCACCAATTAAGTCCATAATAAAATAAATTTGACTCATTTAAAGTATAATTAAGTCTTTGCACCTAATTAAATATTTTAATTAGGCTCAAATTAATTCATAAACATAATCAAACTTTAATTTGGCCTATATAAAATCTTATTATGCTCTTGGACTTAATTTTGTTCATACTTGTATATTGATTATTTATTTTGACTTTGAATCTGCTTTGCTTTTCTTGTATTTTTTGGCACAATAAGATACAATCGGGCTTTTAATTTTCTTAAAAAAATATTGTCCTCTTTCTTATTTCTTAAAAAATGCACCTGTTTTTTTTACGTTGCGAGTCATTGTTGTTAAAATAGTGTTTTGACTTGTAAATTCACACGATTTTACGAGTCATGCATAGAAATCTGATAAAATTAGGTAGAAAACAATCGAACCCCACTGAAATCATCTGACTCGGTATAAGCGGTCAGAATTATAAAATCAGACCGGATCTGTCCAATTTTACGATCCCAACTAATCCTTGAACTCCAACCTGCTAGAAATCAAAGTGGGGTTTCTTGGGTTTGACGACCAGGATTATGACAAGAAAGACAACCAGTATTAGGAGGGACAGGAAGGAGAAGAGGAGAAAGAGAAAGCAACAACATCCTTTGAAGGAAGCTGATGAAGATGGTGTTGTCGAGTAGTACGGGTGGTGGTGGTGCTGCTACTAATTGTTTGAATGTGATAGTTATGGCCTGTGGGCATTGTCTTGTAGGGTTCTCACTGTTGCTGGGTGACCACCATGTGGTGACGCATTTTCTTCTTGTTTTCTTAATATTTTGAAAATTATGCTTCCTCCCTCCCTTCCTGTTGCTCTGCTTTTGATGAGAGGCAGAGAGAGAGCGATAAGCTCTATTTGCTTAATAGATAAGAGAGGGAGTGAGTGACAATAATTAGAATAAAGAAAGGAAAAATATGGACTAACATTACAAGAGTATAAGTAAGTCTTTTTTAGGGTATTTTATTTTATTTTTTTAATAAATTTGAACAATAAATCCCAATAACCATGTCTACCTTATCAACTTCTCTACTAGCATGGTTTTTCATTCTCTATTCTTGGCATAAAAAATAATTGTTAAAACCATTGTTGTTAAAATCGCGTTTTGTATTGTTTTTTTAAATTATTTTAAATTATGTATGAACCTTAACTAATAAAGTTTTATGGTCATAATTGTGTTGTATTATATTCAAAAATATTTTATTTATGATTTTATGATTTTTCTACCAAAACGATTTTACTTGCAATTTTATGATTTTTGTACAAAAATATTTTACTTGTAATTTTACGATCTGAGTTTAGATAACAATTCCGTGTCGTGTCAAAAAAAGGAGTTTAACAACCTTGTATCGAGTGATCTTTTTAGTTGCAAGATACTTTGAGAAGATTAGTTTAATTTCTTTTATATTTGTATTCTCTTATATTTTATATAAATTATTTATATTTGTATGGTGTTCTTATAAAAATAAAAATCAATGTCACATGAAAACATATCTATGATGTAATTATTACATTTGAAACGCCAAACAGAAGAGTTGAAAGTTTGATAATTGATAGAATCCATAAACCCATGCACGTTCTCACACAAACAGCAATAACAAAAACCAGTTGAAGAGGCAAGCACTAAAAAATGTTCCAAGCATGTAATTCTAAATGTCTTGAGTGATTGCCTTCTACAGGCCATTCCAATGATCATCTCATGATCTGAAAGTTTAGTGAAACTCAAATTTATATATCACTGTGTTTAAACCTCAAGAGAAGATTCCCAACATGAGGTTCTGATAGGCAGTGAATTTTAAACAACAAAAAAAAATCTTGAAATTCAGCATACTCTTGTATGGTTTTTAAAATATGAACCCCCAGGAGCTACATGAAGCATGAACAAGCTTGTGCAAACATCATATTTACATGTTTTAATTATAAAAAAAAACCATGATGTTTTAAAACATACACACAATCTTTTATTATATTCAAAATTAACATAGAATTCTACTTGCGATACCCGCCGACGGGTGAAAAAACAAGTTGTTAGACTGTACTCGATGGTAACATGAATGAACACTCGAATAAATTTAACTATCTGCAGGGTGTCGACTGATCAAGAGTATATTGAGGGGATGACCTAAGAAACAAGAGTGTGTCCTTCAGCAACTCAAATTTGATGAACCAAATGGCGCACAGAGAAAACAAGGGCATACTAATAAGACTATATGTATAAAGGCAAAGGTATTTATGAGGAAAAGATGAAGGTCAATAGCTACCTTGAGAAGATTTGTAAATCTAAATGTCTATACAAAGAGTTCGATGTGGTTTAGAGTTGGCGAAAACGAACTTCAAGAATAAATTGAAGATCACAACTAGAAAAACATATGGTTACAAAGCAGGAGACCACCTGAATGAATTCTCTGTTGTTGCTTCCATCTTTCAATGAGAAAATCCTCATCACTTGGACGCTTCAGATACTCATCAACATCAAACTGTGACCTTGTTCTTGTGGAGAAAATTTGGCTTTTGTAGCTTTCAAGTTCTCCAAATTTAATCCCTTTAAGTTCATTAATATTTGCTGAATGGCCATCTGAAAGTTCTGGGCTCCAGCTACCACGGCTACTGATGGAGTGCATGCTTAAATCTTGAGCAGGGGTTGTTTCCTGAGTGCGAATTGACATGCAATTCATTACCGACGCATAGAAACAAAAAAAACTCATGATAGATTCATGTAATGCATGTCAGATGAAAAGGTACAAGAAACATGGTGTGAATTTGCTAAGCAAGATAATCCAGGGATGGGTAAGCTAATTCTTCCAAGGTTTTAGATCTGATTGAAAGAAGAAATGGGCATTTGATTACCTGAACTGCATCCCATAAATTACTTTTTGGAGTTGATGTTAGCTCCTTACTTTTGATGGATAGAGGAGAGACATCATTAGAAGTTTCCCATTGTAACCAGGGCAGAGCAACCCCATCCATTTCTACAGGTCGAGACTTGGATATCACCGGGCTTCGAAAAGTTTCTGGCTTTGTTATTCCTCCTAAGGTTGAGCTTGTATCACTCCTCTCCCCATCCAAAGATGAAATATCTGTATCTTCAACATTTGAAATGAAGTCCTCAAAGTATTTCTCTGCCTCTTCATTCAACCGTTTAGACATCCTACTTCTGTCATTACTCCTCTGAGAACCACAAATTGAAATCTTTATAAACAAATTTACAAAGTAATAATATGCATATCTCAAACTGTGTAAGAACACGAAAGAGAGGACCAAGTACCTTCCGGGCTCGTGATGGCTTTTCTACGAGATTGTTCTTCGGATCAGAAAGCAATTCTTTCACAATCTTCGAGATATCTCTACCACGTTGCTCCTCCAACAGTAGTTTTGCTAATAAGTCTTGTTTACGCTTCTCGGACTGTTAAAACAACATCCATTTATGAACAGGTCATCTTGAAACACCAGTTGAAATAGCAACTTAACCAGTTCCCTAACTAGTTTTTCTAACATGAGTCAAAAAGGTAACTTAGAAGTAATCAAGGTTCCATTCCTCAATCAATAATAAGTTCCAAGAAAGCCAAAAGAAAAAAAGACAGGTGAAAAACACTCTTTTGCTTGTTGGCAATACTAGCAATCAAATCAAGAATATGATGCCATGAGATAAACTGACAAAAACAGAGAGATTGTAATCAGTCATTACCTGTTCCGATTTTGTTGCATGATCCCTTCTGATAGTAGAACCAGCCTGAAAAACATCAGAGTTTCCAGATTGCAAGCAGTCTGCATTTGTTCCCCCCCTAGTCTGCATCCATTTAACGGAACCAGAGAAGTATCAGACAAACAAAACAAGGATGCACATGTAATATGTAATATAGACAATTAAGTCAAGTTCACGAGATACACAATTGCATACATGTTCAAGCTCCATCTTGATCTCTTCTACTGCATGCCTAAGTTCTTTTCTCATTGCTTCATACAGCCCGCTATTCATATCCTCACCGGTGGGATGCTCTGCCTAAAAGGTGTAAAGAATGGCCAATAAGTGACTGTTCTGAAGATGAGAGAACACCTGCTCGTACAGAAAAACACAGAGAGAGAGAGAGGGAGGGAGGGGCACTGAAACAGCACCCAATGCACGGTTATCATTTCCAAAAATCATATCCAACCTTCTTCTGTGCATAGACTGTCCTTATCGTTCTCTCAATCCCATTTTTATTGGAAGGAGCATCTTTTCCTTCATCATCAGTTAGGCTTGATGAATGGCTCTGAAAGGACAAAGTTTAATCCAGTCTTGAAACAGCTCAATATGAAAAGGTTGTGAATGAATATTAAAACAACAGCATATGTGTATATGTGCATGTGAGTGTGCCTATTGTCAGCCTATGAGATATAAAACAAGATTCAACTACATACAGAAGAAACGACTAACAAAGATTGCATGGATATAAGGCTTACCGAGTATCCATCATGACACTTTAAATCTTTCTGGCTAAGAGACCTTCTCAGTCCAGGTCTATGATTTGAAGCCAGTGTCTTATTTGATAAAGGGACCTGGTTGTTTCCATTACTGTGACGCCTCAAATTAGCATGATTTCTTGAATCCTGAGAATGATCTAGATCACTCTGACATTGCCAAGAAAATAATTAGAGCCATTAGAAAAGAAAGACATTGACTAATTTGTGCCGCGATCATTTTCATAGAAGCTGACATAATAAATTATGTCCAATATATAACATAAACATACATTACAAGCACGTATATATTCACTAATTTGTGCATCAATCTGAGAAGAATTACATTTTCACACGCTTAGAACATATAACACTCCGATTAAGGGCATTAATTATGTGGAGTTTGGTAACCCACCATAGATAATCAACCTAAATTAAGAAGTCCTACACCGTAAAAGAACAAACATGGATAAAATTTATTCACTCTTAACCGGTTTCCCGATACAACATAACTCAACAAATTACCCTTCTATAGAATCCTATCTACGTAACAATAGAACTAAAAATATCCAAAATCATTCATGTAAAATAACATTTAAAATTCCAAAATGTTAGAGCTATCTCATCATGGGCTCCACTGCAGAAACTTTGCAAGTGAGAAAGTACAAAAGTGATCGTGAATGCTATTTCCTATCCATATTTAGCATTTCACTGCTTTCTTGTCATGATTATTAAACATCAAGGGTAAATCCCACATCCATCCCCACATTCAAAAAGCTAATAATCTTTTCACTAAAAAGGAACGATCACTATCGAGAAATTAATAATAATAAAAGGATCAGTTTATTTTTGTTCTTACCTCGGAATCACTAATTTGATATCTAACCACAGAAACAGATCGTCTTCTCCTCGAATTATTACCGTCCGGATTCACCTTCGCACCGCCACCGTAACTCTTACTGTTACAGTTACTTTCACTGCCTTGCCTCGACACGGACCTCCCTCTTCTTTGGGACCCACTTATAATTCTCTCCCCATCACTGACGTCGCAGCTTCTAAGACCCGAAGACCTCCCTCGACTACCTGAACTGAACAACTGAATAGCGAGATCGTCAAGACTCATATCCGGAACTCCCGATCCTCTCTCCGTGTTCACGAACCTCCCTCTCGATGGCACCGGAGCATCTTCGGAGAAGTCGGGCGGAACCGGTCGCGAGAACCGGCTGAGACTCCTTGACCTCCGGTGGGCAGAGGCAGACGACCTGTCTTTCTTGTCGTTGCCGATTGGTGTTCTCTTTCGTCGTGGATTTGAAACGCCGAGGTTGCCATTTTTTTTAATCCAACGGAGAAAGTTAAAAACACTACTTTAAGTTTGACCAGAAAAAAATAATATGTTTGGCATTTCGGAGAGAATAATGTGAGCAGAACCACAGGGAAGGGATGACGGCAGAGGACGGAGCTGTAGAGACTACAGAGAGGGGGGGAGGGGGGGAGAGAGTGAGGGGTTTAGTTGGTGGTGTTGGCGGAGAGATCGAAAATTTGAAGAAATTTGAAAATTTCCGAATGTTAAAAACTATTTAAAGGTATCAATGGTGGTAGCGTAGTAATTTAAAGTCTTGTTATTCTTTCGTTTCAAAATCATTTAAAAAAAAATATTATTTTTATTTTTTTTTACTTAAAAAAAATTATATTCATATTGATTTGATGTTTTAATGCTAAAAAGTATATATTTTTTAAAATAAATTATCTTAATACATTTTAAAAAATAATAGTTATCATAATACAAAATAGTCTAATATTATGTTTTAAACATGGAATTTGACTCATAAATTTGCTGGTATATATAAGAATTTATTTTTTAAAATTATTCTGCTTTCAGTATATAGAGTAATTGCAGTTCTCTCTCTCTTTTTTTATGGCTGTGAAATATGAGAAGTTTTATGATATTTATTATTATTGGATACTTATAATATAGAAAATATATGGATTTAAAAAAAGAAATCAGAGAGAGAGAGCACTAATTAATATAATTCTCCAAAAAGCCTCTAATATGGTCATTGCTCAGGCGTAGAAATGTCAAAAAATGAGCTGTCCGTAATAGAAATAGCAACATCATACTGTTCTGTATATTATTATTTCCCCCCCTCGATTTTCGCCGATTAAAATGTTCAATCATCGGGTGTAATGACGATTATTTATCTTGACTTTCCAAATTTAACGACACGGGGCCGTTTTGGAGCAGCGTCATGGTGCTCGTCATCAATATATTTTTTAATTATGATCCGTTCACTATAATAAATGTTTTTTTCTCCATGATCTTCCCTTGTCTGCGCATCATGGATGTCTCGACTCTCCGTGACGAGCGCTCTGCCACGTCCAGCTCTAGTTTACGCACTGGCCATCACGCGCCTTGTCTACGGTCGTTTCTTCTTTTTCCATGGCCACATCCCATATGACAGAGACACGATCTCCCGCCTCCAATCACTTCAAAATAAACACATTCAAGTTCTCCGACAGTTACTTTGCAGTCACCAGCGGATTTTAATATCAAATCCGGTCAATAGAATGCGCCGGATTTCCTCGTCGGCAATAGAACTCGTGCCATACGGCCGGATTTTACATCTGGATTGCACATTTTAACCGCAAAATGAATCGACAAGGGATTAGGGAGGGTGGCAGAAACACTTGCATCGCAATACTCGCTAGCAAGGCAAAAATATTTAAAATCCAGTTGTGATGAATTTAAAGGTGTCCTCAGGATACAATGGCGGGGGCGCCAAACCTAAAATCTTGCTGACATTACAAAGCTCATACCATTGCCGTCTTGTAAACACTTTTATTCTGATTCAGCCCCGTACTCTTTAAGCATAGACACAAAACAGACACCACCTCCAGGCAGGGATTTGGAAGGAAGCATCCAGCAACTCCATCATGTTCGACTTTAAGCAGAAACAGATGCGATGTAGGTAATCAAGTCGACGACGCGAGTGCTGCAAATTATCAAGAGATTCGTGTGTTAACATAGCAGTTATTGATGCTCGATTCAAGCAAAGAAAAGTGAAACTCAAGCAGGTAGGACATCCAGTAACTTCATAGATAGCTACGTCGTGAAAGAAAATAGTATGGAATTACCTGTAGCCCCACTCGTTGTCGTACCATGCGACGAGCTTCACATAGTTATCATTCAAAGCAATTCCAGCTTTGGCATCAAAGATACTTGACCTTTAAACATCAAACCGACATCATTTCGTCAAATTCAACAAGCAATATCCATAACAAACAACATTGAACATATCAACTCGATCATAGCAAAGAAAGACAGAAAGGATCTAGATGTCTAGGATCTACATCTATTCTTACCGATTGTCACCAATGAAGTCAGTTGAAACCAAATCTTCATCAGTGTAGCCTAAGATTCCCTTCATCTTTCCCTCAGACTCCTCCCTGTTGAAAAGATGAACGAAGTTTAAGTCTGGAAAAAGATGTTCATCCAAGACTATTTTAAGAATCAATAATTCAAAAGTTTGATCTAACACCATAAATCCTCAATGCTTGTGTGCGTAGGCACAGGATTGACCTACCATACATTACAAAATAGTTTCCCCTATATATTCTGGACTAAAACTCAATAGAACTCACTTGATAGCAGCTTTAATAACATCGTATGAAGCTGCCTTCTCAAGTCTCACTGTGAGGTCCACAACAGAGACATCAACAGTAGGAACACGGAAGGCCATTCCGGTCAGCTTTGCCATTCAAAGCAGGTAGCACCTTCCCCACAGCCTGAAATGAGGGGAAAAATTGCAAGTAGTTAACACAGGAAAGTGAAAGCCAGCAGCTGAACCACAAACTTGTGTAGAAATCCATATGGTCATTACCTTTGCAGCTCCAGTGCTGCTAGGAATGATGTTGAATGAAGCAGCTCTTCCACCTCTCCAGTCCTTTGCAGAGGGCCCATCAACAGTTTTCTGGGTAGCTACATCAGTATCAGAAAGTAGAATTGTAAGAATAATGTGCATACTTCCACTGCCCCCATTAGATGATTCTTCTTCCCCTCTTTTTTCCAAAAAAAAGAAAACACAGGAAGAGCCATACCAGTTATAGAGTGAACAGTGGTCATAAGTCCTTCAACGATGCCAAATCTGTCATGAATAACCTGCAATTTTAATGAGTCAGTATAAGGCTAACATAATTTACATAACATAAGTAATGACCAAGTGGGCAACAACCAGACCTTGGCAAGGGGAGCAAGGCAGTTGGTAGTGCAACTGGCATTGGATACAATGTTAAGATCTGGTGTGTAACTCTTCTCATTAACACCCATAACAAACATAGGAGCATCCTTGCTTGGGGCTGAGATGATAACTTTCTTGGCTCCACCCTGTAAAACAAAAGTAACCCGCTTAAATATAAGACAATTGAACACCACTGCACGGTTTAATCTACCACAGATTATATTGTGAATCCACCATGCAACCAAAAACTCCAGAAATAACTAGCACAGTTACACGGTTGACTAGCCCGACATCAAACCAACTTCAATAAGACAATCCAATGGAGGCATTTTAGAACCAATGCAGACTCGATTTCACAAAAAAAAACTACAATCAGTGAGAAAAGTGACTCCAACCTTGACAAGTACAAAGAGGCACAAAAGTGCATGATTAACAAAATGGCCGTTTCTTACACCCATCATCATCTAAACCACCTAAAAATGGCACTTCAAAGCTTATTTTGTAAGGTATTCATATGCATCAAATGTAAGAGCCACAAGACTGATACGCCAACACCAACATGAATCCAAAACACAAGCACTAATCAAGTTTAAACTCATGATAAACCAAAACATATAAACCATAAAACACATCCCATCAAGTATAAACAAAAAAAAAATAAAAAGGAAAGATATATACCTTCAAGTGAGCAGCAGCCTTATCCTTGTCAGTAAAAACCCCAGTCGACTCCACAATATAATCAGCTCCGGTCTCACCCCATGGGATCTCCTCTGGGTTCCTGCAAATTCAATAAATACCATATCAGCTTCTCCAGTCAAAATTATTGACCACAGTATAAATCAGGATAAGGAAAGGAGAAGAGGTAGACTATCATACCTGAAACCAAAAACAGCAACAGACTTCTCTCCGAAGAGAAGTGTCTTCGAATCCTTAACCTTAAGCTCATGATGTTTCCATTGACCATGAACTGTATCATACTTAAACATATATGTCTACAAACAGCAAGAATACATCAGATCCAGAAATGCGAGCAGGCAAAATAACTCCGAGAAGAAGAAAAACAGAGTAGTACCATGTAATCGGTGGTAATGAAGGGATCGTTGACAGCAACAAGCTCAACATCATCTCTCTGTAAAGCTACTCTAGCTACCAACCTTCCAATTCTTCCAAATCCTGAGGTTTCGTTTTAAATCAGATCTGATCAAAACATAGTCTAGTTAAAATCAAATTAAGAACAGATTTATTACCGTTGATTCCAATCTTGATCTTTCCTGAGCATCAACAAAAAGAAAACAAAAAAGAATATCAGATCTGACGGTCATAGTAGAAAATGGTAGCAAATGTAAGAAAAACAACGATGGAACGGCAGAAACACCGGATCACTCACCCATGTTGATTCTATAGAAACCGAGAGACGCCGAGAAAACAGTGGGAGAGTTGTAGTGAGGAGTACTGGAGATAACAAGAGATGTATTTGAGGGAATGAGCCGGAATATATTGCAAGCATATAAGGGAGCCGACCGGGTACCGGAAGTAACCAGTGACTATTGACTAAAATCAAGTATGACCTCTCAAGTATTGGAATTTAGTCAAGTCAATATCTATGTTTGGTTTGTTGTTAAATTAGGTCCTCCGAGGAGAATTAGGCACCTTTTACATTCCAAGTGCACAATAAAAAAATCAAATAAATTTTATGAATTATTTTTTTTATCTCATTTAACCTTACCAATAAAATCTGACGGTATTAAGTCTGATTTATTCAAATTTGATATAGTTTTGATGATAAATAATTTGTACGTATTTATTTTATGTAAGTGTATGTGCAGTGTATCATCATATTCTGAGCATAAAATCACATAGAAATAATTAATGTAAGCTAAAATTTATATTTTCTTTTTTTTTTCAGTTTTTTTTTATCAAATTAATCATTTTAGGGAGCACTGGATTATTATTTCATGTTGCAGGTTGATTTTTTTTAAACTAAAAAAACATTTAGGCATTATAACTATTCTTTTTAGTAGAATAAATTTTTTGAATCATGTCGAAATTGATATGATGTCATGTGATTAATTTAATGAGTTTAAAGGTAACCCAAGATGACCGGTAAAAAACATAATTTGACTAAAAATAAATATTTAATATGATATTTTTTTATATAAACATTGAAACAACTAAAGATATTTGATTAATTCATATCAGTCCAAGTTAACCTAACACTCATACATGTCGAGTATAAGATCATGATAAACCTAAAAAAAAACAAATTATGAAGCTCAATTTTCAATAAAACTCATTGTTGAAGAATAAAATTGAAAAATGATCTATTAAAAAAAAGATAAAAAAAATAACATGATTCAATACAGATTCACTTGTCAAACCCATAATTAGGATCATAAGAACACAATAATCCAATAAAAAATAAAATAAAATTATGAAGCTCTATCTTTAGTAAACATGATGTTAACAATTATAATTAAAAATGAAAAATAGATTAAAATGACATAAAAACAACTTGAATCAACTTGAGTTAACTTGTCAAACTCATGATTTGAGTCATAAAAAGAAGATGATCTTATATAAAGCAAATAAAAAAGAAATCAATAAGTCTAATTCTCAATCAATCTAATGTTAAAAAAATAAAATTAAAAAAAAACAATAAAAAAAACTCGAGTAAACCAAGTTAATCGATCAAACCCGTGGTCCAAATAATAAGCCTTGGATAAACTCATAAAAGAAAAATTTTAAAAAAATAGAGTACAAAAAAAAAACACCATTCAAGATAATAGTATTTTATAAGAAGATGACACTAAATTACTCTTTTAATATTGAATAATAAATTTTATTAAAAAAAAACAATTCAAACCCAAAAGATCTAAAATGGCTAATAAAAAAAGTAATGGAACTATTTAAAAAAAATTGAAGCTTGTAGGTTTAGCAGGTGTTTAGTACTGTATTTCAAAAGTGTTTTTGAAAAAAATTAAAAAAAATTTTTTTATTTTTTATATTTTTCATTTTAAATTAATTTTTTTTATGTTTTTGAGATCATTTTCATGTGCTAATATCAAAAATAATTTTTAAAAAATAAAAAATATCATTTTAATATTTTTTTCTAAATAAAAAACACTTTAAAAAACACAACTGTATTTACGCTCTCAAACAGAAGGTAATCCCTTGGAGCTAGGGTTGTTTTTCTTATAAAATCACCCTTATTTTTTGGAAAAAAAAGAGAGCATAAACCTTAACCATTAACTAAATACTTAAAATAATACATTAACTTAGACATCTATAAGTGAAAACAACTCTCTTCCAAGTTCCAACACAAATCAAACTCGCGACCTCAGTTTAAATCACATGTATTAACCATTAACCTACGATACAAATTAGGTAACTAAATAATTAAAATAATATACTAACCTTAACTTAGGAGTGAACAAAAAACCCAATTAAACTGATAAAATAAAAATAAAAATAACTGAGAAAAAAACAACCAATTATATTTTTTTTTAAACTTCCAGTCCAGTTTTGGTTTTTTTAAACCAATATGCTATATTTTTTATTTATTTATCTGATTCAGTTCAAAATTTTTTAAGTTTGCTTCCATTTTGGTTAAATGGAAGAGGAGAATATTTGATTAAAGTAAAAAAAAACCCTAAAAAAACCAAAAACTAATTTTTTTGTTTTTTTTTAGAAAACCAAACCACACCAAAACCTATTGGTTTAAACCAGGATTCAGTTCGGGGTTTTTTTTTCCAGTTTGACTGTTTTTATGGATAAAACACCAAAAGCCCCTACCTTAGCCGTTGAACTGAACCTATGATTTTTTTGGTCGTTTTAGTAACTAGTTTAGCTAGAAGAATTTAATTTAATATTAATTCAAAGCTAAAGGGTTCAAGTTGAAAAGACCAAATGAAAGTATGTGGACTGATTTGACCAAGTTTGTAAAATGGGAGGATGATTTCGGTCCGACTTTTATGAGATCGATGACTTTAATGGGTCATGCTGATCATGTTTTATATCGACTGTTGCCGATATCGAGAAGTCAGTGGTTTGGTAGTGGCGGTAATCTCTAGGGAACGACTTTTGCTCATGTCCACTAAGAAAAAGTTGAGGGGGTGATTGATGGCCACGTCACCATTTGTGGACTATATCACGGGCCACGTCAATTTCTGACGGGCACGAGAATCTGGGTGGTGGAATACACGTGTACCGCCTGATCTCTTTCAGGTCTGCACTCTACAACAATGTACGGTGAGGGTCCCATATATCCATGGACCTGCGCGGGCTTCGGGGTCGATCCATGGCTTGGTGAGGCAGTGTGATCCACACACAGTGCGTGCGCATTTTGAAGAGGAAATGGATACTGCAAAAATATTTTAAAAAATTGAATTTTTATTTATTTGTCATTCTTATTTTTAAAATAATATTTTTTTTTAGTTTTTTAGATTATTTTGATATGTTTATGTCAAAAATATTTTTTAAAAAATAAAAAAAATATTATTTGAATGTATTTCTGAATAAAAAAACATTTTAAAAATTAATATCGACTACAATTCAAGTAAACTCAAGCTAGCAAACTAAAATTATGTGAATTTAATGTGTTAACATGGTAATAGTAAAGTATATTTAACCACAACACAAGAAAAAAAAAATCTTCAGAACAGCATATTATAGAGGACACGAGCGAATTTGCCCGCGCGATGCGCTGGGCTTTTTTATCTATGTTGGAAACTGATTGATTTTATACGTATTGTATTTTGTTATTTTAATATTAAATTAATAAAATTATAATTGATAAAATCTGCTAAAAATAGTTTTTTTTCCAGTAAAAAGTGATAATATATATTAAATCTCTAATATTAAATAAATATCAAAATATATAATTATTCTGATATATTTAAAAGAAAATAAAACTTAAAAATAATAATTATTATTATTTTGAATGTTTTATCTATAATAATTAGAAAATTCAATACCTAACAATATTAACAAAAATTAAATATTATTAGATTTAAAGAAATTATTTAACTTGAAAAATACAAAAAGAAAAATAATAACAAACATTATTTTTTAAATGATGACCAACACAAATTAAAATTTAAATATTAAAAACAAATCTTAATAATAGTGGAATAAAAAAAAAGGAAACAAAAACTAAGAGCATGTACATATAAACATGGACAGAAATAAGAATTATGTAAGCAATATATAAAAAAAGAAAAAAAAATTCAAAGAGTAATGAAAAGTGAAAACCACAGTTGAAATAACTATTCATTACTGTTTGAAATTGTGATCTCCTTTAGCCATTCTATAAAATAATAGTCGTGGTACCCGTAAGCTGACCCTGTACACCCCAAGTTATAAAAGAAAAAATTATAAGTGAGAAAAAAACATAAAAAAAAATGTTAAAAAAAAGTGGCTCCGGGGATTATTCATGGTGTGCGTAAGCTGTCATGGACACCCCGGTTATAAGAAAAAATCGTGGTGCACGTAAGCTGACTCGAACACCACAGTTGTAAAAAAACAAAAAAAAATGTATAAATGAGAGAAAAAAAAAGGAAAAAATGTAAGAAAAAAATGGATGCAGAGATAAAAAAAAATATATGTGGGAAAAAAAATCGTGGTGCTCGTAAGCTGGCCTGGACACTCCGATTATAAAAAAAACACCAAAAAAATTATATAAGTGGAAAAAAAATCAGGAAAAAAATGTATGAAAAAAGTGGGTCCAGAAATTAATCGTGGTATCTGTAAGCTAGCCCGGATAACCCGTTATAAAACAAACAGAAGCCCGGTTTAAAAAGAAATCACTTTTTCAAGCAGTAATGAGAAAAAAAATTGTGGTGCGCGTAAATTGATAGGGACACCCTGTCATGGAAAAAAACATTAAGAAAAATTACTTTTTTCAAACAGTAATGAGAAAAAAAATTGCAGTGCGCGTAAATTGATAGGGACACCCTGGTCATGGAAAAAAAACAAAAAAAAATATATAAGTGGAAAAAAAAACAGGAAAAAAAATGTAAAAAAAAGTGGATCCGGAGATTAGTCATGATGCACGTAAGCTGCCACGGATACCCTAGTTAAAAAAAAACACAACAAAAAAAGCCCGGTTAAAAAAAAAAGCTAACCTGGATACCTTGGTTATAAAAAAATAGATTTTTTTTAAAGAAGGTCCCCGTTTATTTAAAAAACAAACAAAAAATACCTAGTTATAAAAAAAGTGCAAGGGAAAGCATCTTTTTAAACAGTAATGAGAAAAAAACATTATGGTGCGTGTAAACTAACCTGGACACCCCGGTCATGAAAAAAGAGAGTATAAGTGGTAATAAAAAATAGGGAAAAAAATGGATCCAAAATTATTCGGTGCGCATAAGCTGCAACGGATACTCCGGTTTAAAAAAACAAATAAAAAGCCCGGTTAAAATAAAAAAACGGAAAACACATTTTCAAACAGTATTGAACAGTGAAAATTACTATTAAAAAAAAGAAGAAGCACGGTTATAAAAAAAAATGCAAGGGGAAAGCACCTTTTTTAAGAGTAGTGAGAAAAAAAATCGTGGTGCGCATAAATTAACTCGAACACCCCGGTCATGGAAAAAATTGTATAAGCGAAACAAAAAAAGGGAAAAAATGGATCCAAAAGTACTCCGGTTAAAAAAAAAAAGCTGACCTGGACACCCTAGTTATAAAAAAAAAGATTTTTTAAAAAGGTCACCAACAATAAATGCCCAGTGATAAAAAAAAGTGCAAGGGGAAAGCATCTTTTAAAACAGTAATGTGAAAAAAAATCATGATGCGTGTAAACTACACCTCGATCATGAAAAAAAATATGTATAAGTGGTAATAAAAAGAAGGGAAAATAATAATAATAATAATAATAATAATAATAATAATAATAATAATAATAATAATAATAAAAATGGATTAACTGATTAGTCGGTGCGCATAAGCTGCAACGGATACTCCGGTTTAAAAAAACAAATAAAAAGCCCGGTTAAAAGAAAAAACAGAAAACACCTCTTCAAACAATATTGAACAGTGAAAATTACTATTAAAAAAAAAGCACGGTTGTAAAAAAAATGCAAGGAGAAAATACTTTTTTAAACAGTAATGAGGAAAAAAATCATGGTGCGCATAAATTAACCCGGACACCCCGGTCATGGGGAAAAAATATATAAGTGGAAACAAAAAAAGGGAAAAAAATGTAGAAGTGGAAACAAAAAAAAAGAAAAAAATAGATCCGGAGATTAATCGTGATACGCGTAAGTTGTCATTGATATCCTAGTTTTTTTTTAAAAAGCAACTTTTACAGAGTAATTTTCCAAAATCAGGATTTAAAAACGAAAAAAAAAAACAAACAAAAAGCAACTTTTACAGAGTAATTTTCCAAAATCAGGATTTAAAAAAAAATCCAAAAAAAAAACAAACGAAAAGCAAAGAGGCATATGAACTCCCCAAAATCAGGATTTATTTAAAAAAGAAAACAAATCCAAAAAAAAAAAACAAAACAAACTAAAAGCAACTTTTACAGAGTAATTTTCCAAAATAACGAAAAAAAAAACAAAACAAACGAAAAGCAACTTTTACAGAGTAATTTTCCAAAATCAAGATTTTAAAAAAAAATCCAAAAAAAAAAACAAACGAAAAGCAAAGAGGCAGATGAACTCCCCAAAATCAGGATTTATTTAAAAAAGAAAAAAAAATCCAAAAAAAAAAAAAAAACAAAATCCAAAAAATGAAAAAGCAAAAAGGCAGATGAACTCCCGCGAAGTACAAATCGAAAATGGCTACTCCACAGTGCAATTGAGTCTTCCGCTACAGCAATTGTCCGAGCTCCTTTAGATATATGTAACGAGCGAATTTGCCCGCGCGATGCGCTGGACTTTTTTATCTATGTTGAAAACTGATTGATTTTATACGTATTGTATTTTGTTATTTTAATATTAAATTAGTAAAATTATAATTGATAAAATCTGCTAAAAATAGTTTTTTTTCCAGTAAAAAGAGATAATATATATTAAATCTCTAATATTAAATAAATATCAAAATATATAATTATTCTGATATATTTAAAAGAAAATAAAACTTAAAAATAATAATTATTATTATTTTGAATGTTTTATCTATAATAATTAGAAAATTCAATACCTAACAATATTAACAAAAATTAAATATTATTAGATTTAAAGAAATTATTTAACTTGAAAAATACAAAAAAGAAAAAATAATAACAAACATTATTTTTTTAAATGATGACTAACACAAATTAAAATTTAAATATTAAAAAACAAATCTTAATAATAGTGGAATAAAAAAAAAGGAAACAAAAACTAAGAGCATGTACATATAAACATGGATGGGAAATAAGAATTATGTAAGCAATATATAAAAGAAGAATTTTTTTTTCAAAGAGTAATGAAAAGTGAAAACCACAGATTGAAATAACTATTTATTACTGTTTGAAATTGTGATCTCCTTTAGCCATTCTATAAAATAATAGTCAGTGAAATTGCAGTAAGTGACTCATTACACCCCAAGTTATAGAAAGAAAAAAATTATAAGTGGGAAAAAAAAACATAAAAAAAATGTTAAAAAAAAGTGGCTCGGGGGATTATTCATGGTGTGCGTAAGTCGTCATGGACACCCGGTTATAAGAAAAAAGTATACGATGGAAAAAAAATCGTGGTGCACGTGAAAGTCTGGCTCGATACACCACAGTTATAAAAAAACAAAAAAAAAAGTATAAATGAGAGAAAAAAAAAGGGAAAAAATGTAAAAAAAAAGTGGATGCAGAGATAAAAAAAATATATGTGGGAAAAAAAATCTTGGTGCTCGTAAGCTGGCCTGGACACTCCGATTATAAAAAAACACCAAAAAAATATATAAGTGGAAAAAAAATAGGAAAAAAATGTATGAAAAAAGTGGGTCCAGTATCTGTAAGCTAGCCCGGATACCCCGTTATAAAACAAACAGAAGCCCGGTTTAAAAAGAAATCACTTTTTCAAAAGCAGTAATGAGAAAAAAAATTGTGGTGCGCGTAAATTGATAGGGACACCCTGGTCATGGAAAAAAAAACATTAAAAAAATCACTTTTTCAAACAGTAATGAGAAAAAAAATTGCAGTGCGCGTAAATTGATAGGGACACCCTGGTCAAGGAAAAAAACAAAAAAAATATATAAGTGGAAAAAAAAAGTAAAAAAAAGTGGATCCGGAGATTAGTCATGGTGCACGTAAGCCGCCACGGATACCCTGGTTAAAAAAAAACAACAAAAAGAAGCCCGGTTAAAAAAAAAAAACTAACCTGGATACCCTGGTACCCTGGTTATAAAAAAATAGATTTTTTTTTAAAGAAGATCCCCGTTTATTTAAAAAACAAACAAAAAATACCTAGTTATAAAAAAAGTGCAAGGGAAAGCATCTTTTTAAACAGTAATGAGAAAAAAAACATTATGGTGCGTGTAAACTAACCTGGACACCCCGGTCATGAAAAAAAAGAGTATAAGTGGTAATAAAAAATAGGGAAAAAAATGGATCCAGAAATTAGTTCGGTGCGCATAAGCTGCAACGGATACTCCGGTTTAAAAAAACAAATAAAAAGCCCGGTTAAAATAAAAAAACGAAAAACACATTTTCAAACAGTATTGAACAGTGAAAATTACTATTAAAAAAAAAGGAGAAGCACGGTTATAAAAAAAAATGCAAGGGGAAAGCACCTTTTTAAAGAGTAATGAGAAAAAAAATCGTGGTGCGCATAAATTAACTTGGACACCCCGGTCATGGAAAAAATTGTATAAGCGGAAACAAAAAAAAAGGGAAAAAATGGATCCAAAAGAAGCGGGTTAAAAAAAAGAAAAAACCCGACTGGACACCACGGTTATAAAAAAATGGATTTTTTTTAAAAGGTCACAAACAAAAAATGCCCAGTGATAAAAAAAGTGCAAGGGGAAAGCATCTTTTAAAACAGTAATGTGAAAAAAAATCATGAAGCGCGTAAACTAACCCGGACACCTCGATCATGAAAAAAAAAGGTATAAGTGGTAATAAAAAGTAGGGAAAAATAATAATAATAATAATAATAATAATAATAATAATAATAATAATAATAATAATAATAATAATAATAATAATAATAATAATAATAAAATGGATTAACTGATTAGTCGGTGCGCATAAGCTGCAACGGATACTCCGGTTTAAAAAAACAAATAAAAAGCCCGGTTAAAAGAAAAAAACAGAAAACACCTCTTCAAACAGTATTGAACAGTGAAAATTACTATTAAAAAAAAAGCAATGTTGTAAAAAAGAATGCAAGGAGAAAACACTTTTTTAAACAGTAATGAGGAAAAAAATCATGGTGCGCATAAATTAACCCGGACACCCCGGTCATGGGGAAAAAATATATAAGTGGAAACAAAAAAAGGGAAAAAAATAGATTCGGAGATTAATCGTGATACGTGTATTAACCCGGACACCCCGGTCATGGGAAAAAAATATATAAGTGGAAACAAAAAAAGGAAAAAAAATGTAGAAGTGGAAACAAAAAAAGAGAAAAAAATAGATTCGAAGATTAATCGTGATACGCGTAAGCTGTCATTGATATCCTAGTTAAAAAAAAAAACAAATGAAAAGCAACTTTTACAGAGTAATTTTCCAAAAGGATTTAAAAACGAAAAAAAAAAACAAACGAAAAGCAACTTTTACAGAGTAATTTTCCAAAATCAGGATTTAAAAAAAATCCAAAAAAAAACAAACGAAAAGCAAAGAGGCAGATGAACTCCCCAAAATCAGGATTTATTTAAAAAGGGAAAAAAATCCAAAAAAAAAAAACGAAAAGCAAAGAGGCAGATGAACTCTCACGAAGTACAAATCGAAAAAAAAACAAATGAAAAGCAACTTTTACAGAGTAATTTTCCAAAATCGGGATTTAAAAAAAAATCCAAAAAAAAAAAAAACGAAAAGCAAAGAGGCAGATGAACTCCCCAAAATCAGGATTTATTTAAAAAAGGAAAAAAAATCCAAAAAAAAAAACAAAAAGCAAAGAGGCAGATGAACTCTCGCGAAGTACAAATCGAAAATGGCCACTCCACAGTATAATTGAGTCTTCCGCTACAGCAATTGTCCGAGCTCCTTTAGATATATGTAATTTGGTGTTTGGGTTTCTGGAATTTTTGGATGACAGTAATATTTATAAATTTGTTTTTTACTATTTCATAATTTATTTTTATCCATCAAACAAAAAATTTAGATGTTTAATTTTTGAATATTCATTGCATGTGTATTATTTATAATTAATATAAAATAAAAGATATATGTTTTTATATAAGGGATGTATATGTTTATTAAATAATACAATTATAAATGTTATGCATATGTGTGTGTCTTCTATTAATACTAGAGTATACATATATTATAATGTATTTAAAAAATATAAATGTTCTACACTGACACACATATATGAACTACTATTTTATATGTTTCCAACCAAATTTAAATTGTGTTTTTGTCAGGTTTAACAATATTCATATGTTATTTATTATTCAGTAACTATATATATATATATATATATATATATATATAAAAAACTTACTTATTTGGGTTGGTAAGAGTTGATTTTTCATTGAATTTGAGTTAAATAATTATCTTTGATCTCATCAAATATGATTACCAGGGAATATTTAGTGAAAATAAATATTTATTTTGTTATTTTTTATTAACTTCTCATATGATTTTTTTAAAGCTTTTTATATAGTTGAGTTAAAAATATGAAGTTATATTCTCTTATTTAAAACATGATGAGTTTTTATTTTTAAAACCTTGTTTATGATAAAAAAAAAGATATATTTTCATAAAAAGGGAAATAAATGAATATAAAAAAAGTTTAACTGGGAAAATATAATCTTACTTGAGAATAGAAATTATTAGAATTGTTACGTACACGTATTCTCAAACTATAAAATTAAATTAAAATGGTTTTTGACCATTACTACGTGATATCACACGTAGGGAAAAAAGAAAGAGTAAATTAACATAAAATGGATGCCAATGAGCTTTCGATACCTGACTATATACATTGATCATAATCTGATTCTATAAAAAATTATTTTATCTAAAAATTTAATTTAATAAATAAGATCTCAGAATATAATTTATATTATTTTCTAATATACCCTCTCAAATGAAAGTTTTTTGGGTTTGAAACTTGCACAGACTCATATTAATTTGTGCTTGATTTTTATCAAATAGAATGGGAGTGGTGAGATTTGAACTCGTGACTGCTGGCTCTGATACTATATTAAGAAACCATCTTATCTAAAAGCTTAAGCTTTTAAGTGAGGTCTCATAATATGATTTATATTATTCTCTAATACTATAACATAACAAACTTATCCAATCCAATTAGATTTATGATTTGATATCATATTGAGATTATAATTTGAGTGACTTACTCTAATCAATAAAAATAATATTATTTTATTTTTAAAAAATCAAAATAATATCACTTTATATTTTTTTTTCATAAAAATACGAAACAGATTATTTTTTTAATTAATTTTGTAACCCGACTCAGATCAATGCTAAATCAACCAAATTCCAGATTGGATTTTATAATTATGTCAAATAGTCGTGGGCTTCTCCTCGACATTGTAAGTATATGGACTATGGAGGTATTATTTTGATTCTTTAAATGAATTTCTAAAATATAATATATATTATTTTTTAATATATCATTTTAAATAAAAAAAAATATTTTAAAATTTTAAATAAATTCACAATACTATGTTCTTATTTTATATCAAATATAATATAAGTATTGGAATTCAAATTCATGAATAATTGATTAATAAAACTTTGATATCATATAAAAAAATCAATTTAATTCAAAATTTAAATAAATAGATAGTATAATTTATATTATTTCAAAACACTTATCAATGAAAGCTACATTTTATTTAAAAACAAAACTGAATACCACTTGTCAAATTAAACACACAGAAAAATAAAATACAGTGGGATAGCGATAGAAACATGTGAACCAAGCAAGACAAACAGATACATCCCAACCCGAAGCCAACAAGATTCAGTCTTTATAGCCATTTTGATTTTGGTGGCTGTTTGGTGAGACTTTGCTTTTGTCACAACCAACAAAAACAAAATATGTTAGCATGGTGGATCATCTCACCTAGATGTCCCTTTAGAGAGAGAGAAAAAAAAGTGATTGTGGGTTGGCTAGACGCAACAACCAATAGCCACACAAAGTGCTTGGTTCTCCATTTTGTTTTATTGACTCAATTCTCTTTTTTTTTTAATTTATAGAAATGTCTATATTTTAATTAATTTTTTTTTAAATTAATAATTATATAAATCTCCAATAATTATCATATTAGCAACCACAATCTTTGATTCAAATTCTTATTCTAAGGAGGTGAGTACTTGTTAAATTCTTTCATGTTAACAATATACCTCACATTGTTTGATTGTTATTTAGAGTCTGTTTGGCATGGCTGTTGCTGTTGTGCTTGAGGTTGAAAAAAAACAGTTTCATGAAAAATGTTTTTAGTTGCGGTTTATAACTGAAATTGAAGTGTTTAGTTAAAACTGTTGTTGAATTTGAGGTTTAATGAAAAACAGTTTTGTATATTTGGTTATCATGCTTTTCGTATTGATGTCAACTTGTGAAATTACATTAAAAATCACACACACACACATATTGTAGATTAATAATCATAACAATAAAATGAAATTAATAATTCAAGTAAATTAAATATTTATTTTTATTCTCCCATCAAACTACTTGCAATTTCATCACGAATTAAATCGATATGTTAATGCCTCTGCGATCCCTTGCTACTTGATGGATGAACAAATCATTAGTATCAACATCTGCGATTCAATTGTAGAGATATAATTCTAAGACCAAATCCAGTTACAAGTTTCTGATTCATAATCAATCGAAAAACAACAGGTTGTGGAGTGAAACGAAATTCATGCCTTTTCCTTTCCATCAGGACTAATGTCTATCTATCTCTCTCTCTCTCTCTCTCTCTCTCTCTATATATATATATATATATATATATATATATTAAAATCAAACTGGGTCTGACCCAAATAAATGGGTCACCCAACTCTGCCGGACTTGGGTTGGGCCGAGAGCAACCCAGACCCAAAGTTAAAAGTGAAAAAAAAGATCCCGCGAAACGGTGCACTGCATTCTTCGTGAATTAATTCACGAAGTTACTGTTTACACAACACGACCGACTATGACAAGAGGGTCACCGGCCAGTACTGACGGGTAGAGGAGACCGAAGTGGTTCTTCCTATGATGGTGATGTTGAAATGGTGCCCTGTGGTGGCCTGGAGGAGGGCATGAAGTTTGCACTTGATGCTGATGCTGTGAATGTGGAGAGAGAGTGAGAGCTGCTGTGACTATGTAGGAGAGAGAGGGAGGCAGTGGCCGTGGACAGAGAGATAGGGTCGTGATCGTGGAGGAGAGAGAAGGAGGCAGTGGTCGTGAGAGGAAGGATCGCCGACGATGAGAGGAAGGCAACGATTACTCCTTACGCGATGGACATGATAGATATTGAACGCAATATATACATAGCTCGTGTTGCTTTGATTTATTGCCATGTTCGTTTTGAAAAACATCGAAAAATATGTTTTTCAAAATATGGTAAAACCACGGGTATTTATGTGGGACCCACAAAAAAATCTGGGGTCCTATTTGATATTTATTGCGCTTGGCTCCTCGGCGAGCCTCAACTATAGGCTGCACCGCGGAGCAAAACACCCACTTAGAACACACACATGTATATCAACTAAATTCTCGATTTTTTGTGCCTATATTAATAACAGTTTATCATACAAGAACAAGCTAAGTCACAATTTTTTTTTATATATTTATCAAATTCAAATAAAAATGCAATCCCTGCACATCACACTTGGACGAAGACAAAACCAAAAACTTGGATGATAGAAGGTCTTTAAAAAAAAATTGACCATGTTATATAAGGATCTTGAAAAAGATTTACTTCTTGTTTGATATTGCATGTAAAAAATATTTTTGAAAAAAATATATTTTTTATTTTAAATTAAAAATTTGGAATTTATTTCATGTGGTAATATCAAAAATAATTCTAAAAAATAAAAAGTATTATTTTAATATATTTTTAAATAAAAAATATTTTAAAAAATATTCACGGACGCTATATCAATTACAGTAGATGCCAGGTCTGGCCCAGCACATGGGCGACTAGCAATTGGTTCAAAACTCTGCGCCACACTGTCAAGAAACTGAGCATTCCTATTTCAAGGTCAACCAGTAGTAAAACAGTATGTGAGCAAGCTTCTTTGCCATTTTACGCACGGCAAGTTTTGTCGTGACATTTTATCACCGTGCTTTTATTTATTTTTTGATTTTTTTTATAAATTAAAATTAAAATTTAAAAAATAAATATTATTTAAATATATTTTTAGATAAAACTCAAATGTAGAGTTCCCTTTCGTTTTCCTCTTCATCACAACGAGCTAGCTCATAGATGCATGCCATTTTAATACACACAAAAAATTCGTCAAACCTAAAGGCAACATGCAGTTAATCTAAGCTTATTTTCTTGTCTGAATCCTAGGTATGAACATAGGACGACAAAAATCCAGTTTGCATCATATAGTGTCCAAGTTGCCAAGTGTTTCTGGGTGTCCTCCAAAATATTAGGTTAGGGACCTTGAAAATAAATATCAGTATACATACATGGGATCTAAATGAATCAAGAAAAAAAGATAAGGTGAATAGTGTTAAAGAACCATCTTACCTAAAAGTTTAAGCTTATAAGTGAAGCCCCATAATATGATTTATATTATTCTCTAACACCCCCCTCAAGTGAAAGCCCTTTGGCCTTGAAACTTGTACAGGCCCACATCACCTTGTTCTTGATTTTTTTTTATCAAATAGAATGGGGGTGGTAAGATTCGAACTCGTGACCGCTGGATCAACAAGACTCTGATATCATATTAAGGAATTATCTCACCTAAAAACTTAAGCTTATAAGTGAGGTCTCATAATATAATTTATATTATTCTCTAACAAATAGAGCCATCAATGGAGCCCCCTGCTGGTCAAACCATAAAAAAATGAATTGTTCTCCCATTTTCCAAACCATGGCCCCTCCCATGTATACAATTTTTAGCTCTTTGCTTCACTACCCATGTCAAGGTACGTGATGATGCTGAGGGATTGAGATTCGTTTTCTAGTTTAAAAAATTTAAATATTTATGTTTTTTGTTTTGAGATTTGAAAAAGTAAAACACAAAGTTGCTTATCGGGGTAGGGCGTGTTATGTACTCAAATAAATTATTATATATAAAAAAATCATATGAGTGCAATGAGTACTTATCTTGGATAATGATTTTTTCTTGTCTACCATGATGTGAAACACTTCTAATTAGTGAATATTTATAATTAACTCGGATAATTTTAGGACAAATAATGATATTTCAAATACTAGCCTGCCTTGTAGGTTCAATATTTATATCAAAATATTTATCATTAATACTCATAAATTAAGAAAAATAAATAATAAAATATTGATAAAATTCTCGAGAGTTTAATAAACTCCTTATTAAAATCAAGGCAATTGCAAAAACCCAAAATAGGGGGTAAGAGATAGGTAACAACAATAACTGAACATATTTAACTAAGAAATAACTTAAACTAATTACTAATTAGAAAGCTGGTCGGGGTTCGTTGACAGTATATATGGAAAATTAATCGAACACCCGCCCTAGATTAACACATTAATTAGTTAATTTTACGTGCTTTGAGATGATCTTTATCCAAACAAATTAAAAAAAAAGAACTGTCTTGGTGGAATGTCGTTTTCTTGAGTTAATATATAATGCTGAGACATGCGCACCTGAGGGACTGCTACATATCGCTGATTCCATTCCATCACTTTAGCCACCGGACAAATTACAAGAATAGTTCATGCATGCACCGATCGATGTCAAAATTAAAACTGGGTGAACCTGGCTAGATATTTGCGTTCGATAAAGTCAATTTGTGCCACTGGTTTACCCTTTTTTTTTGTTTGAAACCTATCCCCTGAAAAACATAATTTGTAAGATTAGCTAGTAAATTTTTGATTATTTTAGATTTTTATAAAGAATATATTTTTTAACGCAAACTCGAGATCTGTTATACAAATCATAAGCTCTCTAACATCAGACCACTTCTTTGTTTAGCTATGTTAAGAGCTGTTAAGAGCCAATGATGAGTAAATATTACTGTAATTATATAGTCCATTAACAATAAGTGAGGGGAAGGGAAGGGAAGGGAAGGGAGGAAGAAGAACCTCGGTGGGCCCCGTGGAGAAGACAAGAACATCAACACATGATCACATGGCTATGCACATGGTGACTTCTTTCTTTCAAGAGCAACGACAAACTGCTTGGTCTGACTCCATTGGTCGCGGGCTTGGGGCTTGCAGTTTTGCTCATGCAAAACCCTGACCAAGAACTCCACGTTTTCGTCGTATACACTTGATTAATGGCGCCGTTCTCATTTAGCACGCAAATCCGATCCTTGAATCAGACATGTATTTTTTTATATTTTTATTGCATGTTCTTGGAGCCAACTTCTAATTATCCATGCCCTAGCTAATTCTTTAAATTTTATAACAGCTAAGGAAAATCATTGCCATATTAATTAACCCTATTGTAGGTGATGATTGGACATTCAAATGCGACCAAAATGCTATCACTTCCAGCTGGAATGATCATGACACGTACGAGTTTGTTTTACAATGGCTCGTATATTATAGTACTCTACAGTAATAGTACCGTGCATGGTAATTTGATGTGTCGATTTCTTCTTGGATTTTAGCTTAAAAGTAATTTAATAATTGTATATCTATAATTGTTTTACATGAAATACATGCCAGTTAATTGATGATTTGAAATACATGAAATACATGTCAGTTGATTTGAAAGCCACTTGGTCTTGAAATTTCATGATTACACTACCTTATGTTTGATTTTTAACAAATAGAATGTGGTGCTGAGATTCGAACTCCTGATCGCCGGAGTTAACAAAGTTCTGATACCATATCAATGAATCATCTCACCTAAAACTTAAACGGTTAGCTAAGATTACAAAATATAATTTATATTATTATTTTTTAACACTAAAAACACGTATTTAAAATAAAAAATAAAAATATATTTTTTTTAAAATACTTCTGAAACGCGAAAAACAATGTTTATTCGTATTTTCAATTGGATATTTCAAGGAACTCACGGTAAGACATGCATGCAGAGAAAAAACAAAACATAAAGGAACTGTCCCACCATTCATCTCTACAAGCAGAAAACACATGGTAAGTGTAAAAATTCTGACCTAGAAACATGTGGTTTGGCAGGACACTTGGAGATCGATCCAAGCTCTCCCACAGTGTCTCCTCTAGCTAGGGTGAAGGTGAATATGGATGGAATTCAAGGGCATCTAGGTATAAATATTAGCTATAAAACCAGACCATGTACGCCCGTTCCCCATGCATCGCCCCCTCTCCTCTGATCTTCTACCACGTGTTAGCTAGCTAGTCATCGCAGTGACTGCTGAGTTTCCTCTATATATAGGAGAAGAAGAGCCTAGATAAGGAAATTAATCAAGTCATGAAGAAGAGGCAGCAAGAACAGCACATTAATGGTAGGGAGAACGGCAACTATCAGCAAAACAATCACTACCAGCTGCATTTGCAGAAGCAAATTCAATGCAACAAAGGAAAAAGTTGCAGGTTCAAGAGAAGCAGTTCCAGTCTTGAAGAAGATGGCGCTTCCTCAGCTATTCTCTTGCTTGCTTGCATTGCCTGCACTCCCTCGTACTGATGATCAGTGCTGATCGAGAGAATTAGCTAGATGCATTGATCATGCTCTAATAATAGATATATAGTTAGACTGGATAAGCTCTATTTATTCCACTCTCTAGTCTCAAAATCATTTTCACTGATCCCTCACTCTTCTTGTTGTGCATGCATGGTATTCTGTACTTTCCTGTAAGTTTATGGTGTTTTTTTCCTAATAATCTGTCAACCGCACTGTATTTCATCGCCCCATTTTCATCTCAACTTTGGTTTTGAGATGTGGGGGGTTTCTAGTTTATGTTTGGGTAATGTTTTAGGATGGAAATGATAAATATAAAACATATAAAAATATATTCAAGCATTTACCCTCGTTTCAGTCCTTGCGTTCTTGTAATAGACCCGGATTGATAAAGGATATGACTCGATAAAGTACTTATCCTCTCTCGTGTGTGTGTGAGTGTGTATGTGGATAGGTGTAGGGTAAAATAAACTCCATGAACCTGAAGACAACTTGAAGAAAATGGGTGTTTTCACCGTTTTAAGATTTTTTAATTGTTAGGATAATGAATAAAAGAAGCGGCCAACTACGGTGGAGTGTCTCCGAGACAGGAAATCCAAAAATCTTGGAGAGAGATGGCAATGGGGATAACATTCATTGCTCTGTGCATTTTTGCTTGTCTATGCCACAAATTAGACAGACATCTAATTTGGACAATAACGCATCGTCTTACTTTCATGGTTTCATACGAAAGTATGCGTTGGCCTAGTTGTTTACGAACAAGAATACCGCAGTACCCTTATTTGCCCATATTTGAGAGCAATGTTGTTTCCTGGATGCTTCCTTTTTCGGATGAAACCAGAGATGTTAAGAGGATCAAACGGTCCTCAAGCATGGTTGAATCCTTAAGAAGTAATAATGGTAGAAGTCTTTATAGTGGTGGACGCAGCATTTGCCGCAGTAGTAGCACTAATAGCTTAAATAACATTCCAAAGCTTCATTTCAGAGATCATACATGGATTTATACGCAAAGATATCTTGCAGCTTAAATATGGGATTGCGATGGTTGGCTTAGAAATTCGAGCATCCAATTTCATTTTCTTTGACTAGTTTAACTGTAAGTACATGTCCAATACGCGTTTGGCAGATTAAAACCCTACAGGAGCTCATTTGAATGGAATAAAACTTCGAATCACAGCTGAGTTACATAGTTCTCCAAACCCATTTTGTTTTTCGTTCTTGTTTCTAGACATCACGTGGATATGAAATGTGTTGGTTTTCTTAAGGCCAGTAACGAAATTGAGACTCAAACAAATACAAAGGATATTTATGATGCTTAAAATTGCTTGCATCATTTTCTGATTTTTCTCATTATATAAGTAAAATACAAAATTATAACTGCAACACTAACATTACATTTACACAAATAAACTGCTCAAGATAAATACTACCTTAATTTTTAGTAACTGCTGCACTTAAGTCCTAATTTCCTAACATAACTAGCAAGTCATTCAAAAGACAATTAGTGGAGACAACTAGATTAACTCATCAATCTCCTCCTTAAGCTTGTTGTCCTCCACTGATGACCCGCACACCAATTTTCTTTCTCATCTCCAAGAACTTCAATCTTGCAAGTGACTTTGTCGAATATCGACACGCCGGGTCTTCACGTGCAAACATGTTGAATTTCAATCATTCCTGATTCAACACAATCTCTAATGTAGTGGAATCGGGTATCGATGTGTTTGCTCCTCTCATGGTAAACTGAATTCTTGCTTAATGCAATTGCAGACTGATTATCAATCTTCAGAAGCACTTTATTGACCTCGGTTTTTAACAATTCTGCCAACAATCGTCCCAGCCACACTCCTTGACATGCTGCTGCACAGGCAGCGATATACTCTACTTCACAGGAAGATAACGCCACCACTTTTTGTTTTTGTGAACACCAACTAATAGGATTTGACCCAAGAAAAAATATTAAACCTGTGGTGCTTTTCCTATCATTAGTATCACTAGCTAGATCACTATCAGAGTAGCCGATCAGTTCCAAGCTTCCTTCCTTCTTTTCATAAACACAACCGAGGTTCAAAGTTCCTTTCACGTACCGCAGTATATGCTTCACCGCGACCATGTGCTCCGTTGTGGGCTTCTCCATGTATCTACTCACCATGCCGACAGAGAATGCCAAATCTGGGCGCGTGTGCAGTAAGTATCTTAGGCTGCCAACAACACTTCGGTACAGAGTTGTGTCTACAGGTGGACTTGTGCTTTCCTTGCTCAGTTTCAGACGAGGTTCCATCGGGATTTGCGAAGGGTTGCAATCTTTCATGCCGCATTTATCTAAAACTTTCTTTGCATATGCCGACTGGTTAAGTGTAATCCCTTGAGAATTCTGACAGACTTCAATTCCCAGATAGTAACTTAGTAACCCAAGGTCACTCATGCTAAACAATTTCTCCATCTGTGATTTGAACTTGTTTATGTCTTGAACACACTCTCCAGTAATGATTAAATCATCCACGTAGACTCCAACAATTAAATTTCCTTTACCTTGTTTTCTCATGTACACGGCATGTTCTAAAGAACACCTCTAAAAACCGAGTGTCTTCATTGACTTATCCAGTTTTGAATTCCAGGCTCTAGGTGCTTGTCGGAAACTGTACAATGCCTTGTGTAGTTTCAATACCTTGTGTTCTTCTCCTTTTATTTCAAATCCCGGTGGTTGAATTACATACACTTCTTCTTTCAAATCACCATTGAGGAAGGCTGACTTTACATCCATATGATGCACCTCCCATCCTTCATGTGCCGCAATAGAAATCAGCAAACGTACCGTCTCTAGCCGAGCAACAGGGGCAAAAACTTCATCAAAGTCTATGCCTTGTCGCTGAACATACCCCTTTGCCACTAGTCTCGCCTTGTGCTTCACGATTCTGCCTTGAGTGTCCTTCTTTAGTTTGTAAACCCACTTTAGACCTATAGGTTTGTGGCTGTCAGGTAATGGAACGAGCTTCCAAGTTTCATTCCTTCAAATGGAAGAAATTTCCTCCTCCATTGCTTTTCTCCACATCGGGTCTGCCTTAGCTTCTTCGAGATTTGATGGCTCCTCCTCTCCTAGCAAACACAGTCCCGAATACTCCAGTTCTATTGGGAAGGTTTTATCGTAAATGCTTTGAATGTCACACTTACCTCGTGGTCCTTCTGATGAACTCTCATAAGATGTTGTGGGCTGCACTACTTCTGTTGAGGCCGAATCATCAAACACTTCAAGAGTTGCATCTGGAATGTGTGGTGTCAATGCATCGGGGTCTGAATCGCTGACTGCTACTTTATCTTCCTGATTTGTCGTATCAGATGCACCTGCTATGGTAAAATAATGTGCTGTAAGAGTGTTCCCTGCTAATCCTGTACCTGTTACTGGAGAGTTGCTCCATTCCCACTTCTTCTCCTCCTCGAACACTGCATCTCGTGTCACCACAACTTGTCTTGTTGCTGGGTTGAACATTCGATAACCCTTTGTATTCATATCATAACCAATGAATACCATTTGCTTGCTACGATCAGCCAACTTCGGAATGTGCGGTGTAACTACTTTTACATGTGCAAGGCATCCGAAAATACGAAAATGATCGACACTTGGCTTGCGGTCATAGTATGCTTCATAGGGAGTTTTGCCGACGACGCTTTTTGTCAGTGCTCTATTTAAGAGATATACGACAATTGATACCGCTTCTCCCAAAAACCACTTGGGACTCCCATGCTTTTCAACAAGCTCCTTGCCATGCCGACCACCGTCTGATTTCTTCGTTCAACAACTCCGTTCTGCTGAGGAGAATAAGGCGCCGAGAGATAACGCTTAATTCCCAACAGCTCACAGTAAGTCTTGAACTCATTTGAGGTGAATTCGCCGCCACGATCCGTGCGCAAAGCTTTCAGCTTACTATTTTTCTCCATTTCAGCTGCAGCTTTCACCTTCTTAAATGCCTCAAATGCTTCATCTTTGTCTCGGATCAGCACCTGCCACATAAATCTTGTACAATCGTCAACCAACAATAAGAAATAACGCTTCCCTCCGTGAGTAGCAGGGGTAATTGGGCCGCATAAATCTCCATGCCACAGGTCAAGAGGTGATTCTGCTCGGAAGTTTGCCACTGCCGGAAAAGGATTTCGGTGTTGTTTTCCAATCAAACAACCATCACAGATGCGGTCCTCATGCTCGATTATGGGCAAGCCGTGCACCATCTGTTTCTGACTTAGAGACTTCAAAGCATGAAAATTCACATGCCCGTATCTTGCATGCCATCGCCACGCTTCTTCTTTGCTCCTTACCAAAAAGCATTCGGGTAGAGCTGGTGCTATGTTAAGCACATATAACCGGTTGCTTGACCTCTTCACTTTTGCTAGTAGCCTTTGTAATCTGTCCAAAATAGTCATAACACCTCCTTCAATCACAACCTTGCATCCGTTTTCATCCAACTGGCCAAGGCTTATTATGTTGCTCTTCAACAATGGGATGTAGTAGACATTAGTAAGTATTCGATGTTCACCTGTGAAGTCTTCAAACAAAACCGAACCTTTTCCTTGGATTTTTACAGTCGAGCCATCCCCAAATTTGACTGACCCTGTAATAGTCATGTCAATTTCAGCAAATTTTTCAATACATCCGGTCATGTGGTTACTTGCGCCGGTATCTAAATACCAAGCCTTCTCTTGGGTGCCTTTAATCTTTGGCACCACCTTGTCTTCGTGCAGTAACACATGCTCGTTCTATATTGAGTGGCTGATAACACAAGTTTCGGCCATCAGTAGTGCCGGTTCATCATCGGTTTGTGTTGTAACAAAATTAACCCTCTCTCTTCGGTTTGGCTTGGAACAATCTTTTGCGAAGTGTCCAAATTCATTACAATTGAAACACTTAACCTTGGATTTCATGTCCTCTCCAGTGACGTCCTCCTCTTTTGTTGTTGCTGAAACTTTCATCTTTCTTAGCCTTTGGGGTTCTTGCCTCCCACTCGGCCTGGGTAAAGAGTAACTGTTCTCCACTGCCTTTTGAGTGTAGTCGTCCTTTAATTCCTTCCTCGAAGGTTCTGAGACGGCCAATCGCCTATGAAAATGACATGTTCTCAATATCGCCAAACTGCTTGATCGTTCCGATAATTTGGAGAAATCTATCTGGAACTGCACTGAACAATTTTTCAACAACTTTGCTGACGTCAAGCTTCGTGCCCAGCGAACGGATCTCACCCACCAGAGTGGTAAGCTTCATGGAAAACTTGTTTATTGTTTATGAATCCTCCATGTGTAACTTGTTCAGTTGCCGTTTCAGCACCTGTACGCGTGCCTTCTTGACGCGATCTTCACCAATTCGCATCTCCCTGAGTGCGTCCCAAGCCTCCTTTGCCGTCTGCTTCTCCACGATTGCCATCATCACATCATCTGGCACAACTTGAGAAATGGCCACCATGGCGCCTTGATCTTTGTCTTCGTCTGTGTCTCCACCTTCAATCACTGACCATACTCCTAGCGAACGCAAGATTATCTTCATCTTGACAGCCCATATGCCGTAGTTCGTTTCGCTTAACGTTGGATATTGGATTGGGATTGAGGCTCCTCTTGCCATCGGTTTGACGACTGCAAGCGTCTTAGATGCATCTCCTTCGTAACTGGCCATTGCTTTAACAACCAAGTTCTGATACCAAATGTTCGTTTTCTTAAGGCCAGTAACGAAATTGAGACTCAAACAAATACAAAGGATAGTTGTGATGCTTAAAATTGCTTGCATAATTTTCTGATTTTTCTCATTATATAAGCAAAATACAAAATCATAACTGCAACACTAACATTACATTTACACAAATAAACTGCTCAAGATAAATGCTACCTTAATTTTTAGTAACTGCTGCACTTAAGTCCTAATTTCCTAACATAACGTGCAAGTCATTCAAAGACAATTAGTGGAGACAACTAGATTAACTCATCAAAATGATCTTCCTTTTATAGTCTGGATTACATTTGAAAGAGCAAGTTCATCGTGTAAGAGATGAATCATAGATATAACTCGACCAAAAGCAGAACAACTAAGGGAAACAGGATATGAAAACATGTGGTCTTTACAGAGTTAAATCTCAGGGCTTGTCTCTAAATTCACTGAGCACAACCTCCCTACTGTCTATTGTATTGCATCAATGTCCAATCCCAAATTCACCTAACAAGACTTCAATTCTTCGGCAGTGCTCTTCTTGCGCAGGTCTGGCCTGAAATTGAATGCCCCTTCCGTCCTTTTTCACTCTTTCTCTCCATCTCTCCGGTGAAGAAACTTGCAGCAACCATGATCAATGCTGAGGAAGGTGGAAATGAAGAAGAAGGGAATATTGCTGATGGAATGAGGTTGGTTCAGCCATGATCAAGGCGCCTTATTATCGGAGCTCCGATCCAATGCTTCGGTCTTTGGCTCTGCTTTCCAACGCGTGGCATCTTGCTTCGTGCAAGGACTGATCGACAGGCTTTCTCTGGTTCAACCCATAGGGTCGGTCGGTTTTGTTGCAACCCACGATGAACATAATGGACTTATATTGCTTCAGACAAGAAGGAAGAAGAAGCTTTACGCCTTGTTTACGAAATTTGCCCACATATTCGGTGTGGTCATTTTGTTGCCAATAATGCTATTTTGGAAGCGTTTGAGGGAGAGAGTTCAGTTCATGCTGTGGACCTGGGAATGACACTTGGATTGACTCACGGTCACCAATGGCGGCTGCTCATCCAAAGCCTCGCCGAACATGCTGGAAAGCCACCCAGTCGTCGCCTTCGAATAACCGGTGTTGGCCTCTGCGTTGACAGATTTCGAATTATCGGTGATGAACTCGAGGAATATGCAAAAGATATGGGAATCAATCTGGAGTTCTCAGTGGTGAAGAGCAGCTTGGAAAACTTGAGGCCTGAAGACATCGAAACCAGTGAAGGTGAAGTTTTATTTTGCAGAAGAGATAAAGAACGTTGTGAGCTGTGAGGGGCCAGCAAGAGTTGAACGGCATGAGAGGGTGGACCAGTGGCGCAGGGACGATGAGCCGTGCAGGATTTCAGGCTGCCCCGATTAAGATGATGGCCCAGGCTAAGCAATGGCTGGGTGAAGAATCAGGTTTGTGATGGCTACACAGTTGTTGAAGAGAAGGGGTGCTTGGCTGGAAATCAAAACCTATAATTGCAGCTTCTTGCTGGAAATGCTAAATAAATGCCACCCAATAAATTTGCAGTTCTTGAATAAAATTGATCCGGTTTCATTAAGCCATTGGTTGCATCTTGCAAGGTAATCATCTTCATCATTGCTATCTTTTGACATTTAATTTCAAAAATATTTTTGAAATTAATTTTTTTATTATTTTAAATTAAGTTTTTAGTTAGATCATTTTGATATGTTAATATTAAAAATAAAATATCATTTTGATAGATTAAAGTACTTTCAAATACAAATTTAACCATACTTTTAAAAACAGCTAGAATTATTATGGTTTTTTCACTTCTATTTGTGTTTGTATTTTTTTCCTTTGAAAATATGGATTTGATTAATAGGATATTACAAATTACTTCTTAAACAGCATAAAAAGAATTTTATTACTTATAGTTGGATAAACACTTCATTTTTAGCCATCCACCAAAATTAAGCTCATTTTACTAATTTAATCAAGAATAAGCCACTCACCTTAAAAGTAAAAAAAAACTCTCATATCTTTACTATTTTTATTTTAAATTATCTAAATCATCTAAAAAATCAAATATAATTTTAATTTAAAATTATTTTTAAATATAATAGAATGCATTATCAAATAGGCTGATTAGAAGAAGCTGCAGTTTGATCAGTGCAATACTTGATCATGAACTGAAATTATTTGTTGAGGCAGTTAATATTTAAATGATAATTGTTTTTTAAAATATTTTTAATTTAAAAATATATTAATATGATTTTTATTTTATTTTTTAAAATCAATACATCAAAGATAATTTAACAATAAAAAAACTAAATTCTTAAAAAAAAAATTTTAATTCGCAAAAATAAAATCTTACTTGGGAAGAAAAAGTTGCGCCATACCTTTTCTGATTAGGAAATTATTGAAAACAAACAAAAAAGAGAATAAAAAACAGAACAAGGGTAATTGAGTAAAACCATGTCCAAGACAAAATCCAACAATGGTTTAGTTCACTCGTGGGGAGACTAAAGAGAGAAAGGGGTTTGGCTTTAGCTTTAGCAAGACAGACAGAAAATGGAGAGCGTAGCCGTGTTGGGTGGAGCCAAACCTTGCATCTCTTCTTCATCAACTTACACCACCAGCACCACAGCCTTATCCTTCACTTTCTGCAATAACCTTAGCCTACGAACAACCCAACTATCTGCATTCCATTCAAAATCCCATCTTTTCTCTTTCAACAATTCCCCTTCTCATCCTCATGTTACTAAAACTCGCAACTCTAGAAAGCCCCGCATCTTTCTTCCTCATTTGGTGGCTTCCATGGTATTTATTTTTATTTCTCAATCCAGATAATTTGCTGTAGAATTGTTTTAGTATCTGTTTTTTCTAGGTGAAGTCAGGGAAAGGACAAGAATTGTTAGTGTTTTTTGAATAATTCTGGAAATTAGTGAGAGCCCGGGTCAGTGTTTGATATTTTTAGTAGTTATTCACGTGTTGTTTCGAAACCCCATTTTTTGTGTCCAGGAACAAGTTGATGAGACTTACATTATGGTCAAGCCTGATGGTGTTCAACGTGGCCTTGTAAGCGTTTTTTTATTTTATTTGAACAGTACTTATTGTTAAATTTATGCTGTGATTGCTGGGGAAGTTTGAGTAATGTTAAGATATTAGAGATTGGAACTTTCGTTTTTCATTGTTTAGTATATGATGAAAGTAGTTTTTATTGGATTGAGCCAAATGTGAAGTATTTTGCGTAAACCTGAGTATATATTGGCAATGTAATAGTTGAAATGATACTATGTTTTGATTTTGGGATTCTAAATTCATTTTATGTGGATTGGGTTGCTTTAGGTTGGAGAAATAATCTCGAGGTTTGAGAAGAAAGGATTTAAACTGACTGCTTTGAAGCTTTTCCAATGCCCTAAAGAATTGGCAGAGGTTTGTAGTCCTGCAATGTTGATATTCACTCAATTCTTTTATATGGAGAAACCTTTATCCAATATCTTGCAAATGTTAGAGCTGTTTTGTATCCTCTTATAATGCTTTACTTGAAGCAAACTGTTAAGGTTTATGATTATGTGATTGTAAAGCAAGTTTTTCTGTTGTTTGCTGAAAATGATGACAGAAACGATGAAAAAAAAAGAAGGAAAAGGAAAAGAAAAAGAAAAGGAAATCTTGAAATCTTACAGCACAGTTGTCTTAAGTTACAGTAAAATTCCAAGCTTTCTGCTATTGTTTTGTATGATTACTGATAATCAATCACAGAAGAACTGTATTTTATCTTCCTGTTGATAAATTCCTTTCTCAATGTCCTAGTGTAGAGTCTAAGCTTTCTACTAATCTTTCCTATGTTTTTTTTATAATCAACCAGGAAAAAAGTTTGCTTTATCAATTTCTTGTCTCTGTTCAGTAACTGTGTTTTATATGTCCATTTATTGTTACTGGAGTTTGGTCTTTTCATATCCTCAAATCACTGTATGTCTTACCGTTCTCTTATCTACTATTCTGCATGATTAGGAGCACTATAAGGATCTCAAGGCCAAGCCTTTCTTCCCTGGTCTGATCGATTACATTACTTCCGGTCCAGTTGTGTGTATGGTATGAACTTTATGAATATCAGATTTCTACAGGTTTTGAGTTCTTTCTAGAATATTGAAGATAATGTTATTTCATCAGGCATGGGAAGGTGTTGGGGTTGTAGCATCAGCACGTAAGCTGATAGGGTCCACGGATCCTCTTAAGGCCGAACCAGGCACAATAAGAGGAGATCTCGCTGTTCAAACAGGAAGGTTAGGCCCTTCATACTATCTGATAGGTTGCTTTATGTGCTCATTTTCACTAAATTGAGATGCAATTTCTTTCCTGGTCTTAGCAATTTTTTTCATCCTACGGTGAACTTTCTGCAGGAATGTGGTTCATGGAAGTGACAGCCCTGAAAATGGAAAGCGTGAAATAGGTGGGACTGCTTATTATGTGATGAAAATGATTCATTTGTTAATGATTTTTTGAGTACAGATATTTTCTTGTTTTCTGAATAGACAATGCAATATGTGATGAAAATGAATTCCATTCCTCAAATAGCCTTTCTCTTGTGTGTACAATATACTGTTTGCATGAGCCGAAAAAGCTTTCCTTTTCTTCCATCTATGCTAGAAATTGTGCTAAACTTTGAATTCAGTTGAGCTTCCAGACCTTTTCAAATGGCGAGTGAAAAGTACCTAGTTGAGTTTTTCACAAGTGATCAGGTCAATTAAGGAAAATTACAGGATACATAAAAATATAGCATGAAAATCATACGTAGCAAGCTTTTTACAAGGACAATGAACTATAACATCAGGAGAATCACACACATAACCCAGAATAGGTGTTTAAATGGAAAATTCACTCTGAATGAAGTAGACACTTGCTTTGGTCTTTCACTCTGTTTGGCACAAACTCAGTCTCACTGCTCACCCTTTTGTTTGTCACAACTACGAGGCTGTAATTTGGTACAAATAGGCAGTAGGCTTAGTTCTTACTTGATTCCAATCTTCATTGGATCGTGGTTTCCCTGCATGTTTGTGCTGTACCATATTGAACTCAAGACACTTAAAACTGTTACACCAAACTTTTGAGTCTTTATCTCCAATGGAACCAAAAGTTGGCAGCAAAAAGATGTTGATGTTGCTCCAAACTGTGACGGTATTTTCTATTATAATGCTTCAAGTGCTAAATAAAAGCTTTTATGTCATAAAACTCCTGTTCATTCTTCACAATTATCCCAGCCCTTTTCTCTCCATCAAAAAATTAACCATTTGCTTTCCCACAGGTCTCTGGTTTAAAGAAGGTGAAGTATGTCAGTGGACACCAGCTCAAGCACCTTGGCTACGGGAGTGATTCTTGAAGTGGACTTGATTAAAGAGGCTTGCAGTTTTGAGGTGTTTATCATCTGAGCAGCTGTATTTATTTCAAACCTCATTGTTTTCAGGATTATGAATGTTTTCATGTCAGTCATCAGAATAAAAATGCGAAACCTTCTGTAAGAAAACTTTTGGAAACTGTTCTGTTTTTGCTCGTTTCTCAATAGCGCATAAAACTAATACAAGATAACTCAGCCCAGTCCAGAAGATCTGCAATATTTTGCTTGATTGCTGTTACATTGGCGAGGAATTTTGAAAATTGTTACTGAACTGTGTTTCATTTAGCATTCCTAATGCTCCACCCACATGGCAGAATGCCTGCTGTACTCCCATTTGATCTTGTCTATAATGCATGGAGCGATCTTTGAATCAAAACCGCAACGAAGAAACGTCATGGAATCTTGTATCGGGAAAAAAAAGCTCCTTTGTGCTGACCAGAGACTGGCAGTCGCAAAACTATCGCTCAATGAACTGACAAGATTAGCTAGACGCTGGTTGAGAATTATTATATTGGGAAAACGCGGCAAAGAACTGACGCCATTGCAGTTTTTGAGTTCGTTGTAGATTGTCTAGTCTGAGAACTTAAGCAAAACATATTTATATAGAAACGTTTGACCCCTGTCATCACTGCTTCTTGACAGCCTTGTAATAATATAAATACAAAAGCAAACCCAATTCTCAGATTCCGATGAGATTCCGATCTAAGTTACAGAAGGGGCATACGATCCAATAACCAGCAGAAAACCTGCCTACAGTTCTCCTATACCGTGTTTGATCCTTTAACAAACACACCAACAAAAATTTAGGCCACCCCCCTTTAGGCTGCGTAGTGAACATACTAAAAAAAACAGTACTTTTCAATGAAGTAATTAATCATCCTACCAAATATCTTAAATTTCTTTTTAAGTTTTTTCTCTTCCAATTTGGATTTACTTTAGTACAAGTAATACAGATAATGGGATTTCTGAAATTTTATGCTCGTTGTATATTCAACCTGATCTACGATTACCAATAACAAGATCATTCTAATATTCTTAGAAAGAGTCTTTCAGTAGCTGGGTTTCTTTAGAAAGTTACTGTTACTGAACTTGGATTCCAGTCACTCGTAGCTATGATCATTATTCCAAGCACAAGTGAGATCTCACATCAGTTAAGCCGATTTCTAACTTTTAATAAATATAATTTATATTATTTAAACCTTTTCAAATACTAAGATTTGGATTAACGTTGTTGAAATGATTTCATTTCTACTCGAATATAAGTTTTCAAACAGCCTATAAATGTTAGGGATTGCTGTTATTGTGATTGTCATTAGCTTAAGTGCACCAATTCAGATGATAGCACCAATATAAGATTAACATGCAATGAAAATAAAATTCCTGCCGTCGCTTTAAACACCTTTTTTCAGGGTCAGTGTAGGCCTATTTGGATTTTCTGTGTAGTGTTGCACATCTCAATGAACGCCATTCTGGATTCCCACGAGCTTTGTGATAATTTAATCCCGAGTATCTGAATAGAAATCCCAAGTTTTTTTAGGCAAGTTAGTCGCATCAAAATGCCGTACGGAAGGATGTTTTCCAGAAATTCTGGAAGGGGAAGAGAGAATTTGGAAACATAATTCACTTTCAAGCCAATATTTACTGGATAAGAAGAACATGATAATACTTTGCTGTCCAGATCCAGCTAAATAATTCTGCAATAGGAGAGGGAGCCTAATGAGTCTTAACCATGCCTCCCCAGACAGAAGGATAAATAGCTAACCCTGGAACATCTTGCTGGCAAGTTTGACCATCTATGATGTTTAGCCACTGAGTTTCGCACCTAAAAGATGTGCAATTTGATATCCATCCTGTTGAAGTAGTTGTACTTGAGCAGTTTCTGGAAATAACTCTGCTGAAAGGATGGATATAACTTCCAAAAAAACATGAAATACATACTGTCATTTGGATCGCATGTTCCATTTGAAAATATCAATTCCATTTCTATATTGATCGGTTGTAGTGACTGATAAGTGAATCAGAAAACCTAACCATCCATAGTAAACTAAGAAAGATGGATGCAGATGCTTCCTTCATCAATACTAAGTCACTCCCTTCAAAGTAATCTCCTGAAGAAACCTTTGTCTGCCATGGTTAGTCTTGAGATCTGTATCTGAAATGATAAAAGTTGAGAAAGTTTGGCATCTTTACAGTTTCTGAACGAGAGAATACAGCACAACTCCGATGTTAATATACAAATAGAGATAAGAATATGCTGTGAGAAATTTAAAAGAATCCATTCAAAACCCCACTTAAATCATGATTGAATAAACACTGTTTTCATGGATTCACCTTTTAATCTGCCAGCAAGATGCAATGCTTCTTCAGCAATGGGTCTCCATTGTTCTGCACATGAGTAGTTGATACCAAGACCCACGCTGAGACCTCTCAAAAGATGCACGGTGCGAAGAACAGAATATAGTTCCTCTGGGAAAGTCTACACATGTAAAACACAGTAACAAAAATCTTATAATGGATGAAAAATAGCGGTAGCATGATTGCCATCTTGCATTTTCAAACGAGATTCTTATCTTTTTATAATTTCCCAAGATTGGTTATCAAATGCAGATAAGACATCCAGTAATGAAGCAGAATCACCGATTTCACCAGTTCCAAGTTTACAGCTTGTTTACAGCCTAATTCCTTTCTAAGAAAGTCTAATAAGATACCTTGAAAGAGTCTAGAACAACCGGGGTTTAACTCGCTTAACCTGGGCCTAAAAAGATTGTCTAAAGAGGGGTGAAAGTTTCCTCGGATCCAAAAAATATGCTATTTAAAAACACTTTATGCTGTTCATTATTGGAACAAACAATGATAGCAGCACTGGACATGTTGAAATAACTATTGACAATCAAACAGAAACAAAGCAACTACAAGGAAATGAAACTGGGAGTTGTTTTTTCTTCTGCGCCTCAGTGAAAAACATATGGATTCCATCCAACTACCAACATCGTAACACATAGATTAATGGTTTCACCTTTTATTATATACTGCTTACCTCAACAGAGATCTTTTTAATGGAAGAATCCTCTGAGAAAGGCTGCAACATTGCTACTCCAGGTGGGAGTTTTGTGTCAAACATTGTTTGTGCCAACGTAAACAATTCCTGAAGTTCATTCTCGCATTTACTCAAGGTACCTATGCCTAGCTCCCTATAGCAGGATAAAACAACAAAATATGAATAAAATACACATAGCAGTACTAGGATTTGTATGGTTTTATTAAATAAATAAAATGGAAATTGTTGAACTTTAACTTTATCCTAGATCATATGAACCACTAAACTATATCCAGCAATTGACACATGAATATAGAATACAACCAGGCAAGCATTAGAATCATCAAATAAGATCTCCTGTTCATCTTCAATCCATTAGGACCCATATGCACTCAGTTACAATTGATAATAATTATTGGAATGAATGGTAATTACTAGCATTACCTATAGCTTTCTGCTGCTCTAATAGGGTTACCATCAGCAATGGCAAGCACCAAATTAGCATACCCAAGCCTCAACTTATCTGGGAGATCCTTCACCTGCCCGTAGTCTAACAAGGCAACCTTAGAACCTTTACAGATCAATATATTTCCAGGATGAGGATCTGCGTGGAAGAAACCACTCTTCAGTATCATTTGTCCATATGCTAGTGTCAAACTTTTAAGTATGTTCCTGCACTTGCAGAAAATTTAAAAGGTGGATCACGCTTTTGTCAAGTGAAATGAGAAATTTTGCACCAGTATAATGATTTCAAGAAAGCTAAACTAATAATTTCAGGAGAGAAGCCCTTTGAAAAGAAAATTCAAGAAACAGATACAAATGTTTTTTTGCAAAACTGACTTCATACTCTCTGGGATGATCAAGGGGCTTACCGCTTTGCTGCTGCTGCAATCTTACCACCAGGATTTATTCCTCTTTTGGCTATTTCATCACCAAGATTCAAAATCGGGGATCCCTTCCATGTACTCCATCACAAAGGCCCTCCTACATAAACACAGAGGCATTTATCACCAAAAGGCTCCTGCCTGATATTGATTGTGTTTAGGACGAAAGAGGAGGTGCAACATATCAATGAAGACACCATATATAAGTTCAGGCCCATGCATGAACCATCAGGATCAATATATTAGTAGAGTTGCTAATTGGGGTTTGTAAAATATCTATAAAAAAATTGTTAGCCAATCAGTAACAACGTAATCTCACTAATTTCTTGTCATCAACATGAAACAACTAATAGAAAAGGGGTATCTAACTCTGACACATAAGTTCATTCTGCCTGTTCATTGTGTTCAATCTATTCTCTTCTCCAATCACTGCACAGAAGTTTTTCTATGTTCTTAGTCAGTATCTAATCAGAATTACGTTCAGTTTGGCATCATTTGGCCTAAACAGCCACCAGTTCTATCTCTTAAATGAAAAAAATAAGCAGGGGGGAGTTCAGCAACTGCTACTTGAAGATCAAATAAATAGTTCACGTGTCCAAAATATGAACTGTTCATAAAAGTAGCCACAATAAATAAAATAGAAAGAAGCATCTCACTGCTTTGATATTCTTTATGCAAAATGAAGCAAAGCACGTAGTAAATTTGGTAGGACACACATACCTGCTGACCATATCCTTCAGAACTCGTGGCACTAAAACTGGACTTGTTTTATTATTCTCGTACAGAAATTGTCGGATTCTTTCCATAGCATTAGCCTCCCTTGTGAAGTCAAATTCATATCCAATCTTGAATAAAACAGATGTAACAAATTATTTAAGCGCTTCATATTTCCAGGTGTAAATTCCATCAGCACAAAGTTTACATTTTTTATAACAACAGTAGCATTCACAAATCTTGATATACGAAGTCAAACAAACAGATTAAGAAACAGCTTCTAATTTGTAAAAATTAAGCAGAAAATCATGTCAGTTTAGCTAGATTACAAATCATGGCATAGTCTTATCTACATGCATGAATGAAGTCCTGTTATACTGTTTGAATAAAATTGTTGATGCAAGGCTCACAAGAATATTGAAAAACAATATATCTGTAAAATCATACTTCTCTGAATTTGTCCCAACCAGGAGTGGAAACAGCCACATAATTAACTAAAAATTAAAGGTAATTAAAGGTTTATTGGCTTTAAAACCTTTTAAATATCATTTCAACAAGTTGTCAGGAACAGTGAAGATGATTTATCAACCGAGTTGAAGATAAGATAGCTAAAGAACGAGTGTATTCTGATATGGGCTAGGAAGACTTGGGATTTTTTGTTTTGGGGGACGTAAATGGTAAACAATTAGTAAAAAAAGACACAAAATATGAATTTAATAAACTATATGTCCATGGACATAATAATCTAATACAAATTGCTTATAAAAATATTGCTTAGTGGTTGAACACATTTCACTCTAATTTTGCTAGATACCTTTTCTATTATACAATATGTTCGATCGGAACGTTGGAGGTGATGAGCATTTCTAGTCCAGAATCTTTAACTTCGAATCCAAAACTTTCGATTTAACCAACTGGAACAAGAAATTATCAAACAAACATCTCACCTAAAAACTTAAGCTACACACCCTTTCAAGTGAAATCTTTTTGGGCTTAAAACTTGCACAAACCGACACTATCTTGTGCTTGATTTTACATCATATAGAATGAGTATAGTGAGATTTGAACTTGTGACCGCTGGGTCAACAAGGCTCTGATACCATGTTAATGAATCATCTCACCTAACAACTTAAACTGTTTAGGTGAGACCTAGAATATAATTTATATTATTCTCTTACAGAAATAACTACAACACACAGAGGAAACAAGTGCTGCCATAATCTACAAGGATAATAATACAAGAATAACGTGCACCTGTTTCTCCATTTCTCTTGTCACAGAGAACAGATCAAATTTGATATCTGTCTTTTGCATGTATAAAGCAAATGCTTGAAGGTTATGTATGTCTGTCATCATCAGAGCCTGAACTCCAGGATGTTGGACCTACAGTGCAGTTGAAATTAAAATTTTGCAGGCATTACCAAAGTTGTCAGTTTCGTTTGGGTTTTTCAATTGGAATAGAATATTTTGGTTTCGGAGCATTTCGGCATGTTGTTTCAGGGTTGTACGGTTCATATATAATTAATTAATTATATATATGAAAAAAAAATTAAAAAGAAAAAAAATTAAATATAATTTTTATTTTTTATAAAATCAAAGTTGACGCAACAATTTTATTTTTTTACAATATATATTTTTTAATTTTTATTGTTTTGATTTTGGTTCTCGCATTTTCAATACATCTCATAAACAATAATATATATATATAATTATAAAATCAATTTGATGTTGCATAGAAAGAAGTAAGAAAGTCAGGTCACATCAGTGACCCAAAGGCGAGAGATGAGGCGGTGCGGGAGATGATTTTTTTTTCTGTAGCCGAAACGGCACAGAAGAAGTAATATCAGCACGTTACGGCCGGTACTTGGCCGAAAAATCCAAAACGGGTCAAAATTTAAACCGAGATAAAAACGATGTCATTTTATCTCATTTTTTAAACTTTTACGACCAAAACGAAACTGACAACTATGGTCATTATAGAGCTTAAGAGATTGCATCCAAGAATTCATACCTTGACGACAACATCACTCTTGTCACCTTTCAATCTCGCCCGATGAACCTAATTTGGCAGGGAAAACATGTCAGATAAACATGATACAGTAAACTGTCATCTGTTGATCAAAAGCAACTTATGTTCCACCGTTTACCACCAGCAGATTTCAAGATTCCAGATAATTCCACTGTGAATAAAACCGTGGATAGCATGAGGCAGTACCTGTGCAATTGAGGCAGAACCAAGAGGTTGCACATCAAATCTTTCAAAAATGTCCTCCATGCTTCGACCTAACTCTTTCTCCAGCACAAGCTTAACAGCATCAAATGGAGTTGGTGGAGCTCTATCGTACAGAGTAACAAGCCTTCTTACCCATGCTGCTGGAGCCAGGTCAGGCTTCCCAATGATCTGGGCAACCTAATTTAAATCCAGTAAAGTTAATTACAGAAAGTATGAAGGTCAAAACTCAATAGAATTAGACTTCTTTCAGTGTATAGTTCAACTTCAAAAATCTCTCAAAGTCAAAGAACCATGCACTTACCTTGAGAAAGAACCCACCAAGATCAGAACACATAGCATAAATCTTTTCAGCAGCCAACTCATGCTGTCCTTCCCACAATGCCTCCCGTTTTTCCACATCCTTCACCAAACTCACCCTGAGTTGAAACACCTACACAAAACCCATTAACCAAATCCTTTTACACGCGCAAATTAAGCCACATATATTCACATGCAATCATTTTGACGCATATCAACACAGAGAAAAAAAAGAAAAGAGAAAAGATGAGAGAGCCTTACCTTATAGCCAGTGTAGATATCAGCAGCACGAACCCAGAACTGAAAAGAACGCTGCCATGGTCTAAACTGAGTAGAGAGCTTTTCTTGAATGTCTTTAAAATCAAGAAGACTAGGCATGGAGTGATTACAACGTCTTTTAAATGTGCTGTTTGCTTCTTCTTCTTTCCGGGTTTAGCAGTACAAAAGGTGGATTTGATACTATGAATAATACTGTATTGAACAGAGAATGTGTTTAAGGTTGTGGCTGAGGAACCTTAAAAATGAGAGGAGGAGGTGTGATTCCAAGGAAAGAGGAAGGAGATTTTTTTATATATCTGTTTACTATGCTTGGCTTCTAATTAAGACTTTGTGCACTGTCATGTGCTTGGAAAAGATTGCTTGATTATTGTTTCTTCGGATGTTTGAAAGTACTGTAAAGTTTTTTTAAGAAAAAATAATTATTTTTTATTTTTTAAGTTATTCTATCAAAATCACATGAAAGAAAAAATAATAACTCAACAACAGAATTATTATAAAAGGTGGATGTGATACACGCACGTTCAGGCAAGCATGCAGTGTTGCTAAAACAAATCATCCTCGACCATGACTGAACATGAGCTGGGAATCATAAGCAGATGAGCCTCGACCTGCCAGAACTTTTTCATGCATGAATGATTTGACAGGCGACCTATCCAAAACAGAGGAGCAAATTAGGAACCAGATTGACCAAGTATCGTAGAGAACACCAAGTATTGGATCATGAGCAGAAAACATCATGGCGGAATACAGAATCCAAAATCCATAACCCAAAATCCATCAGTACATCCTAATTTTGTGAAACACAGAATCCCATTCGCATTTATCTCAACACAGACCTGCTTCCCATCGGTGTGTTTACAGCAAAAACCTCTTCAAGAAATGACACTTCTTCACAAACCTCGCTAGTTCTCTAGTTAATATGCAGCGAAGGGGATACCTTTCAGGAACTTGGATGGAAGAATATAACTGCACCTGTCTACTTGATGCTTTCATGCTGTCTTTGGCTGGTTAATGGAGAAAACACATGGAACCATGCTCTAAGGAGATCCTTGTACTTCAATCTCTACTAAGTGAACACGGATAGGAGTTGATTGCTGTGTTGCCTGCAAGAAATTTGCAAGCTTGTGACCCTCTCAGTGCAACTCACTAATTAACATCAAAACATTATCGAACATCGAAAATGAGTTTGACTCGCACCTCAAAGAGATTCATGAATGGTGTTTCTTCCTGAATCATTTCTCTTATTCTCGTTGGTGGATCCCTTTGAGTGACGAGTTGATTATCTCTGATGAGTTCACTTGTGTTTTCTATTTTAAATCTCCAATAGTTCCATGTCATTTTGAGCTTGACAATCATGGCTAGGCAATATGGACACGATGGCGGGCGACTCCCTCTTAATCATGCAGTCATGAAGATAGTAACAGCTCTAACACTGTGTTGAATGCCACGAACCTCTGAAATAAGATGATTTTCCGTCATGAATCTGAAGATATCAACCCTCAATCATCAAATCACATGTCTATTCAAATCAAAGTTGTTAATTTCATTTCATTCCGCTCCGATCGGTACATTTTGTTTTTTGTTTTAATTTAAAAAACAGAACGGAAACAAATTTTAAAGGAAATATGCAGCTGGAAGAGTTAATCGATTGGATCAATACAGTGGAGAGAGTCTATGACTACAAAGACATCAAAGAAGGTAAAGATAGTAACTTTTCTCAAATCAAGGAATAATAGAATTCAACAATCTTCAATTGCTTTGTGATCTCGATGAGCAATGTTATGATGGCTCATTATCATGGAGGGTCGCGCTTGGAGGTTAGGAATTTTATGAAACTAAAACCATATTGGACTTGTAAAGATGTGGTAAAGTTGGCATTGAAAGGTGGAGAAACAAATCAAGGAAAGGATGGCAATGGATCAGAATTTTGGCCAAGAAAATGAGAGCAAGCCTCGTAGAATTGTTTCTACTCCCAACACAAATTCAACAAGCACTACAAGGCCTTCTAAACAAGAAGGGTCGTCGATATTAGTTGATCTACTGTTATTCGAGTGCTTTAAATGTCAAAGTCTATATTGCATCTCGTGGAAAAAATGCAAATATGAAAAAGCTGTTGAAGAAGATGTTCCAATTGATAATGATCCATCTTTGAATGAAGAAGATAGCATAGTCAACTAAATAAGCCTAAATGCAAATCACATGGAGGAAGACCATTAGCTCCGAAACAATATTTTCCATATAGAATTCACGTCTCTTGAAAAGGTGTTAATAAATGTGGTCGTTGTTAAAATGGTGGATAATTCAATTTAATAATTATTAAGATAAATTGTGTGTTTAATATTAAGATGTATAGTGGTTTTTATTTAAAAATACATCTAAAAAATCTATTTTTGAGATTTTTTTTTCAAGTCAAATGTGCTTTTAAAACACATAAACGCAAAAATAAATAATGTTTTACTTATTATTATTACTTGGTAGACCCTCACGTGATAATGGTAGAATAGTCGTGCATGATGAATTCCAGGTCTCATAATATTTTTAAGAAAGGTGTGAAAATAATCCTGGATCCCCACAAAATAGAGATCATTCTAAAGCCTTGAAAAAAGAGAAGCAAATAATCTGCTATCTAGTGACAGATTGGAAATGTGATTAAAGTTTGAAAATGCTTTTTAGTTTAAAAATACATCAAATAATATTTATTTATTTATTAAAAATATTTCTTACATCAACACATGAAAATAATCTAAAAACATAAAAAAAAATAATTTCAAATAAAAAATAAGTATTTAAAAAAAATCAATTTTTTTTTAAAAAAAATACTTTTAAAATGCAATGACAAATGTAACCCTATGTTGGCTTAGTTGAGTGAGCACGGAAAGGAATTGATGGCTACTGCCCCACCTGCGTGAAAGTTGCTAGCTTGTGACCCTCTCAATGCAAGTCACTTTACATGACAACATTATAGAGCAAGCAAAAACCTCGTTAACTCACCTGTCTTCATCGATGGCATCATGTTTCTATGACAATGGCCATCGACTTTCAATAACACAAATATAATGGCCTTGCAACTCAGTGTTGTATATTACGAAAGAGAACCTCAACAGCATAGCGAAAACATAAATGTCGAAGTAATAGGGCCTAGTTGAGGTAGTTTTTCACTAGAGTTCATTATCAAAGGAGGCAGCTCAGGCTGAATGGATTGATAACTCCCATCTGTCAAAACAAGCACAAGAAAAAAGAATTCAATTCAGAAACTAAAAACTACTAACACACACGATCAGCATGCTCAGATTCTTAATAATACTTGGGCAAAGAAACCAATGAAGCGCCTTTCAACTAGTATATCACAATGATCAAATGGGAAACATCCAACATAAATTCCCTGTGCTCCATCTTTCTTTGGGATTCTTGAATTTTAGAATCATTTCCGAATCACAACAGATGCCTACCTGTTTCAAAGATCAATTACACGTGACAGCTTCTGGATCCGGTTTAATAAGAAGTCCCCTTGCTTGATAGTTGCTTGGTAGAGTGCGTTCTTTGCATCAGGGCGGTTGGTTTCAAGAACACCTGCAACCTTATCAATCTTGCAGTGAAGCTTCCCTGCTGCAATAAAACGGGACAGTTCCCTGCAGGCACAGAAAAGTTTGATTACATGCCAGCTTTCATGTAATATCAACTCAAAAGTTCTGGTGAGAAAGGAGCATGAAATTCAGCCACTCACAGATCAATGAACTCCAATGTCACCCCAAAAGCCTTGGCCATTGCTTCAATGGTAACACTCTTATAGGATTCCAAGAACTGGGAATACACAACAGTTCTGACCTCCCTCATGTAATATCGGAAGTGTGGATGCAAATAGCGGTCCAGTTTAATTTGCTCGGTCAGGCCAGCTGAAAATAAAATCAAACAAAAATGAACATGGTTCCAGCAACAATAAATGTATATAACAGATTTATAAAGGATGTCATGTGTATCCTATCTCTACTTACCAAATGCTGAGAAAAATGATTTATATTGACAATCATACAGAGAGTTCAAAAACTCTGAAAGGTGTGGGATTTTCCCGATCACTGTCAAGATCTCTGGAGCATCCACCACCTGCCAAATTCAATTAAAATAAGAAAACAATGAAGCATAATCAACTGGAGAATTACATGACAGAAGACCAAATCATAACCCTAAATACCTTTTGCTTGAGGGAAACTCTATCCAGTGATATGATGCTTGTAAGGACAGTATAAAATATGAAGGTGTCATATGGGAAAAGTTCATATGTAGTGAAGGTTGAAATAGAATCTAAAAATAAGTCGGCTGCCTTCTTGAAATTTCTAGTGGACATGCAATACAAGCCTTCATAAACCTTTAAACGGTTCTTCCTTTCCCAGTCACCTCCCTCTTCAAACAAGCTGTCATAAAGACATAAACACTTGTAATGAAAAAAAATACAACTTCTATGATTTTGACAAGGCAGAATCAAAGAGAAAATGCAATTAAAGAATTTATGTCTTTACTACTTGTTTGCTTTGTCAATGCTCTTGGAAATGAGATCAAAATCCATGTAGAAAAAGCCAAGCTGTAAAGTATAGAACACCAAATCCATCCTTTGCCCAACTGCAACTGTTTTGCCTTCTGTCACCTTGAGTTGTTCCAATGCTTTATCCTGGTTCAAAAGGGGATGGGAGTTTGAGTAAGATATTCACTAACAAGAAAATAAATGAAACAAACAACTGTTACAAAAAAAGTAGGAAGTCATTGTTAATCACCTTGTCACCAATCCGAATGTAGAACAAGGACTTAGCTAAATGAGCTTCTCGAACTTCACTTTCACCTAAGTTTTCTTCAGCATCAGCAATCCTATAAAACAACCAGAACTGAACCATATCAGAAGAGTAACCAAACACTATACAGTTTTTGAATCTGAATAGCATGCATGAAGCAGAATACAGTGCTAGTAGTTCAATATGACCAACTGAACCATGAGAGTATCCCATCTTTGAGACTCTACTGCTCAGATTCTACAGACAAAGATCCCAAACCTTCTATGATAAGACCCATCAACAACACTTAAGCTGTTATTCATCTATTTTTACAATAATATCCACAATCCATGAAAGAAAAAAGGTGGAGAATCATGGCCAAGACAGAGAGTAAGACACTCAAACAACACTTCTTTGTTGTATAGTTACTTACACATCCTCAATACAATTCAATTAAAATTTCAAACAATCTATGATAGACACTAATTTAAATTTCTTGTCCCGCATCTTAACCACACTATATTTACTTCTTGCAAATGCAAGCATGTGCCATCACCATAGAGGTAGACACATTTAGGTGATAAAACTTACTCCCATTTGAGCAACCAAAAGAGCAAGTGTTGCTATCTCCATTTGGAATTCCTAAGCCAAGAGTTGAATAGCATAAAAGAATAAATCATCTAATCCCAAACTGAGATGTACAGTGTAAATACTAGAATAAAACTATGAGAAGACTTTGAGCCAACAAGTTCCAGATATCTACAAGAGGTTGTTTAACCTCTAAATTTTTTATCCCACGCCCACCGGAACTCCTACTGAATGCCCCAAGTCTTTTATGCCACCATTTTTGCACACCTCTATCGCAAGCTCATTCTTGACAAGCCAGCCAATCCACTCTAACCAACCTCTTAAAAATTATTATTTTATCGCAAACACACCCAAAAACCTAAAACCAATTATTTTTCTTAGGCTAACAGCTTCCAGCAACATCACATACTCCTCAATTATGCATGTATCCTAAACCTACAATGCTAGCTAGAGATATCAGTATTTGGATAAGCCCCAAAAATTATATAGCAAAAATAAAAAAAATTAAAACAAAGGAGCAGAACTATAGAGCACCCATTTCAAGTTCCTTGTTTTCCTACGCTCGTTTTTATTCATTTTCAACAGCACCACGCAAAAATATACCTCACCTCAATCTTCACATCAGGAAACAACCCAGTTAAAGAATACTTTTAAATAATTGGCAGTAATTGATAAATATACAATAGTTCAGCACTACCCTGTTACTTCTATCTAATAATGAGCTCCACTGATTTTACCCTAATCCAGATAATTAAAAAAGGGCAGAGTAAATTACTAAACATACAGTTCAAAATTATAATTTAGTAAAATATTTAACAAACATGTCCAACTTGAAAACAAAAAATAAAATAAAAAACTTAAAACTCACTTCTCATCGAGCTTTTTAAGCTCGTCTTCATTCTTAGCTCGCATCGAATCCAAAAGACTCTGATCTTTCTCTAGCAATGACTCCGCCATTAGGGTTTCATACAAAGGAACCATATCTACACAGAAGAAAAAAAGAAATTAAACGAGTTAAGTAATTGATCAATGAGTTGCAACTCGGCAATTAATTACCGTCAGTTTTGATAGCCGTCAAAACCTCCTCTTTCAAGTGGACCTTCTCGATATCTTGGACGTCATGGTGAGTCAACAGGAACAGCTTGTTAGCGAGGACGAGATGCGGTTGCTGAGTACCCTCTTGGTTTTCCATTGTGGATTGTAGCGGTGGTGATTCGGCGAGTTGGGTTTCTGGAGTTTTTTTGGAAAGGAGAGGGGGGTTTGCTTGAGCAAGGAGTAAGCGAGAGATAGTGGAAGGCGATGAAATATAGAATTTTGGTGTTATAAAGGTGAGGGATGTGATTCGGTGAGAAACGTTAACCCGTGCTATGTTATGAGTAGTGTTGTATTTCAATTTAATTTATAGCACAAGAAAAGGAGATTTTGGCTTTATAGATAATTTATAACACAAAAAATTATATTTATTAAGTTTAAAAAATTACAGTCTATATTCTTAATTAATATTTTTTTTTAAATAGATTATTCTCATATGTATAATATATAGATTCTCAGACAAAACCAGTCAAAAAAATATATTTTCCAAATATAATTTATCTCTCTTTAAATATCATTTTCTCATTCTTTTCATAACTACCTAATCACAAATCAAAATCTAGTGTTTTTAATTGATTTTGTAATCTTTGTCAATTTGTTGGCAAAAGAAAAATGATTCCAAGCAAATCTCATAATTATTCATATTCCAATAAGATTCATATTGATCCCATATCTTGAATTTTATGTTAATCGAGTTAACTTAAATTGATTCAATATTTATTTATTTATTTCTAATTGTTTTTTTTTTAGTTTCACTTTTTATCATTTAGTTTTCTTGAGAGTTGATTTCCATTTATTCAAAAAACAATTATGTGAACTTGCAATTGTAGATTCAATTTTATGTATTATGCAATTATCAATTACTTGGTACAACCTAATTATATAGGAAACTCTATCGAAACTTTGATAGATTCATGAATAATGAACTTGAATGATCCTTATAATAAATGAGTTGCTATACACACAAAAAAACATATTGATTTGCAACTATCACAAAGGAAATCAAGTGAAATTTGTATCCAAATATTGGGGTTATTGTAAGCTTTTAAATTTCAGGTCAATCTAATATGTTGTTGTTTTAATATTAATAAAAACATATGTCATCTTGAAATTTCTTAAATTCAAATCATGGTTTTACTAGTTTATGTTTCTTTTAGAGTTATTAAGTCAACTAGATCATGTAAAGGCAACTTGCTTTTGAGTTAATTTTAAACCCGAGTTAGGCAAAAAATTGGGGTTGATCTGTTTGGTTAGGTTATATAACAATGCAAACAATTACTTTTTATATTAAAAAAATCCCATCTTCTAAGTTTGTTTTTTTTTAATTTCATCATTCAATATATGAAGTTATCACAATTTCAAATTAATAATTTGTAACTAAGGTATTAAAAATACACAAAAGAAAATGTGTTGGCATTGTGGAATTTTTTTTTCCAGATATAATGAAATGTTTTCAATTACTAATTAAAAATATGATACATATGTCAAATAAAAATGTAATAAAAATATATAAAAACAAATAATTATAAAAAAGTGGGTAGCACTACTTAAATACTGAAGCAAAAGTTGTTTTTCTTTGTAAAACTAAAAAAGAAATATACATGTAAATATTAATCTCAAACTATGAAAAAATACTCAAAACTCTTTTATATCTAATCATATGATAATCAAAAAAAATGGATATTTATAAGAAAGTTGATAATTTAAATTCTGAAAAAAAAAGGTTTTCTCTCCAAGATTTTAAAGTTAATAATTTAAATAGTTTAAAGTTAAGAAAAATGAGTTTTGAACTTAAAATCATATGCATATTCACATTGGCTCGACCTGAATTTGAATTGGGGTTGGGTCTGAGTTTGGGTTTAGGCCTTGGTTTATTGTAAAATAATATAAGAATATTTTAGACCACAAAAAAAATATTTTGAGCCAACTAAAATTTGAACTTGAACCTAATTCATGAAAAAATATATTTTTTAGTCCCATTGTTTCGTCTAGTATAACTCCTACCTTTTACAATTAGATACTGTACTAAAATCTTAGGTACCTAAAGATCCAAAATGAATTTCAATGAAAACTTCTTTTGAAGAAATGACTTGATCAACAAAAATTATTTGGCTAGTTTTAAATAATCAAGGATTGTGGAACAAAGGATTATACTGGACTCACTTACATCTAGGTATTGATAGTGATTCTCAAATATCAAATAATAGAATGAGATATGATGAGATAGAATGCAATAGAAAAAAGAGCACAAAGAAAGGCAAGTTTTGATGGTCAAAGCAAATCTTTTAGAAAAATCTCTTTTAGAACCAACTTTTACAAATCTAGACATTTTTTTTCAACTAAAACAATTCAAACTTGTGCCAAAATATTCAGGTTTAATTCATGATTTATAGTAGTTAATCAAAAATTGATAATGGTGAGAATAAATTTTAATCATTATCAATATTAATTTATTTTTTTAACTTTTTAGCTTCTATAAATAAGGGTGAAGGGAGAGTTTAAAACAAGTTTGTATTATATTTTTACACACTCTTACTTACCTTATTTTTTGTGTTTTTCATCTCTTTTTCATGCTTTGATATTCCTCTATAATCTAAAGTTTAGGTTCACTTTGGTGAGAGATTATTGAGTTTTTTTACTTTAATTTAGAAAGTATTGTTTATAAATGTGTCTAAATTGATGAGGTGTTATTGGAATCTTATAATTTTAATTGTGATTATATATAGTTTTATATACATAGTATGCATTTTGATATTTTATTATTATATTTGTATATAAAACATATTTAATTTAAAATATATATTATAAAATAATTTGTATTTTTATATATAATTTTTATTTTGTATGTTTATAAATTAAAACTGAAATGAATACTAGTATTTTTCTTATACAACTTCTTTTTACATATCAACATATCATTGCTATAATAAACTAAACAATTTATGTTTTTTTAATCACTAGTCTATTGATTATATATATAAACAATTTAAGCATCTCATTAAGGTACGGGTGACTAAAAAAACCAAAAAATTTATTAAACCGAGAAAATAAAAAAAAATTAACCAAGTAAAAAAACTAATTAGATTTTTTTAAAAAACTTATAGTCCGTAGTCCCGTTTTTTCTAAATGACAAACCAAAACCAAATCAACCCGGTTCAAATTAAAAAAAAAAAATACATGTTATTTTTTTTATTCTTCTGGTTCAGCTCAATTTTTTTGGTATGCTTTTATTTTAGTTAAATAGTAGATGGTAAGACTTGGTTAATGTATAAAAAATCCTAAACAACCAGATCCAATTCGGTTTTGTTTTTTCTCTTCAATTTAGTTGTTTTTATTGATAAAATCCAAACCAAACAAAAAATACTCACTCTTAAATCAAGCCTCCACGAGAGATTCTGCGCATTAATTGTTGAACAAAATGTTTTAGCCCCCGAACAAACCTTTAATTTCTTTAGCTTGGATACTTTATCTTTATTACTATCTCTCATAGTTGTCTGTTTCGTTCTATTTCAGCTGAAAACAACTAAAAAATTTATAATAATTTAAAAAATGAGACAAAACAATGTTATTTTTATATCGGTTTAAATTGTAGCCTATTCTGTATTTTTCGGTCAAATACCGGCCGAAATGTTCCGGTTTCATTCCGCCCGTTTCGTTTCGACCAAATAGTATTTTTTAAAATTATAAATAATTTTATAATATCAATCATATCTCTTAATTCGACCGTTAGATTGAGATAAAATTTTATGAGGAGTCTTTTGACACACACACACACATATATATATATGTTAAAATTTCAGAGCAATCAGAGAATATAATGACCTTGCGAGATTGATGATGACATTCTCGTAATAATATACATTGTCATAATTTGTTCAGAATTTTATTGTCTTTTTTTAAATTAAATTGCACAATTCTAAATAATTTTATTTTTGGATTTGAACTAATTTTTTTAAATTAATATATTTAATTATATATATATATATATATATATATATATAACTCTAAAATAACATGTTAAAATGCTCTAAAAACAAAATATTTTATTTTAATTAAAAAAATAAAGCACTAACCAAAACGATTGTTATAACTTTGCTTTCTCTCTTGCTGAGCACTCTAATCAGCCGGGAAACCGTTGGAGAATTCATATTCTCATTTAATGCTCAACTAATCTCGAGTCCATTTAATGGTAAACTATTTTAATTATCAACCTGTAATTCACACCGTTTAGATTGTAGTGATGGGTAAATGTGTTTTGATACTAAATATTGGTTTACTAAATGTTAGAAGAAGAAAGAAGGTTGAAAATAAAATGGAAAATTTAGGGTTGTTGCAAATAGTGATATTAACAATTCATCATTCCGTATTAAATTTATTACAAATTGAATTTCATTGTTTTTTCATGCATAATATTTGCATACTAATGACCTGAGTTATGAGTTTGAAGAGAAGATATGATTCCTTTTCTTGATTTCATCATTCTATATTAAATTTTTTTTTAATAAAAAAAGCTTTGTGATTTTTTTTAAATTTCTTTTCTATCAGGTTAATCCAATCTTATAATCTACTTTACAAATTTTACAGATTAACACGAGTTAACTTTTATCTTATTACTGAGCTCACATATATATCATGCTATCTCAAATTGACTCGAACTTGATCCATTTTTCTCTTTTTTTTTATTCAATTACGTACTTCCAAGGATTTTTTCCCCATGTTATCATGATTTATTATTATTATTATTCATAGAAAAAAAAATTAAACCCTATGCTTGAGCAAATATCTATCTCGGTCCCCGAGGTGTGGGGCGGGGCAGTAAGGCCCTGGGGCTACCAGCGTGGCCACCAGGGTTCGAGCCCTCCAAACCTCCTCGTAAGAGCCTGGGACAGCCGGGGGTTTTTCTTGCTCCCTGGGGACCCACAAAGTCCGCTTTTCGGGTAGTGGGGTTTCCCTCGTAAGAAGCTCCACCACAAATGGAGATATTCAAAAAAAAATATCTATCTCGAGAGCTGAAGGCAGTCTAATTTGAAAAAAAAGAAAAAAAAAGGCTCAGTGCATTTGCAAAACGCTAACATGATTGAAGGCGCAAAGGACAAAATTGCCAATCACAAAAAGATTACAAATATATAAGCTGCACGTATCATATCTCCCAGGTAAAACCTGCGAAGTGCTAACCCTGTGAACCTCAAGAAAATGGTTTCTCCTTCCACGTATTTCTCTTCCCAAATCACACTAATTGCTATCTTCTTTTTCTGCTCTGAGAAGTTTGCTTTTACCACTACGGCTCACTCCTTTGGTGGTTCCTTCAGGAAAATATACGCCTTCGGTGATTCCTTTACAGACACCGGCAACACCAGGTCGGCGTCAGGTCCGAATGGTTTTCGCCATGTCTCAAACCCTCCGTACGGCAGCACCTTCTTTCATCACCCCACCAACAGATACTCTGATGGGCGACTTGTGATTGACTTTGTAGCTGAAACGCTGTCGTTGCCATACCTGCCACCTTACCTAGGCCACAGGGGCAAAGCACCACACGGGATCAACTTCGCTGTTGCTGGCTCCACAGCAATAAATCATGCTTTCTTTGTCAGGAACAACCTCTTGTTTGACATGACTCCTCAATCCATTCAAACCCAGATGATTTGGTTCAACAAGTACTTGGAGAGCCAGGGATGCAGAGGGGCGGTTTCATCGAGCCCTGAGTGCAAGGCAGTGCTTGACGGTGCGTTGATCTGGGTTGGTGAAATCGGAGTCAATGACTATGCTTACACTGTTGGATCTTTCGTGTCAAGTGACATAGTTAGGAAGCTTGCAATCGCCAGCGTCACCGGATTCCTACAGGTAATATCCGATTTCTCGATAAGAAATTATCTCATCTAAAAGTTTAAGTTTAAATTATTAGATGAAGTATCAAAATATAATTTATATTATTCTCTAACACACTCCCCTCAAGTGAAAACTCTATGGACTTGAAACGTGCATATGAGTCCACACTATCTTGTGCTTGATTTTTATCGAATAGAATGAAAGTGGTGAGATTTGAATTCATAACAACTAGATCAATAAAGCTCAGATAAAATGTTAGGAGACCAACTCATCTAAAAGCTTGTTAAGGAACCATCTCGGCTAAAAACTTAAATTATCAGGTGAGACTCCATAATATGATTTATAATATCTTTAACACATCTCCTCAAGTGAAAAACGTTTTGGGTTTGGAACTTGCACAAGCCCACACTAACTTGTGCTTGATTTTTATCAAATAGAATGGGGTGGTGAGATTTGAACTCGTAACCTCTAGGTAAACAAGGTTCTGATATCATGTCAAAGGAACCATCTCACTTAAAAAGCTTAATCTATTAGATAAAGCCTCAAAATATAATTTATATTATTTTATGACAGCTCTCATGCTTCTAAATTGCGATAATTCCATTTTAATTAACAAGCAAGATCAATATTGCTGTTGATATCGTTTATGGTACTTGATCTTTAATGAAATTACAGACATTGCTGAAGAAAGGTGTGAAAAATATTGTTGTTCAAGGTCTGCCTCCAACAGGATGCTTGCCATTGGCCCTGGCCCTGGCCGCTGTAGACGACAGAGATGATCTAGGCTGCGTGAAGAGTGCAAACAATCAATCCTACACCCACACTGCTGTTTACCAAAAGACAGTGGAAGATCTCAGAAAACAGTTCCCTGATGCTGTCATTTCTTATCTTGACTACTGGAATGCTTACGCCATGGTTATGAAGAATCCGGAGAAGTACGGGTTCAAGGAGCCATTCATGACATGCTGCGGATCAGGAGGTCCGCCCTACAATTTTGATGTGTTTTCAACATGTGGCTCGGCTGAGGCAAATGCCTGCCCAAACCCTTCTCAGTACATTAACTGGGATGGGGTTCATCTCACTGAAGCCATGTATAAAGTGCTCAGTCGCATGTTTCTGAGTGGAAAATTCAGTCATCCTCCATTCGTTTCCTTGATGGGTAGGAAACAGCACGACTGAATTATTGTTCCTGATCGAACAAGCTTCAGTAATGGTGTTTATGGTCAATGAGATCTAGCTATATGGTCGGGTACTTGAGTTAGCAGTTCAAGACATGTATGTACTATGTAGAAGTCACCAAATATATACTTTGTATGACAGCTTCTTTCTCGAGTCTTTCACATTTCTTTCCATAATTTAATACAATTGAACTCGAGTTGCATATATTATTGATGCAGCGGAAACACATAAAGAATACGACCCATGTCAATATTCTATAAATCACTTTGGAGTCCACCAGAAATGAGAGAAACTTTCAAGAAAATTCAAAATTTTATTGAATAATTGAATGATCTCAGTCAAAGGGCTTACAAGCATATTTAAAGTGATAACCTAACCCTGTTGGACAAGAGAAACATGGTTAATTACTAAAAAATACCAAAAATAGCAAAACTGAGATAATTATAAAAATTAAAACTACTAGAAATCCTGAGCAAGTCGGAATTGATGGAAGTCGATTCGGATTTGGAAAACAAAAGTTATGGCTAAGACAAAACTTTTCTAAAATGACAAAAATAATGATTTCGGGGTCTAAACGATGAAAATCGGCTAAAAAATGAGATGCATCAACAACGAAGCTTTGATTATTGACGGTCACACCAAAACACATCAACTGTAAGAGTTTCACATTATTTTAATTTCGATGCCTGAATTACTGGAATTCAATTGTCTTTGAATTTAGGATGTTTTCTTTTCAACATTTTGTATCCGCCACTTACTCTACATCAATTATCGTGCAAGTTTTCTTAGATTTTCACTAGGTTACCACGAGTACTTCACTTGATGATGAAGATAAGGAAATAGAGGAGGATGCATGGGCTCATTACTCTGCTTCCAAAAATGACAGGCAGCTAGATCCCGAAGGAGATTTTATGTAGCTCACAAAGCATTCTCCTTCGAATAAAGACTCGTAACTACATGATTTGCCAGTAGTATGTGACCTAAAACTCCCAACTACTTCCTGGAAGGGTTGACTCTTGGGTTTAAAGATCATGTAGGATGCGCCACGCACTTTAGCTCAACCAATGTTTCTGTTTTTTTCCTTTGAATACGACAGAACGGGTCCTCTCAGCAATGCAGCCAGAATTCTGACTTTTCTCTTTACCTTGGAATCCTTGTGCCCTCTTCTCTAATCCTTCTATCCTCCCCTTCTACAGTTTTCCTCTCAGAACATGTTTAGATTCTATTGGGATTAGCAGCAGCACTGGTAGACTCTACTTTAGCATAGCATATTTTCTTGCTTCTACTAGATTCTGGGCACACTGTGTGATTACTAATATGATAATAACTAGAGACTTAAATGGTCATTAATTTCAGGATTCGTGGGATTGGAGGCTTACATGATCATTAACTTCAGGATCTATGAGATTAGTCGAAATGCGCACAAACTGGCCTAGACACCCATGTAAATAAGAGAGAGAAGAGAGAGAGAGAAGGAGAGACATAAACAATAGAGCGTGCCTTTCAGAATCTGAAACAGGCATCAGTGCAACAATTCTAACTCATGTACTTGGCAGATCACAATTATGTTTCTTCATGTTCCTGGTCAGTAGAGCAGGAAATCATACCATGTTGACTTTCTCCACATAAACTGACCTTTTCTTCCTATAGATTGTGTAGTGACATAAACTGAAAATTTCAAGTATCCAGTTGATTTATAATATCGCAATCAAACAAGGCTAGAATAGAATAGCAAATTTGTTCATCCATGTATTGTGAAGATGTGGAATATAGTAGCTCCAAACTACTAATTCATGATTTCAGCCACACATGCAATACGCAAGAAACCAAAATATTATTATATCGATCAACTTGTTCGTGTATCATTTGCATGGAGGATTTTGCAAATCCAAGCTTGAAATGGACAACACGAGAGAATACTACACATATTCATGAACTCAATAAGGGAGCACAGAAACAAGTTTGTAATGTTACACCCTTCAACTGAAATGTGATTATGGAATCCCTTCTCAAAGCAGGCAAAAGAAAAATGCGTGAACAGGCATGAAATCTACCCTTATACTGAAGGAAACTTGCTAGTTATGTTACAATTAAGAAGGTCAGCATGTTATGAGCTAAAGCATCCAAATTGTTCTAAAGATAAAGATCTAAAAGATTTCAATGGCACAGCAAAAATGCATGACTGGCTTTCATTCTTCAGCATATCATTCCCTGTAAATCAGTCCAACAATCAAAGTCAAATTATGATACTCTGACAAATTCCCAAAGCAACAAGCTTCTTAGAAAGCTGGAAGAGGCAGATGTCACAGTTTGAAGTATTTCCATGTTCCTTTCTCTTTCCTTGTACATTCCCAAAAAGAAAAATGAATAAATAAACTGTGCTGGAAAATTTCTGGATTTGATACAGTAACCAGGGTTTCTTCCATTGATCATCTACATTATTCTGAACAGTTAATAAATTATGATTGGAATTTCAATGTGGAAACCTCACCAGACTTTATGTCCATGTGATGGCCTGCTATTTTTTATCCAAATTTGAAATGCCATTCTTCCTAGTCTATCAGATTAGATTAGGTGCTCATAATACATCAGGAATATATCATCCGGGATATCTTTTGGCAAGTTGTTTATAAAAAGATAGAACCTCAAGATATCTTCCTTTAATACGGTTTTAGTGTCAACCACATCACCAATGCAAGTGAGAACCCAGAGATCTTCTGAATTTACTCTCTTTAGACTTCCTCGACAAAATGGGCAAGATTCTGACCTTGTGTTCCTGCAAAGAATGGGTGTCAAATGTTAAACCTACAGGCTTTTTCCACTATTACACGTAATGGCGGACAGTATCAGAGATGAAAGAGGTAACAGTGAAGCTTAACAAATTACATACCATTCATGGTAGCAGTTGATGCACATTGCATGGCAGCAGCTTGGCGCAACCATTTTTGTGCAAGGTTCCAAGCAGATCCCACATTCGTCTTCCCTCAGCAGATCTACATCTGAAAGTTTCCTCCTATCTTCTAGTCTGTTCTTGACAATCATCTCCAAGCGGTGGCCTTCTTCCTGGGTTGCATCTGGCTCCACTGTATCACCATGAAGACGCTGAAGCGATGGTAATATAACAGCTGCAATTTTGAGTCGGTCAGACTTCAATGGATATATCTATGCGTAAGAACCAAAAAAACTTGCCAATCTCAGGGATGTCAAGATATTATATCCTATTGAGGATTTATCACCATGAAGTCTTGCAAACACAATTCTTAACGACATCATGGTTTTCCAGAATGAATGCCCGTGTAAAGTTCTCAATGTAACTAATCACTTATGAAACATAGAAAACCAGAAAAATGCTGAATGTTCTGTAAAGCAATATATGCCACCATTCCCATCTTTCCGTCCATCTACCACTTTCTGTATATGTTATCAACAGTCATTCTTTAGATATGAAAACTATGGAGGGAATACAGTTTTTTTACACACCATAGAATTGCCTAATAGTTGCTTTCCGTCCGCATGAAGAGATCTTCGGCTTCCTGTCTGAGCATACCTAAGAACAGAAGTACCTATTCAGATCACCAAATTCAAAGAACTGTAGTTTGATTCTTGAAAAGGAAAAAACAAACTAACAAGTTTGAAAGAGTAAAGCATAATAAGCAGGTAAACAGCTGACCGACCTTATAGACAACAATGTGGAAAAGGTTAAAATAAGTTGAAAGTAGACATGTACATGAGCAATCCATCCACTGGAACAAAAACAGAAAAACGGGTGCCAAGTGATTAGAAACCAGTTTCATTTGAAGACAGGAACCACTTTTGGCTCTTGGAATAGAAGCTGCCCTGCAAATGTCAACCCTCGAGTAAATCCTCACACGAATGAACCTCAAAGAAGTAGTGTTGTAGTCTTAGCAGGTCATAATTCAGTCATGCTTTACAATGCTCCAAAATCCAAACAAAACATAGAAACTAAAATAGTAGCATAAATGAGGCTAAAATAGTAGCATAAATGAGGCTAACTCTGCAAATTATAGTGCACACAACACAGCAGAAACGCCATATTTTCTAGAACGAAGGCTTGCTCTTCAAAATGCCAAATTGCTATAAACAGAAGCAGTTGCATCATTTCTGGTGTGCCAAGTTTAGTTTTTTTATTATTATTATTAATATTATTACAGGCTATAACTTCAATTCATCAACAAGAACTGAGCGTGGACTGTTAACAAACCATAATTGCCCAGATGAGTGTTTTGTTTTGTCAGAGAAAGCCTTAAATTGCACATGTAATAATGAAAATTTAAACCATCAAAACCAAAGGTTAAACTGAACATAAAAGAAAGGAACTTCTATAAAACCCACATTAAATTATGGAATTTTTCTGGTTCCTCCATAGCATAAAAACACTACAGGAAAAATAAAAATTACAGTTTACAAATGATACACAACACACAGGCCAAAAAACTTCCCGAATTTCATCAGTAGCAGAATATCAAGCAACTAAACGAATATAAACAGCAAAGAAAACAATACCCCCCCTCCCAAAAATAATAATAAAAAATAAAAAAATAGAAAGCACTCAGAGAGAACACTCACAGCAAATTAGCATGCTGAATATCGGCCTCAATAATCTTAAGGGAGTCTTTGTACGATGACATTGCAGCAAGCTCATGATAGTCCATCATCTCTCTTACTTGGCTATGGCATAAATTTTCAAGAACAGTAGAACAAATATACCAGGAAAGAAATGATCATAAAAGGAAAGTGGAAGCTTTTCTTGCTTGTTGAACACAAATCAAAGAAATAAAAGGAACAGTTCGCTCTTTGGAGACCAAAGCCTAAAAGGGGTGAGAAAGTGAGTGTACGAGGCAACTTGTTCATGAAACTCACAACCCATCACATCCTTAACATGGGATTTCTTTTTAAAAATAAATAAATTTGTGGCTCTTTTGTTTATGAAGGGTCAGTTTCTTTTTGGTGTAGAAACATTTTTGAAAACAAATTCTTTTTTAATGGCTTTAATTTAAATAAATTTTAAAAAATACAAAAATATTACTTTAATAAATTTTAAAATAAAAAATACTTTTGAAAAAACAGTTACCAAACTTGCTAAAAAAAATTTAGATGATTTTAGTTTGGTAAACGGTTTAGGATTCATGGTTTGACTTCGTTCTTGGTGTTGGACAGTCAGCCTTTTGGCGGTGCAGTTACGAGTAGGTGCTTGCTCAAGAATTAATCTCTTTTTTTTTAGCGAAATAAAAAAGATTTCAGAAAAAAACTAATTTAATTCCTAATTAATTCATTTTGTTCTAGATTAAAACAAAAAAAGTAATAATAATAAAAGAATATTAATAATAATTAAAATTTTTGAATAAGAGTCAATCTTCAAAATGGACTACAATATATATATTGAAAATCTTGAGATGATACATTACCCGGTGGCGTATTCTATCCTCTTTTTTTTCTAGAGAGAGAGATGGAGACTGGTCAGACTTTGACTAGTAAACGGATGAACAACACTTGTAACCACTTTAATTATAAGGGAAGCATTTGCATTTATAAGGACGGTTGAGAGTCAATTCTACGGGGTGTTTCTTTCATAAATGTTTTTTAAAAAATGATTTTTTTTATTTTAAATAAAAATATATAGTTTTTTTTATATTATTATAATGTGATGATGTCAAAAATATTTTTTTTTAAAATAAAATAAATATCATCTTAATGTATTTATTAATGAAAAAAACACTTTCAAAAAGTAATCTCAATCACACTCTCAAACAGACAATAATTGTCTGTTTAAAAATGAGGTTGATGTTGATTTTGAAAAATATAATTTTTTTAGAAATATATTAAAATAATATTATTTAAAAAAAAATATTTTTGACATTAACAAATGAAAATGATCTAAAAGATACCAAATTTTTTAAATTTAAAGTAAAAACTAAAAATAATAAATTTCTAATTTCTAATTTTAATTTTTTTCAAAATTGCTTTTGAAAATGCAATGTCAAAACCTTAAAAATGTTTTTGACTTTTTTTTTGTTAAAAAAATTAATATATATTTTTACTGGTATTAAAAATTAAAAATATATTTTAAAAAATATTTCGGAACAAATTTAAATTTAATTAAAAGGGAAGCATCACTGTATTTAATGTGATAGAATTCGGGAATTCCAAGGTAGGGGAAAAAGAAGACCAGTAGTAAGCAGGCAAGTCTCTCTTTCCTTTTGTATTAAAATCTAAGTTGATGCTCCAAGAAAAGAGTTATATAATTTAGATTTATTCTTACGTTACTTAGATCATCTAACAGATGGGCTCGCTTGGTTTGCCTCTCTGGGCCTGCATTCTGATACGGCCCATCATCTGACAAAGTCTTTGATAGCTGAAAGGCCCAGACATCGATCGACTGCTTTGTCTCCGTCTCCACTTCTGATCCTCTCCCTCCATGCAAAATTTTCCACCCAGCCACCTTGATGACTGCAATTCAAGGAGAGGTGGGTGACGTGTCACCTCCTTATGCTTTATTATTATTATTATTATTATTTTATTTTTTATAATAAAAAATCCCTTAAAAACAAAACAAAACAAATAGAAATAATATGAATATAGTAAGATATTAGGTTAGTGAAATCAACCTGAATTAACCATATTATATACTACTACAGTTTTGAATTGGTTTAATCCTAGCTCAAATCAGTTCTCATAATTAAGACATTTTTTCTTCTATTCGATTTGTTTGTTACTCAATAGAATAATATGCATATAATCCAACTTTTTACCCTTTACCCCATATTTCCTTTACCTAAAACACTAATAAAAAGTATAATTAACTAGCTAAAATTAGTTATAATGAAAAATTTTTTTTTGTCCCTTCGGAGGTGCTTGACACTACGCTTTTAAAAAAATATTTTTTTTTAAAATTAAAATATTTTTATTTTTTACTCTAAAATAAAAAAAAATAGTGTTTTTGAATCATTTTTATATATTAATGTCAAAAACATTTATTTTTTTTAATTCTTACTTAGTTTATGGATAAGATTTCAATTTTTATGATATTATTAGACTTTTTTTTTAATGTAGACCTACTTATTTTTCTTCTTTGATTTTACTAAATCACTTTTGTAAGCGTGTTTTTTTAATTCAATAAAAATCTAGTTTCAAGAAACTAATCACAGTCATTAAACACCGAGTACTTGCTTGTGTTGTGATATCATTTTTTTTTATCTATATTTATCTCTTGATTTTTTTAATATAATCTTTTAATTATCACAAATATTATTTTGATACATTTATAAATAAAAAAAAATAACTTTAAACTTTAATCACAGTCATAAACACTCATAAACATATACGAAAGTTTTGACCACGGCCAACAAAAGTCAGAACCCATAAATTAAGATTTTTTTTTAGTATCACATAAATAAATTACAATTAATGACTCAAGCCATCAATTCTCAGATTTCTTCTTTAAAAAGATTGTTAACTGAATTGATTACCATAAATCAGATAATTCGGCTTTTCAAAATTTTGGTCGACAATGCTCCTGTCTAGAGAAACCCTGAATGAAACGGTGTCGTACAAGTGATAGTAATACTAGGTTAGGAGGAGGTCGAGGCATAACACGTAAACGGAAGTAGCAGCAGTAAGAGTGGAACACATTCTCATGAAAAGGAAAACTAGTTGTGCAAAAAATATATAACAGAGTTTGAAACGGGCTTTCATAGATTCTACTGACTCAAAACTCTGAAGGGTTTCCACCGTCTTTCTCATCACAGCCAGAGCAAGAGCCACCACTTTGTAAGTTGTCTCCTCCATTCTTTCCTTTTCCTTTTCTGCCTTTTGGTCTCTGGATCACTTTCAGAATCTTTCTCAATTTTGGGGTTTCGTGGTTTTTTTTCAATGCTTTTACAATGGACTAGGGAGATGTTTTGTTTATAAAAAAACGGTAGTGCATGGTTGGAATTTGGGAACCACGTCCACATTAATAGATCAGAGAGCTGGCTAGCTAGCAATTTTTTTTTTTTTTTTTTGAACTCTCATGGGTTGTTTCTCATACAGTGAACTTGCCCCAAGAACATTTCTTTAATTTCTTGATTTAGGCAAAAGAAAAGGAAAAAGGATGTGTACTTTGAAGGAAAAACACATTTTGCAAGGATTTTTTCCCGGATGTAGTCATGTTTTGGTCCCACCCTGTTTTCCTTAAAGGAATCATGGGTCAGTTTTGCTAAATGCCAAGGAAGTAAGTTGAGCTTAGGTTATCTAAAATCTCATGTTCTCTCCATTACTTTACTTTTATAATGTATGCATCATTATTTTTTTGTTATATAGATAGTTTGTTTTCTCCTTCAATATCATTATGGCGTCAGTACTTTTTAATGCCTTGTTATGGACATTATTTTGCTCTAGAGTTTCCCAATTTACTGCAATCTGAAACTATGATCTGTGATTATTGAACAAAGCAAACTCTGGGCTTTGTAAGATTTGTTTAAAATCCATCACTTATTTGCCTCTTTCGAAGTTTGCACCGCTAAAATTTAGTTTGTATTTCACAATGCGATTGAAATTATATTTTTAAAGTGATTTTTTATATATAATTTTGACGTCTCATATCAAAACTATTAAAAAACTCTTAAAAAATATTAATTTGGTGCTTTTCAGATAACAATTACTTGTAAAAGCATCCAAACCGCAATAGCAAACGATGCCTTGCTATAATAAGTTCCAGGGAGAAGAGTAGATGTTAGATTTGCGTAAATGTTTAACTAAATTTATCCTGTTCCCATTTTTGTCAAAGACATGGGCATCACATTTGTTCATAGTTTGTTTTGGAAGCAATTAGTAGATGTTTTCTTTTGCAGAAATTAATTCCAATATGAGTTCTTGATTATGATTTGGGGCATTTTGAATATACTTGACATGTCTATGTGAATACAGATGCTCATTCTAACTTGGCAGGTCAAGTTAAGTAGTTTATGACTTTCGTTTTCCAATTACTTGATAGCAGTCAGGAATTTACAACCCTAGGAGTTTGTAACAAGATAGGAAAATGCAGTTGGACATTCCTAGACCTGTATATTTAGTGGCTTGACTTCTAGCTCATTAGGGTGTTTCACTTGGCGTCCATTACCCTTTTGAGAATTTGTTTTCTTCTCCTTTATTATCTAAATAGCTCTCCTCTCAGTGCTTTTTTTTTCCTTGCCTTTTGTTTTTTACCATGAAGCCCTTTTTCTTACAATCTTTCTAATGTGAAAGAGAGTTCAGCTGAAGGGAATAGAGATGTCTAGCAAGGTGGAAGCTTGTCCAATGTGCACACAGAGCTGCTTAATGACTCACGGGAACAAGACAAACTCAAGGACACTTGTTTCCTCTTTCTTCAAAGTCTTGATTGGCGATATGTTTTCTACAATTTTGGTATGATTTCAATCCCACTCCTCCCCTGTAAGGTTACTCTGGTTTTGAATTTTTTTCTTCTCTATATGCCATCTGAGCACTGCTGGGATCTTCTTTGTATGATCATCCTTTGGACTTTATGAAATACAAGTTGTCTTAAAAAGTTGTTGATAATATCAAATGTTTTCTTTCCTTTGTTTCAAGTATGATCACAGTGTGTGTTCTGCTTGAATTTCTTGAGCAGTACCTCACAAAGTAACTGCTAGCTTATTTACTTCTGCATATGAGCAATATGCTTATCTCTTCTAATATCATGATACCGTCGCAGTACTTTCCACCCAAATTCGCTCCAACGGTGTCATCATTGAATGGCCTAGAAACATTCCTTGAGGATTCAAGTGGGCAACGATGGAAAGTAAAAGTATCCGTTCTGAACGATTCCTTTGTTTTACAAGAGGGCTGGAGTGAATTTGCCTCAGACCATGGGCTAGAACTTGGAGATTTCATAATTTTCAATTACATTATGGGATCGCACTTTGAAGTCCATATCTATGATAAGAGTGCGTGTGAAAGGCTAGATTTTTCCGAGAGAAGAAATCAGACTACCCCTAACCTTGCTGGTGAGGAGATTTGTCGTGGCCAGAGCAAGTTGAAGAATCATGTGTTAAAAGCCAAGATGGTCGCAAAAAATACTTCAACTAATAAAAAATAAGACTAGAGCTGAGAAGATTGTTTCTAAAGCAGAATTCGTTGAAGAATCAAATGAAATGATCAGAAGAGAATGAGGGAAGAAACAGGAAGATTACCGAGGAACTTTAGTTGATTGTCCAACTGGGGATTGTCGAAAACCAACTTGGGCAATGAAGAAAGCAAAAAAAAATCAGAGCTGGTACTAAGAAATTGTCTCATCATGCTGGTGCCTCCTTTAAATCCCAAAAAGAAAAGCTGGCCTGGCTAGTAAAGAGTCACTAGATAAAGGGTTAGAAAGTACACGAGAGTTTAGGAATGATGATTTTGATACGAGGAGCCAGTTGATAGATGTTTCTGATAAAAAATTCTAGTGAGAAACATTGAACTTATATTCTGCTTGACAGCGAGCAATGATGGACCTTATCTTGTATGTTTTTCTTTATCCTGAAGAGTTCTCCAAATCTGATTTTGCACAACAAAATTATTAACATTGCGGTGTTATTATTGTTTAATATCTTGTCGATGCTTCTGTTATGCTGCCACTGCTGGTTTGCCGATGCTTTTAAGGAGATGTTTCTGAATTTTGTCCAGTTGGGGCTACATTATAAGATGAAAAAGTAGATTTTATTGTAGTGGTAGCTAAAATATGATTTCACTTCTTCATTGAAAAACTCTTGTAACGGCTCTCTTCTTCTTATTTTCTCTTTTACCTTGCATTTTCTAGATCCGGCCTTGAACTCATCTTTTCCTCCTCTGCTCTCGCAGGATAACCACTAAGCTTAGCATATGTGATATATTGATTAATTTTTATTTTATCAATAACTTAGCAAGTGGAATAAACATGGTAACACCAGTGTTGTTAATTTTATTTTGTTTTGGCCAAAAATTTCAGTCTGTTCCGGAAATTTCATCCAAATTTTGGTTGGAATGCTCTTGTTTCTTTCCTCTTGATCCGTTTCGGCTAAATAGTGTTTTTTAAAATAATTAATAATTTTATAATATCAATCATTTCTCTTAATTTGATTGTTAGATTGAGATGAAAATTTTAGGTGGAGTCTCTTGACATATTTATATATATTATGTTAAAATTTCAGAGCAATAAAGAGAATATAATGACCTTGCAAAATTAATAATGATATTCTTGTAATATTATACATGTTCATAATTTTGTTCAGAAAAATTCATTTTATTGTCTTTTATTTTAGATTAAATTACACAATTTTAAATAATTTTATTTTTGGATTTGAATTAATTTTTTTTGAATATATATATATATATATAATCAGTACAACCTGAAAATGACATGTTAAAATGCTTCAAAATCAAAATATTTTATTCTAATTAAAAAAATAAAATACTAACCGAAATGAAATTGACAAACCTTTTTAATGTCAGAATAATCTAATTTAATATATTAGAGTATTAGAGTCTTGTTTTGGTGGTCGGATGACTATGTGCGGTTAACTCTCTTGAAACCCCGAAGTCCAAACCATCATCAAAGTGTCAAAAAGTGAAAATGAACAAACACACTCGAATAATTATAAGAGACGAATTGATAAAATCAAGCTTAAACAACTTCAATCCCAAGATCTACGTCTGCTGAAGCAGACGTTTGATCTCGTTCTTTCACCACCATTCTGCTCATCTTCATCAACCACACTGCATAATCATACAAGCCAAGAGCAATGTACAGTCCAACGCCTCCTATAACCCCATTTGCTATCGAGTAAGTGAGTGGCATCAGAAGCATGGTGATAAAAGCCGGCGCTGCTTCCCTGATGTTCTCCCAGTTGATGTTCTTCACCACCGTCATCATCATAACTCCCGACGATCACCAGCGGTGGTCCGATAGCCCAAGGAGGAACACTGGTTAGCAGCGGGGTAAAAAACAAAGACACCAGAAAACATAAACCGACAGTCACAGCAGTCAATCCTGTTCTGCCCCCTTCTCTGATCCCAGCAGACGACTCAGCATACGTTGCAGCTGTTGTCACTCCTAATGTAGACCCCACAATGGTAGACCCAGAATCTACGATGAACGCCATGTACTGCCCTTCAAAGCTTCCCTCTTCGTCCACAAACCCTCCAATTTCTGCCATCGTGTACAGTATGCCAGTGGCGCCAAGCATGTCTACGTAGAATAGGGTTACTAAAGCCAACCAGACATCACTTGTGTTGAAATTAGCGAAGCTGATAGCCCCAGCAGTGGATTGGATTTTATGAAACACCCACCACTTTCTTGAAGTACTTGTAATTATTGTCGCCAACTGGGTTGTCGTGGAAAATATGTCACACCAGTTCCTCGAATCCATGATATTACTGTGACAAATATAATACCATACATCATGCTGCCTTTGATTTTCTTCATTAACCCGTAGCATGTGATTAGTAACCCGACTGAACCAAGCCAAAATGTCGGGCTCCGCATCTTTGCCGGAAATGCACTCTCCGGTCACCAGGTTTGTGCTCGAGCAGGCGGTCACCGTCACCAGAGTGGACTGATCAGGGCCAACAAGGCCAACACCTTGATGAACTTGCAGGCCTACAAAAGCAATGAAGAGACCGATTCCGGCCGCGCAAGCAAGCCGGACCGGTTTCGGTATGATCCGAGCGAGCTTTTCTCTGAGCCCCAGAGCTGAAACTACAAAAAAGGCACAACCTTCAACCAAGACTATTGCCATTGCAGTCTTGTATGAAATAGGTCCAGAACCATGAAACCCTACCAGGTTATAAGCCACGAAAAGCATTAGGACCCATGCCTGGGGCCAAACCAAGAGGCAAATTTGCTAAAATTCCCATAGCAAATGACCCTATCATGGCTGATAAAAGAGTAGCTACAACAAGGTCACTCTTGGTTTTATCAAGGCAGCTCTGGTACCCTTCATTGGGTTTAAGCATGCAGTCTGGATCGGCCGTTTGGTTCGCGGGGAGAAGAGCAGTCGGAAACGGAGCACGTACCGCCGGAGTAGGCAAGGATAGTAGCATTAACAGTGATGATATATGCCATGGTGAGGAAAGTGGCAGTGCCAGCACGTAATTCCTTAGTGAAAGAGCTCTTTCTTTCATCTAGCTTGAAGTATTTGCCAACTCTGCTCTCTAAAACTGCATCATTTACACCCTTCTCCATATTTTTCCACGAACTTGACAATCTTATGCACAAGCCAGTCCTGTCCATTCCTGTATATATATATATATATATATATATATATATATATCTAGCTATATTCTATATGAACAGAAGTGTCTGTGGGAACTGGGATGGTGTGGGTCGGTACTGTGTGTGTTGGGATTATATGAAGTAATAAAGCGAATCCCTGTAAGATATTAGAGGACAAAGTATGGGGAAGCGGCCATTAAAGGGATGATGATCTGCATGATTTAAGGGATATGCGTTACGAGAAAGAAATATATAGTGGTTTTAATTAGTTCTTTCCGTAAATAAAATGTGAGTGTGTCACGTTGAAGTCCTCCTTTACTTTGTCAAGCATGCCCTTAGTACGTAGTAGGTTCCTTTTTGACTGATTAATTTTCCTTTTTTTCTTTCATATATAAAAATATCATATTTGAATAATTTTGATGCTTTTAAAAAAACAATTATTGTTATTATTATTATTATATATTAAAAAACTGAAGGAGATTTGTTTTTTTACCGTGCACCAAGATGATAGAATGCATTATTGTTTGGAACAATTTAATAATCATTTTGCTATTCCAAACAAAAATAAATCACGAGGTAATATGATTTTCCTATAAAATTTAGTACTTATTATACCTGGAATAATTTGATACGAGGAAATTTTATCCTCTGAAAAATACATTTTGTGAGCTCAAGTGAACAAATAAAACTCTGATTATCTTAAATTATTACAAGAAATGCACTTTCTAATTTGAACTCGAGACATGTTGTGCAGATCACAAGTCAAATTTGGCGTTTGAAGCTTTAATTATTCTAAATCAACATAATCTAAAAATATATTTTTCAAGTAAAAAAAAACCGAAGAAAAAAGGGAAAAAATATGTGGCATTACCATGCAAACTAGTCACTAGAGGTACAAAAAGGGCTTAATATATGCCATTAATCAAACACTAGTTTTGCGTACATCACACCAAACAACATGAGGTAGCACCATAGCCAAAGCACATAACAACACACTAATATCAAATAAACTCAAGTTCAAAATTGAGTCACAAAAATGAAATTACAATTAACAAGAAGAAATTAAATAACATTTTTTATTTTATTTTATTTTATCTAGAGTTTTCCGATGGTATTATTTCCACTCCACTTTTTCTTACTTCATTATTTATCATAGAGACCAAAATAATCGTACTTAATGTATTTCTTTTGTTTTATGAAAATTTTAAAAATACTTAATTTTAAATTTTAATTTTTTATATTTATTGATAAAAATAATATTATAAAAATATAGTAGATATTACGATCATTATTCATGACTTTATTTTAAAAGAAAGGTTTTATTAGTTTTTCTTCTTATACTTAGTAGTTGTTGTCAATTTTATAAATAAGCCATTCAATAAATAATGAACCTGAATTTTTTGAGTATCAAATATCATATATTATAATTCATAAATGATCACTACGTTTTAATATTGTTATATCATGTAATAATGAGGAAAAAAGCATAGTAATTATAGATATCAATCTCTTTATTTTATTTATATTTATCAAGATATATTATTCAAGAAATTATATATTGTTGGGATAAAAATACATATTCAAAATAAATATATTTTTTTTTGTTTTTTTTATTATGAAATAAACGTTAAAATAAAATTTAAGAGTTAAGAGATTAAAGATTATTAAAACACGTATTGAATAAGGCTTTTTAAATTTTTACAATAAATAATGAGTAATACTAATAAATAAATTATATATAAAAAATCTACAATGCAGCTAAAAAAAGGGGACGCACTTTATCCATTTCAGGATTTAGAAAGTAGTGAGCGACATGTCATTCACAATCTAAGCCCCAGCCTCCGACACTTATTTATTTATTTTTGCCAGCTTCAATTCAATTTGTGATTGTTTTTTTTAAAAAAACACCTAAATTGATGCAGTAGAAAAAAATCGAGATAGTAGTAGCAGTAACCTGAAAGCATCTGAGAAAGGAGAAGTGATTTAATCGAATTAAAAAAAAGAAGACAGGCGAAGAAGATGAAGACGACGAAAGGAGGCAAAGTTATGAACCCTACGGATGCTTATCGAAAGGAACTCCGCAAGAAGGAATTAAAACGGGTAATTAATTATTTCACTTCCAATTCTATTATATTTATCGCTTCTTTTTTATATATATATAATTTTAGGTTTTAATTTAATTCCTTTCAGCACCGTTAATCGTAAACTTTGCAACAATTCCTTTGCTTTTCCACTGAAACTTGCCTTTTTATTTTTTTGTCCTTGTTTAATACGGTGATTTTTTTTATTGGATTGGATTTGTTTATTATGATATGGTAAGTTAAAAAAGTATATATTACAGATTTCTGTCAGTGTAGGTTGGAATTCATAAATTTTTTTGCGATTGTGTTTGGCACTAACAGAACAAGAAGGAAAGAAAGAAGGTGAGAGAGGTGGGAATTTTGAAGAAGGATCCTGTGGTGATAAAGGATCAGATAGAGAAGTTGGAATTGATGAGTAAGCTTATTTAACTTCTAATTACTTGAATATTTATTTCTCATTTTATTACCTGCTGTAGTGTAATTTTTTAGTCATTTCGAATCATTTTCTGTGTTATTTTTTTTTCGAAAATGACTTTAGTAATGTATATTTTCTTATTATGGGCTTTTATTACACGAAATAAAATAATACCAAAGAACATAGGCCGTGTATAAAAGTGGCTGCAAAATTTAATGAAACAACCTAGAGAGAAGATGATACCTTTATTTTAATCTTGAATGTAGAATGTTAAACTCCATCTAAGCTGTGCTTTGATCTTATATCACGTTAAAATACAGCATTGCTTCCTGCGTAACCAATTGATTTTTTCTCCTTCATATTGTTCCCTCTAACACTCCAAAGACTCAAGTATTGTTTCTGGGCTGCTTGGCATGAGCTGCATGTCCAGTGCAATGGTAAGCACTGTGTGGTTTGTTAGATTTTTGAAAGTTAATGACTGCACAGCTCATCATATGGCTGTCAATTCTGAGATGGTGACCCAAATAGCCTGGTTCTCTTAATTAACAAGGTACCGAGTACAAATTTAGAGGAGGGAGAGGCTACTGGTGCAAGAAGAGAAGAGAAGAGAAGAGAAGAGAGGGAGGGGGCACAATCATTTATGCCTCTGTGCTCATATGTGTATGGCCATAGACATCAAATGTAGAATATCTATCTGTTATGAATTCTCTTGTTCATGAGAGATAGTTTTCAGGTTATTATGAACCCCTGGATTTCTAGTATGTCATTTACTAAAAGTGAGTACAAAAGAGAAGATTCTTCCAATATATAGTTCTGAGCCACTATGGTTGCTGCATAGCTTCTCTTTGCTATGCATCAGTTTTCAATGACTGTTCTTCATTTTATTGCTTAGCTGGTGTGCTCTAGACTATGCTTTTGCTAAATCTAATTTGCAAATGAATCTTGGTTTGGCAGCCTTTCCATTTGAACTCATTTGTATGCTACATTGGTGCAGAGGCTGATGGTGCTTTAGACAAAGCAAGAAAACACAAGAAAAGACAACTTGAGGATACTCTTAGCCTTGTATTGAAGAAGAGAAGGGTAATGGTTATAATGCCATATTTTCTGCTGCTCCATTTAATTTGATCTGTATGTGTATCAAAAAATTAAACAGTGGTCTGGTAATTCAAGTTTGAAATGTTCAAGAATCTGGAAAATAGCCTACATTTGATGCCTGAGCTGCATGAACAATCATTGCACCGTTCAATTAAGTCCATGAATTGTTAGGAGTTTTAACATTTCTTTTTGTATATATATAAGTAGCATCAGTTATACTATTGTGATAACCATTTTCTGGACTCTCATGGACAGGAATATGAAGATAAAATGAAGGAGAAGGGTGAAACCCCTGTGATGTTCAGGTGAAGTATCCTCACTTTTCTTATCCATTTCTGCTTTTGTCCATGAACCATTAGGTTTTACACACCTTTCTTCATTGACAAACTGTATTTTTTATCTTCTGCTGCAGTCATTTGGGCCCTCTTCAAAGAAGGACATCTGCAGAAGAAGAAGAACGAGCCAAGCATCCAATGCCTGAAGTATGCCTGGCAGGCTTTAGTTTTACTTTTGTGAATTAGTGCTATTTGGCCCCATACTTATTTAGCAAACATTTGTTGTTGCAGGACTCTGTATACTATCACCCTACTCTGAATCCTACTGGGGCCCCACCACCTGGAAAGCCTCCCATGTATAAATCAACTATAGGTCTTTACCCCTCATATTTTTCAGGTTTAAGATATACTGTTGGAATTATGTGGTGTTTCTAACTTTGCTTTTAACTTTGACATGCAGGGCCCCGAATACCTTTATCTGGTGCTTCATCCTCTGCAACTGAATCAGAGGATGTTGCTTTAACAACACCTCCTCCTTTGCCAGAGGGCGGTGAATTAGGCCCTGGGGATAGCTCAGCTATACCTGCTTCATTGCCTCTACCTCCTCCACCTCCGATGCCACCAAAGCCTGCAGCTTCAAGCTTGGGCATGTCATTGCCTCCACCCCCTTTACCTCTCCCTCCTCCAGGTCCTCCACCAGACCAAGTATTGAGTCACGCACCTCTTCCTCCGCCTCCACCCCTCCAACAGTCTGCTCAGCCACCACCACCTGGCACAAATGAAAGTGGGAGGGAGACCAACATATCAGCATTGTTAGATGAATCATCCTCCAATGATACTGTCCAGGTGAATTCCTTACCTTCTTTATGCGCTGTTGAAAGCTGGATAAACTGTTAGAGACACTTTACGTTAATTGACAGAAAAAAATGATTTGTCTTGGTGGATGGGAAAAGCATTGCACGTGCTTGATAGTCTAGCACCAAGAAAAGGTGCATTCTCAAAAAACTTGGTTCATTCAGCTCAAATCAATCTAAAGATATGAAATGAATGTTCTTGTACACTGTGAAATCAACTAGTCTAGTTGTGAGCTATTTACAAACAGAATTTTTAAATTTGCCTCACTGCTCTAAACTGAACCAGTCTCTGATTTCTCAAATACCTTTCTAGAAGTTTTCCATTCTAGTAATATTATTATGAAAGATAATTGTGGTTAATGTGACATCTTATTTCTCTCATACAGGTACCTGCTTCACTCCCTCCACCTCCTCCAATTGCAATGCCACTGAAGTCATCTATTAATCAGACTGAGGGCGCTTTATTTGAAGCTGATGCCAATACCACAGCAACTACAGATAACCCTAAAATGGTTCCCCCACCACCTCCTTCTAGGCAACAGCCTCTAGCACCTGGACTAGCCTTGATGCCAGCTTTACAGCCTAATGTATTACCCCCAGGAATAACACGTTTTCCCCCACCTCCACCTCCACCTCCACCAAATATGCAGCCACCATTATCAACCCCTGGAATTCCCAGCCAAATGGCTCCTCCAGGGGTGACAGTCCCATTCATTCCCAGACCTCCGTATGGTCCTCCACCTGGACCTCCTCCAATGATGAGACCACCCCTTCCACCAGGTCCTCCTCCTTTTCAAGAAGATTTTGCAAGTAGGCCATCTATTCCTCAGAAACCATCATATGTAAAATCTGCTGCATCCACTGTTGTTAAAAGGCCGCTAGCACAGCACACTCCGGAACTCACAGCTATGGTGAGTTTGGCCTTTTCCTATCAGTCCTTTACTTTTTACTTCCAAATTGAAAACCACGCAGCTCTGCCTTCCCAGTTTACTACACTATAGAAGAAAGAATTATATGGTTGCAATTTCTCTTTTTTTTGGTTCTTTTGAGCAAAAGTGCAACCACAGTGCAACACGCTCCAGAATATACAGCTATAACAAGTATGATTCTCCATTGCTGGTCTACTGTTAGAGCATCAATAGTTGTTGGGTTTCTACTCTGTGGCAACTACCTGACGTGATTACTGACCAGTAACTATGATATGTGGATGCTGAACACGCATCCCTACAATCCACAGGGATAACTTTGATCTAACTAAGGATTGCTCTGCTAGTATAACTTGACAAAAAACCAGTAAATGGATCGAGAGAGAAGGCATATCTTGAAAAAAAAAAGCCAACACCAATCAGTCATTATTGAATAGTCCAATGAATGTTAATTGTTCTACCTTGGGATTTTATGAAGGGGTGCATGCACCCTACCTGTGTTAGCTTTTAGCAGCTAGGTAGAAATTAGCTAGAATATCGCCACATGATTGCCTGGTTTATCTTTCTGCATTGAAATAATTTTATATTTCTCTGGAAGAGTAAACCTTCTCACGTGTTACCATTCAAGTTTCATTAAATTTTTGTAAAGTCAAACCTAAGTTTTGGTCTACTTTCAGATTCCTGCCTCAGTTCGAGTGAGGAGAGAGGCTGTCATCCCTAAACCAAAACCAAAAGCTGGAACCTCAACCACAGCAGTAGCTACCAGGCCAACAGCTCCAACCACCATGAAGCCAGAGTCTACCAACTCATCATCAGCTCCGAAGTCTAGGAGTATTGATGACTCATATATGGCCTTTTTAGAGGACATGAAAACCCTTGGTGCGCTCGATGGTTAATATCATTATAACCGGTGACGGTGGCCGAAACAAGACACCCGCGCATGAAATCAAAGGGAACAAATGTGTACAGGCTACCGTGGTGGATCCAGGGACTGAGCAGAAGTATCAGGTATTGCCATTGTCCTCGGTTCCATCTTCGCTGTTCTGTCTGGACCATCTCACTGTATCATCAATGCTCAGTTTAATAATTTCAAAAAATATTAAAACATCTCAATTATTGAGGCAGGGGCAACTATGGTCAATGTTTCTTGAGCGATAGTGGATATGTTGACTTGGAGCAAGCTGGAAACTGTACTAGATTGAAGATTAGTATTTCCCTTCTCATCTCATTTGTTGCTTAGTGATTTTCAACATCTTTAAGAGATGTTTTTAAATTATACAACACCTTTCCATCGATAAATAAGTTGCAGAGACCTTTGTGCTGCCTGTTCTGCTTGTTTTATGTTCTTCATGTCCCAGGTTACTCGCAAAGATATTGCCAAAACTGGACTGTTGATGCTTTCACTCTCTAAAATTTGGTCTGGTACTTGAAAGGATGAATTGTTTTTCAACATTTTTTTAATGTAAATTTTATTCTTATGTAAACCTATTAAATCAGTAATCTATAATATTAAAACTAGTCAAAACTAATTAGTTTTAAAACCAATTATAAAACTTAATTTTTAATTAATTTAATATTAAAAATATTTTATTAAAAAGTAACAATATTTAACTCAAGTTAACCTATTAAATTCTTAGCTTTAATTATGAAATTGAGATAATTTTATATAAAATAAATAAAAAATATAATCAGAATCAAATATTTTTTTTTGGATGCGAGTAAACTCTATCCTTGAAAAAATATATTTTTGTGGTTCCAAGTGAACAAATAAAATCTTGGCTATCCCAGGTTTTTATAAGGAATGCACGCCCTGACTCAAATTCAAGAATAATCAGAATCAACCTGTAGTATTAACAACTAAAACAAAGATCACAAGTATATGATAACCTTATAAAAAACAAATGAATCAATCTTTGGGTACTTGATTGGATGAGTTATTTTTCTAACATGTTTTTTAATGTAAATTTTATTCAAAACTGGAATCCAAATTCCCTGTCCTATTTTCATGCTATTCGCTGTCCTTGCAAATCAAATGTAAACTTCATGGATAACAGGATGTATTTTTTTTTGTTAAAATGTGTTCTTCCTCCACAATCATGAGGAGTGAAGGGCCAATAAAGTGTCAACTGTGGGTCTGATCCTCAGAGGACTCTCGCATGCTATCCTTGTACTGAATCTTCCCTTCCAGACAGGTTTGATGCCATGACAAATGAGATGCAAAAGCTGAAATTAGAAGTCTTGATGTCTCCTGACAACTCAGAACATACCACATAGTACAATTGTTATACGTTATTATCCATCAGACGACTAAGGTCATCCTGCATTCATGCTAACTTGCTAGTATCTACTCTTAAAATTACCCTGTAAATTATCTTTTGGATGCCAGAAGGTGAAGTTTTTTATGCTTATCTGTTACTTTCATCTTCTTTTTATCTGATATAAATTATATTATGAGATTTCACCTCTCAATTTAAGTTTTTAGATGAGATAGTTCTTTGATATGGTATCAAAGCCTTGTTGATCTAGTAGTTACGAGTTCGAATCTCACCATTCTCATTCTATTTGATAAAAATCAAGCACAAGCTAGTGTGAGCTTGTGTAAATTTCAAGCTTAAAGGGTTTTCATTTGAGGAGATGTGTTGAAAAATAATATAAATCATATTCTGGGATCTCACCTAACAGTTTAAGTTTTTAAATGAGATGGTTCTTAACATTGTACTACTGACTATGATGATGATCCCCATTTTCTATCTTACTGATATTTGCATCAAAGGCATCTGCTATGAAGTTGCAATTCATAGGGTTATGCTATCTTTGAAAACTCACTGCATTTGACTACATATTTACATTTGTGCTGCTGTTTTGCCTTTTTTTTTGCTGGACATGGCACTGTTCAGTGTTTCTGCTACGATGCTAGCTTGATTTTCCGATATGATTTGTGTCATCCTGCACTTAATGTCGAGGCTGTCACATTTCTGTTAGTGTTTTGTTTTTTCAATTGAAATGAGATGTTGTAGTTTTAGAGTGTTTCGGCGTGCCGTTTCAGGATTATATATATATATATATATATATATTATATATATTAATTCAAGAAAAAATTAGTTCAAATCCAAAAATAAAATTATTTAGAATTGTACAATTTAATATAAAAAAACAATAAAATGATTATTTTGAACAAAATTATGATTATTTTGAACAAAATTATGAACATGTATAATATTACGAGAATATCATTATCAATCTCTCAAGGTCATTACATTCTATGATTGCTTTGAATATATAAAAATATGTCAAGAGACTTCGTAAAATTTTATCTCAATCCAACGGTCATATTCAGATATATGATTTAAAAAAAATATTATTTGGCTGAAACTGAACGGGCGAAACAAAACCAGAATGTTTTGGATGATATTTAGTAGATATTTGGCCAAAAAATTCATAACAAGATGGAATTTAAACCAAGGTAAAAACAATACCATTTTGTCTTTTTTTTTAATTGATACAAAACATTTCAGTCGTTTCAGAACAGAATAGCCAACTATACTTAATATGCATCTGAATGCTCTGTCAGCCCTTTGTTAGTCGAGACTGTTGATCTTGGACTCTTCCATCTTATATTAATTTTTATGATGATTTCGGATGTACATTTAGTACTGCCATTAAGTGTAGTAGCCATGTTAAACTAAGTTATCAATACCGTTTTGGTTGTCGTTTCGTTTTTTCTATTGGTATGAACCGGTACTTCCGGTACGGACCGATATTTAAAACGAGACAAAAATAACACCATTTTATTTTGTTTTTTTGCCTGATATGAAATGTTTCGGCCGAAATAAAATGGTATCAATAACCCTGTGTTAAACCATCCGGGTGGTGACTGTATTGTCTAGCCTCTCTCCCTCTCAATAGCAGGTTAGGCTCATGGAATCACAACCTGCTGAAGAAATGGAGGGTGAGGAGAATAGGAAGGTGAATGATTTTAAAGATTTATTGACTCTCCCATTGGAGAGATGAATTGCATAAGAATATCTGCAGGAAGCTAAAACTCTTATGAATTTCTGTCAAAATTCTTGGTGTGGTATCTATTACCCATGATAGAGGCATCTGTTGACCAAAACATGAAGTGTATACAGCTTGCTGCTCAAATTTATCAAACCATATAATGGCCTTCTTCATCATTTTCAAATTGCATCCAACACAGAATGCCAGGGATCTGAACATGCTTTGTATCATTTTCCTCCCCTGATAATTTATGTTGCTACTGTTTAGACGCTCTTCAATCCTACATCACCAATCTCTGTCAAGCTTTTAATCTCTTCTATAAACACTGGGTAAATCCCTAATTATTGACTGGGAAATTAAATTTATCAGTTCGCATATAAACTGATGAGTTAGAACAGTGTAGGTTGATGCAAAAGCAAATTTCAATTGCAAAACTATTTAAATTCCCGTGTATTTTAGACACTTGATCATCTGTTTTGCACAACTATTAGCAGCTCATGTGAAATCATCTCGATAGATGTATCCAAATGCTCATCCCTACAGCGAGACCTGCTGTATCAGAGTTTTAGCCTGTCTTGAACTATTTTCTTGCACCACACTTAACAATTTGCTTTTCTGATGTGTCGTGGAAATAACCATTTCATGAATATCTAATTGTTCTTTTCGATGTTGAAAAGATACTCCCCTGAGGCCTGCTTCTATCTCGCCACCATGTTATATCTACTTCTGGAATATACAGAAGTTGAGGCATCTTTCTCAATAACAAATGTCTGCCAGAAACTCAAAGCAATATACCATATCCCACAAGTGTGCCAAGAACTGCTTGTGGTAAAAAATGCCGCTCAGCTGAGGCCATCTTCAATAGATCCACAATCAACAAGTTCCAGGTTCTGCAAGGAGATGCAATTCTAGGGATCTATGACCCTAAATGCAAGGGTTATCAATTCATTAGATAACAGAAAACCATCTGGATCACTGAGCCGGATATAAGATAGCCCCTTCGTAATCTCATCTTTGTTCAAAAACAAGATGTTGAATTCATCTGCAGTCAAGGCTCTTCGCTCCTCATCCAAGCAAACCACATGCCCACTCTCTATGTAGGGTTGATAGACCTTGCAAAGAGAATGAACAAGAGAGCCACCAAATGCTTCTGCAAAAGACCTCAAATCGAGGCCTCTTGCAGTTCTAAGTGAGAGCATCACAGTATCCACAGCCAAGTCTTTGGCATCAACATGATTATTCCCACAACAATTTACTAATCCGTTCTCCAAATTCTCCACATAACCCATGTACTCTTTCATCTTCCTTGGCCTAGAAAACCTCATTCCATTGAGATAACTAGCAGAACCAAGGCCAAAAGCATAGAAAGGTTTGTTCTTCCAGTATGTATAATTGTGCTTGCATTCATACCCGGCTTCACAATAACTGCTAATTTCATAATGTCTGTAACCCACATCAGTAAGCATCCTCGAAGCCATTTGATAAAACTCAGCAGATTGTGTTTCGCATGGCAAAGGAAACTCCCCTGGCGTGTACCTAACAAAATACTTACAAGATCAATCTCAAAGCTTAAAAGAAAGCAAAAAAGGAAAAACTACTGTTTCCCACCATGAATTCTATTACTTACAATACTCCAAATTTCGTGCCTTGTTCAACCTGCAGATCATAAACAGAAACATGCTTAGGCCTCGCTTCGATGGTGAGCCTCAAGCTCTCCTCCCACATTTGTGGGGTCTGGTGAGGCAGTGAAGAGATAAGATCAACACTCCAATTCTCCACCCCACATGACCCCAAAATCTCAATTGCCTCATAAACCTCCTTAACTCCATGTGCTCTCCCACAAGATTTTAGCAACTCCTCCTGAAAAGCCTGAACTCCTAATGACACTCTGTTCACACCCATCCCCATCAAGTCCTTAACTTTCCTACAATCAAAGGTCCCAGGATCCATTTCCATAGATATCTCAGCGCCCTCACAAACTCCAAATTTCACCCTCAACGTGTCCAATATCGACAAAACCATCCTTGGGGAAACCAAAGAAGGAGTCCCGCCACCAAAAAATACAGTTTCAAGAGGCGGACTGGTATCAAAATCCGACCTTGTTGAGACAATTTCACGTTGAAGTAATTCAATATAGTTAGAGATTCGCGGGTCGTTGTCGGTTTGGGTTCGTGGAGCCAAGAGCAACAATTGGAAAGTCGCAGTAGTGGCAGCGTTTGCGGCAGAAAGGGAGGTGGATGTAAGCTGAAGTTGGAGGGTGGTGGTGTTGATGAAGTGGTGCTGGTGTGGTGAGCGAGGCATTTTGGTGAACAGGTTGCGGGCTTTGTGTGTAGGTGTTTGTGATGATAGTCTGCCATGGAAGTTTTGTAGGGAGCCTTTTGGGTTTGGTTGGAAATGTTGAGAGAATTGGAACGAGGGTTGATTTTAGCATGGTTGGATTGGGCTCTGATCAACGGTGCTGCTGCTGACCGGCGATAGAAAATCAGAGAGTTGGGAAATGGTTTTTTAATTTTAATTTTTATAAGCAACCGTTATTTCTGTTGCGATGGTAAGACTTTAGTTTAGTCGTTTCTGGCCGTTAAAACTATGTCCGATGAAGATGCCTTACATACGAGATCATTTTCGTTTTGTTAAATTTGGTCCCATTTTTTAGTTTCTATTTTCAATTATAAATAAAAAAAATTCACAAAATTGATATTTAATTCATCGCCAATATATTTCTTTTTTAATTTCTTTTTAATTTTATCATTTGGAGTTCATTGAAAACTTGGCTTTTAATTTATTTAATTTGCTTTCTACTTAGTTATCTGAATTTTATTATCTAGATCACAAATTTAGCAAGTTAATACGTTAACTTGAGTTATTTGTTGTTTTTAAATTGTTATTTTTTTTAATTTTATCACTCAATATTTAATTTATTAAAAACATTTAATTTAATAAAAATTAAGCTTCAAAATTTGTTTTAACTTAGCATGCAGATTAATAGGCAAGTTAAATTATTAAATTATCGTAGTCTCATTAACTTAGATTTTTTTTGTACCTTTTTTTTTATCATTTTTATAATATTATTATTAAATTAATTAAAAAATAAACAAATAATTTATTTTAATATAGTATGCAAATTATTTTTTTAATTTTATCTTTAAATACTGGATTAATTAATAATCTAGCTTCTTAATTTATACAATTTGCTTTCAATATTTTTTTTTAAAAAAAAACATCATCTTAATTATTTATTTTGAATCAAATTATATATTTATTAATTGTTTGAATTATTTTTAGACCTACCAAGTAAGCAAATTAATCCGCATAAGGTTTAAAAAACTTCCCTGATAGAAAAACAAAAGATTAGCAATGTTGCAATAATTTTTTATGTTAAAAAAGAAAATCTAGCAACGAAGCAAAGTTATTTCCTGCACTTTCTGAAAACTACTGTCTTCCGTTTTCAAGAATTTGGCCTATTAAACAGAAAACACAAACCGCAAAAACTCCTGCATTAACTTTCTTTTCTTCTTAGGATATGTAGCAACAGAAACAAATGATAAAAGGGAAGTATGAGTTTCTATACCAATACCTAGAATAGCATTACAAAATTTTAATCCATCACAAGTTTAAGTTGTCAGGAAAGAAGTTTCACCATATATGGCCCTTCAAGCTCATAGCCCAATTTTCTGTAGTAATGGCGGGTTCCTACACCTGAAATGACAGCTATTTTGGTTGATCTATGCTCCTTGCGAGCAATGTGTTCTGCCTCTTCCATTAAAAGTGTGCCATAACCCTGTTGAGAAAAGAAGAAAGTAAAAAAGAGGTAAATAATCCTGTACGCATCTATTTTCCAAGATGAAGCCTTCAAGCACAAAGTTTAACTGGTAGCCTAACAAATTGACCCAACAATCCTTGCTTTACTCGTATAGTCAAAATAATGGAATTTCTGCGTTACCTGGTGTTGCAGCTTCTCCACATCACGACCGTGAACAGGAACTGCAGTTCCATAAACATGGAGTTCACGAACAATAGAGCACTTCCCCATAAGCTCAGGGCAAGTAACATTGCGGCCACATTTTCGTAACCGCAGTAACCCAACAAGAATATCCTGTGAGCAAAAGAATCAGTTGAAACTTCAAATTATGCTCAGCAATCAAATCCTCGCCAGTAATCTAAATTAAGAAGCAACTAACACCAAAACAACAAAATTAGACGGTTCTCTCAATCACCAACAGAAGCTCCTCAAGACATTCCAACGAAATACTGATATCCTAAAAGGATTCAAAAGACTTCATTTTCCTCTAAATTAATGGCATGAAAAGCCACTCTTTAACATTCCAATCTATATTGCAGCCTTCAAGGGATTGAATGACTGTTGATAAAAAAAAAGAGGACCATTTTTGCAACAGCCCATCAAATTTTCATCTACAAGTAGATTTGAGCATTGGGTGTGCTACACACACCAAAGCTGACCAACCCCACCCCATCCCCCCAAGACATGCAGTCATGCATGGATAAGATGTCCCAAAATACCTGGCGTGTATCCTCATAGGAAAGAAATGTTTCCCAGCCTTCATTGGCAGTGTAATCACGGCGAACTAGCTGAACTTCTTCTGGCTTAATTTTTTTATGAATGTCCTATGGGCATAACAGAGACATGTGTTAGAATCTCAAATTATCATAGCCAGGCACAAGACCTGATTTGATGATTTGATGGTGATAGCTTCTTCATTTACCTGGATTCCAGCCTCACGTGTACGGACATCACGGCATTTCAGTCCCAAATCATCCATCCTAGCTAAGGCTAACTCCCTGAGATTTCCTTTCTCAACTCCAGATGTAACTAAGGGCATAGGAATATCTCGTTGAACTCTATATACACGTGTCCAAGGGGGTACCATAGCTAGGATCCTTGCTACAATATCTACAAGTTGCTCTGGCGGGTAATTTCTATACCTGCAAAATTGAATCACCAATAATTAGTCCTGCATGGAACACACATGCATGCACACACAAAGAACATTGACACTATACCTGCCAGTTTTCCATAGTTCATAAAGCCCAGTTCCACGAATTACAAGTGTAGGATAAATTTTGAGCCCATCAGCTCTAAAAGAAGGACTCTCAAAGAACTCTCGAAAACTTTCCAAGTCTCTCTCAACCCCAACATTAGGTAGATCAGGCATCATATGAGCAACAACCTACAGTAAAGAAATATAATGGAGACAAATAAGTAAACGAAAAACATACCTAGATCACTAATCAAAAAAGAAAAAAAAGGATCAAACACCACCACCTTAAGGAAAACAACATGAAATAACAGTAACTCGATGTTATTTAAAAAGTGGTATGTTATTAAGTGAGAACATGATGTATTTTCAAAACTATTCACTGTCATCCAACTTGAAGAGAAACTAATCATAGATGCATGAAACAGGCATCAGGTTACATGCCACCCCAAAATTCATTGAGATTATAAGCGTTATATTACAGGGAACTGCACAGCTCACACCTTAAAACCAGCATCCTTTGCCAAGCAAAAACAATCAGCAACAGCAGCTACAGTGTGTCCTCTGTTAGTGTCTCGAGCAACATCCTCATATGTGCTTTGAACTCCAATCTCCAATCGTGTGCACCCATATAAAAGCATTTGGCGTAGATGAGGACCAAGACAATAATCTGGCCTCCTGACAAAACAAAATAAACAACTTATTTTACAAAAGATAAAATATAATTCTACTAGCTTCAAAACTAATGCCAAAAATATATGCACAATAACCATCAATACCCAGTAGAATTTCTTTGAGAATGGCTAGATTAAAGTGTACGCTCAAGTGTATAACATCTCAATTAATCAACTACAATTACCACCCTTAATGTTCTAGCATGTCCTGTACAGCAGGATAATGTGACACCAAATAATATAGCCCAAACATAGAAATACCCCAAGCCCTCACACACCTGAGGAATCAGCATGTAGTTATAAGAGATATTGTAGCTTCAAAACTTAAAGGGAGAAGAAAACAGATTCAAAAGAAATAATCATCTTAGATAAAAATAAAATAAAATTGTGATTCAGAATATCAATAAGAAAATTTATGAAGGGCCCAAATTCACTTCCAACAATGTTCACTTGGGACTGAGATTCTCCATCTAAAAATGTTCAGTTGATAACTCACGTCTCAATTGTCATGCCAATGCACTTTGTTGCACCATGCTCGGAGTATGCAACTGCCTCCTCAACATTTGCAGAAGTGTGCCCTGATAAAGCATCATGAAGATTCCTTATAAAGTAATCACGGTAATCTGCTGGCAACGACATGAAAGTACCACCCATTAATATGAACTCCACCTGAAAACATAACACATTAATTATAAGTTATTAACAGATCAAACCACTTAAAAAAACAAACCCAAACACTACATATAAAAGCAGAGAACAATCAAACCTTATCTACACTATGACCCAGTCTCTTAAGCTGATCAATCCTGCTTCTAGCCTGGACATATGGGTTATATCTGAAGCCAAAATAAAGCACGTAAATAAATGCTTTAATCATCATAAGAAAAGTTAACTAACAGATATCAAGAAAATCATTAAACCTTTATAATTGATGGAAACAGAAATCAGTGAGTTAATGGACCAGACAATATGAGAAGTTAATGCATCTAACCAGTCACCTCACATGCATAAAGCAGACACATAAATTTCTCATCTTCAAGAATAAAAATACTCATATACTAATTTTTTGATTTAAAACTGAACAAAAAAAAAGGGCTCAAAACCTTTGACATCTCACACTCCTCTGATAGGTATTACCTGAAACCTCAACTTTGCATATAAAGACCAGCTAAGTATAAGAAATGGCAAGGAAGCAAATCTCTTTGCCTTTCATATCCACTGTTTTGGATAGATTGTTGAAACCAGGCCTTCAAACCTCAAAGTTTTGCACTAGTCAGAGCAGAAATGTTGACAACGCAAGTTCAATTTCAACACACACTGCCATGCTAACCTCATTCTCTATTACCACAAACAAATGATTAAGCTAAAATCTCGGTTCTTGGTGCACTAATGAGGAAAACAAAATAAATGGCAAAAGGCAACGCTTCAACTAATATGGTCAAACCTAAAGCAACCTCTACGGATAAACAGATAACGACACAACAAGATGGATACTGAAGCAAAAATCTTAATTTGAGTCAAGCTCTATTTATTACATTATTTCATGTCAAGTTCAAAATCAGCTCAGAGGCATTTACAGCACAAAACAAAAATTGAAAGCATTAACAAGTTGACCGTACAAAAACAAATAAGATATCAGTGTCCTAATACTATATTTGCATCAGTTAATCGAAAATGAACTCCAAAATAAATCAACTATCTTCTTCAACTAATTTACTGTTATGACACTAAAAATTATTAAAAAAAGGGGGCTTTTAAAAAACTCAAACTATAAATGATTGAAAATCCTGCAGCTGAAACCCTACCTAGCACGAATCGCACGCATACTAGTTGGTTCATAACCAGTATACGACTGAGTACTGTACTCGAAATCAGAGTCCGGTCCACCAGGACAATACACACAAATATTCCCCGTCGTCGCGATATGTGGACACCGGTGCGGCTTCGACATGACAGCAACAACTGCAATTCCTGATGCCGTGCGTACCGGTTTCGCCCGGAGTTTCGGTAGCAGTGACTCGCGATCGGAGTCCGGCAATGCTGCTATCATCTCGACGAGTTTTGGAGCACGTGCAAGGCCGTACTTGCGACAGGCGGCAGATTTTAGGGCGTTAAGATCGACGGTTTGTTTTTTTCGCGAAAGGTCTACCATGGAATTGACGATTTCGGCTATGGCTCGGACTCTAGCTTCTTCTTCGGTTAGTCCGTGTGGTTGATACCCACCGCGACCCGGCCGCGGGAGTTTTTTGGTATCGGTAATCACTGCAGTTGCCATTGGAGAGAGAGAGGAGAGGAGAGAGGGAAAAGCTGAAATTACGTAGGGAAACCTGAAATGCTCGGAAAGAAGCCCCCGTTTATGTTAAGTCTAGAGAGCCTGTTTGGTTATGGGAATGAGTTATCCCGTGTTTGGTATACCAGTAATTAAATGGGAATTAATTGGTTAAGGATACGCATGTACTTTGCTTTTGTTTTGCAGATAATATAATACGAGGCAGTTCCGGTGACAACTGAGGAAAATGTTTTCTTAAAAGTGTGTTTCTATCCATGTTTTTTTTAATAATTAAATTTAATAACAGTATTAAATTTATATATTTAAAAGAGATAGACTTTTAATTCATTTTAACTCTTATATTATTCTAAACTATCATTTTATTTTTCTCAAATGTCTGTCGTAAAAAAGAGAGTATATGCTAGTATTTTGAGAAAACTATTTTCAGCAATAAATTAAATTATTCCCATTTGAAATAGAAAATCAGATGGGTTTATTTACGATTTATTTTTATGTAATTTTTAGAGATTGAACTCAAATTTTGACACTTAAAATAATTTCAAATATAAAATTTTATTAAAACTATTAATTTAAATTAAATTCATATATCTCTTTATACATATGTATAAAATCTAAAATAAGAGACAACCACATGCATATATGATTAAGTCACACGTAGTGTTACATTGTATAATCCATATGTCTCTTTGTACATTTAACAAAGCTTTTTTTTTCTTGGTGAGTTACCATTCTATATATATATATATATATATATATATATTAAGAATAGAGTATTCTTGATAATTTATATGTTGTAGCCATTAATTTGATCTAAGTAGAAACACTTCGTGATTCTATTATTTGTTGATAGGGGAAGTTTTTAGATGCTATTGTGATTGCGATTTTTTTTTCATATTAAGGTTTTTAGGTAAGAAAATATATGTGTTGATTTGTGTGATTAATTACTTGATTGATCCTATTTTTAATTCAAAAACAAAAGGGAGAAGAATTAGGACTTTTGAATTTGGTATATTGGTGACTTTATCCAACAAAGTGGTATTAGAATATTGGTTGTGTAAGGGGATTTTCTTGTGCAATTAAGATAAGAAATAAAGATTTGGGCATGATAAATCTCACTTTCTCTAGTTATTTTATATGGAAGACATTGATATAGGAACTTTTTATGGTAATGATTTGGCTTTGTTGCTAGAATACAAATGAAAAAAATTATGAAGGAGGCAAAATGAAATGCACTTAATAGAAAAATAGCTACTTGTGGTAGAAAATTTGTATCTTTTAAGTCTATTAACCATATGTATTAGGAATATGACTACTATAAAACTTAAAAGATGTTGGAAGAAACAATTGTCAAGGAGAGAGCACAAAAAAATATTCTCGATCAGAGATCTTGTGAAGTACAAATATGGTGAAGGTGCTTTAACGCACGAAAATGACTTCTAAGTGTTTTCAAATAAGTTTTCGTTAATGAATTATAAATCTTTAGTAATATCACTAGTCATCTAATTATCTGAAATTGACTAATTAATTTAGAAAATATCAGCATCAATGGAACTTATTGATACCATTAATTATCCAAACCTGGCTAGCTAATCAAAATCGTCTGAATTATTGGTACCAATAGAAACTATTTTAAAAAAAATATTTAACAAAACTTGAAATTCGGGTCATAAACCTAGTTGGATTTAATATATTTTTCTAAACTATTTTTTTAATTCTAAAATAATAATAATAATAAGAAGAAGAAGATGATGATGAAGAAGAAGAAATGCGCAAGAAAGAAATCAAATAATATATATATATATATATATATATTTAAAAATAACCATGAAGGACAATACAAAGAAAAAAGAAGCTTGCTAATACTCTAAAATACATTGTTATAATCTTGTTTGAAAACAAAGTATAAAATGAATGTTATTTAATAAAATTATATAATAAATAATGACGTAGGGGTGAAGTTTAAAACATCTTCAGGAATCAGGAGTTAAACTATATATAAATTAAATCAATAAGCAAGATAAAACTATAAATTAAATGAGTTTTGTCAACCACCTATGAGTTTTAATTTCTTGCCTAATTTTGTCTCCTAAAATTCTAATTTAATCATCTTTCACCAAGTAATTTAATCGATTATATAGTTGAAGTTTATTTTTAAAAGTATTTTTTATTTAAAAATATATTAAAAAAATATTTTTTATATTAGCATATTAATATTTTTGAAAATCATCTCCGAACACTCAATTAAAAACAGCCATGCAAACCAGCAGGGGTTGTGACTCAGTGGTTGTTAGGGAGCACCCTCTTTTATTCAAACATGGTTCGAGTCCCAGTGGGAGTGGGGCTGGAGGGTTCCTCTCTTTTTGTCTCTCTTGGGTCCATCCCTGTGTGGTATGTCTGTCATCCCTGCGGTACCTTACATGCTCACTGAGCTTGCAGGATATTCAGTGGACCTAGGAAATAGTCGAGGTACGCGTCAGCTAACCCGGACACCCCGGTTAAAAAAAAACAGCCATGCAAGGACAAGGTTAACCTATTTTCCGTAGCAGTTCTGTCGGGCAACGTTAGAAAAAAGAGATGGTGCTTTAAGGCGCGAAAACAACGTGGGTGCCTCTAATCAATAACCTAACAAAAACAAAATACAGTTATAACGAACAAAATGTTTTCTCATTTCCATTTCCCATCATCCCACTCTCTTTCTTTGCCTTACAAATCGCTCTTTCTTGTCTTTCTTTTTTCAGCTCTATAAAAATATGATGCATCACAACTAGGTCTCCTCGTCTGTCTCGCCCTAGCTATAATTAAAAACTCTTCTGTCCTTAATTTCATGGCTTCTGTAAGTTTTTTCTTCCCTGTTACTCTTTTCTTTTCATCCTTCTTTATCGTTTTGCCTGCTTTAATTTGTCTCTTTTAAGATTTCTGTTTCTTTAACCCTTAATTTACGTTTTTTCTTTGATTCTAAATATGTTTTTACATTTCCTTTAGTTTCAGGAATAGATTTGTGCATATTATATCATGTTATCCGTGTTCTTGTTTAAATAAGCAGCTTTATTATGGGAGAGCTAGATGATCAAGATAGTCTTTATTTTGAGGAGGATAGGACTTTATACGTACATTTCGTGATCTGAATATCATTTAGATATCTTAAATTGAATGGATTTGTCATTGCAAACCTTTTGTATTGTTATTTCAAATTTTGTTGGACCCTGTTTCATCATGTGTCTAATGTATGATTTTTTTTTTTTAATTTTTTTTGTGTTAGAGCAAAGTTTTGGTTGAGCTGGGGAAGTTTGCTTTAGGCCCTGATATATGGCATTATGAACCTTGTGATCTGTCGAAGTTTCCATGCTGAGTGGTTGTTTTCTGAAACTAGCTAGCTAGCTAGGCATGGACGGAAGAATGGATGGTTTAGGGTTTGATTACTAATTAATTGCATTTTTTGTCTTGTTTAACTCTCTCTACTTTGCCTTTCATTAGTTATTTCATCCCATTGCAGTCCCGGAAATCAATAGATAGCAAATGGATAAGACTCGAACAATCTCTATAGCCAGTTATAATTCTGTGGAAATCTACCTGTATATGACTTTATTTTTATGCTCGGTTTTCTTCAGGCTGCTGTCTTTTGCCATGTATCAAGATCTCTGATCCATTAGTAGCTTCTCTAGAATGAAATGATTTATCCTTTTCCTAATGTAGCTTCTTGGTAATGATTTCATTGTTGGAGAATAATATAAATTATATATTGGGACCTCACCTAACAGCTTAAGTTTTTAGGTGATATGGTTCTTTGATATGGTATCAGAACCTCGTTAACCCAGTGGTCATGAGTTCGAATTTCACCACCTTTATTCTATTTGATAAAAATCAAGCACAAGTTAGTGTGGATCTGTGTATAAATTTTAAACTCAAAAGATTTTTATTTAAGAGGTGTGTTAGAAAATAATATAAATTATATCTTGAAATCTCATCTAATAACTTAATCCTTTTAGATGAGTCGGTTATTTGATATTCATGTCCAAAACGAGTTGAATGTGTCTTGAAAAGCTTTTTTACATTGAAGTAGGAAATGTCCCGAGAAGGTTGGCTAATCTATAATTAGAAATGATGATTTCTCTCTTTCAGCAAGGTCGGCCATTGCCCAAGTTTGGTGAGTGGGATGTAAGCAACCCTGCCTCTGCAGAAGGATTCACAGTCATATTTAACAAGGCTAGAGACGAGAAGAAGACCAAAAATAGTCCTGCAAAAGTTGTTTCTCCACGGAGAACTGAACCTGTGCACAACAAAAATGCCAAAAATGAGAACTATAAGCATCCTCCGAAGGTGTTCATGCATGTTTTAAACGAGCAATTTGCAAATCCTTTTCCCTGTCATTGATTTGTGTTTCTGCGAATTCATGGTTTCTTATAGCTCGATTATCTTCTCATGCAGAGGAGATGGCTTTGCTGTGTTGAACTCATAACGCACTAAGAGCCTTGATGAAGTGACCGGCGGCCGGTGAAACTAATCATGTCCGGGGAGGGGATTCTCTTGCTAGTCAATGCGTGCATGGGCCTTCTGATGAAGCAGTACTGTATGGTTTTTGACCATACTTATCTTCTTTTTTTCCCTACTCGGATACCCTTTTCACTCATTTATTGCCTTGGATTCCTTCTTTTCATTAATGTTTCTTATGCTTCTTCTCATGTAATGGTACAAGAGTGCCAGAAAAAAAGTTGAGATTTTTTGTTTTTACGTAAGAAGTTTCACTTGATGGCTCTGAGAAACAACATTTATTATTATCATTAGTATCTTTTCTGCTAGCAAGTATTCACTTAATTTGAAATCTCTTTCAGTGGCACACTTGTTGTCAAAAAGTTTTGCTTTTCCTTCTTGCATGGAGAAATTATCATTTGATGCCATAGAAATTAGCAGCTGGTTGCTTTCTTGACTGAGTTTCAAAACTAGCCTTCCCCGTCTCGCTCATGCAAAGACAACATGCGCATGAATTACCCGCGGTTTTTTGGCAAGTTACTAGTTAAAATTCCAAATCTCATGGATTACTATCTTTGCTTTCTGATTTATGATGAATGAAAATGAACCGAGAAATCCCATGAATGAATCCGATATGACCGAGTTGATGAGTAAAACAAGCCAGCTAGCCAGCCAATTCAATAGTCTCACGTACGTTTCTTACACCAGTTTACACGCATTGCAAATTTGAAATGCATACAGAAAAGAAAAAAAACCTAGAAATAATAAAGAAAACACACACCCATATATATATTCTGTTGTGTTCCTGTGGAGTTCCCAACAAACATTGATTAGAAGGATTAATTATGATTTGCTCGAGCATATATATGCACCTTGTCATTTTCACCCCCAAATACATGCAATAATTTCTACAATCTTGAGATTCTTGGGGGGACTTTTATCACCCTTCTAAATTCTCCTTTTTACTTCGGCATGCGACCAACTTAACGGAAAGATAAAAGTAATTAATTAATTAATTCAGTCCAAACCACACTTATGATTTGCTTCTGTCAAACCACTGCAGCTGATAAGGCCAAAAGAATAAAAATGCTTGAAACTTTCTCGTGTTATTTTTTATCAGAAACAATGCGAAGCTACAGAAAAGCCACCAAGACAAGAATAACCCGACGATCACGATAAACAAAACTGGTATTGGGCGTCGAAAAGACAGAATTTGCATATCCTGATTTCCCTTCCGCTAGTGGTAACGCAAAACAAGATAAATATATGATGCCACCGTTGAAAAGCTTGTGGCAGCTCAAAAAAAAAAAAAAAAAAACAAACCTGAATAGAACATCCATGTTTCGAATAGTTTTTGGTGTTTGGTTTTGTTGATCCTAGAACACTAGAAAGCTTGATGCAAAACTTTTACACAGGCTGCTCAACAGCAGTATCACTTCCACTTCCGCATTCAGCCATTCTAGCCGCTTCCTGGGTCACAGAGTTGCCAAAAGCTGTGTTCTGATCATCACTAGATCCTATTGAAGAAGCTGGTTGTATTGAATGGTCAAATTTACAGGCAGGCCCGAACTTGCAAATACCATAGCGGCTGTAGTGAGAGCAGATATTTTGATCCTGGATTTGAAAGACAGTCATTATGAGAGGTGCAATATTTAAAATCTCATCAGTTGTAATAGCAAGACTAAGAAAGCTAGTCATTTCAATGGGATATGCTGCTGTGAGAACATAGTTTATCGGACTGGTTCAGAAACATATATGATGTTTTATTAGCTTATTTAGAAAAGATTTGATGTGCTTGGAGTTATTTTCATGCATCTTCTACTTTAAAAAAATCCAGATCGAGCCAATGGGAACTAAAGATCAAAAGATACTTCACCTATTGCCCGCCAAAGGAAAACTTCCTCATATAATTATAGTAAATGGAAAGTGCAGAAAAACATTACCAGGAGAAGAAAAGAAATGGGAAGACAAAAATTACCACATTGATTTACTATGTTTTTAGATCCTTCATAAGATTTAATCTAAAATTAAGAATTGACTTACAGGTCTCAGTGGCAGGCCCTTGTCATTTAGAGTTAATGGGGGTGATTTTGAGATCCGATTCTTTGGATGATGAAATTTGCAGTTGGATTTGAACTTACAGTCCCCAAATTTCATGTAGAAACTGCACTGCGGTTGACCAGGTCGTTCTGGGAATTCATCGACTACTATTTGCTGTTGCTGAGGTGCATAGACATTGCTTTCAGTTGCAAGGTTGATTAAGGCATATGACAGAGGTGGATGCAGACTTCTTTCTGGAGGGTATAGAGAAGCCTAGGCAAGTCAGAAAAGGGTATTAGATCTTATCTTTGATCAGACATAAAAGCATAAAATTAACCATTAACAACTTCAATAATCAATTTTTTAAAGCAAATGTTTAGTCAACTCAACAAGCACACCTCCACCCTTAATAATATGAAACATAAATTGACAGTTAAAAATCTGAAAAATAAGCTCTGTCAAGACACAAAGAAAAGCAAGCATGCGAATCATCAATTGAAATGTCAACTTTACTGGAATGAAAAAGGGAAAGGTTAAAAGAAATGGAAATGTTAGTCATCAGGTGATCTGACAAATGTGAGGCCTGGGATATGCAAAAATATTCCAACTTCTTTCAATGCAAGAGATAATTGTATCTTCAGCAGTAACTCTTCCAATATTCTCCATGCTCTACCCTACACGTAGTTGAACACCAGAAAATAGTGTATGTGACTGAATACAACAAAATGGGCTCCCCAGGCTGAGTAGGAGCATGTTAAGGACAGGAGTGAGCTAAGGTAATTTATACAGTTTCAGCATCAGTCATGATGAATGCAATAAATTGCAAGTGTTCACATATATAATGTAATTGTCAAAGATCACTGTGATTTTCAAATCAATTAAGTCATGGAAGGGTACATCATAATAAAAGCTTGATTTGTCATATAGAAAATACTTTGATAATTAAAGCAGATTAGACCTTCCACATAATTCTTCATTTTGGGACATCCTGTACAGTTACATCATCAATTACTTACATTCACCACAGGATGTCAGCCTCTTTCAGGTCTAATGGTCAATTACATGGAATAAATCAAAGAAAAACTTGAACTTGGACAACCATCTAAAATTAAGAGCACTTGGAAAACCATCTAAACAAATGTCTTAAAAGCTAACGAAAGAATATAAATCAAAAGGCAACATGAGACAAACATGAGGACCATTCGTAGTGTCAGACTGCACTCACCAAGGAAGCAGTAAACTCACAAAGTGTCCTATATTGCTACGTTAAAATTGATAAAACTTAAAACAGCAAAGCATCAATGTAAATACCTGATATCCATTCCAATCTGGACTTTGAGGAGGAACTCCTTGATTTGGTGAAAACACAATTGGGATAAAGGATGTAGGATCGTTTAATGCCCTCGGTGAAGACCAAGAGCCTACACTTGATGGTGATGGAGCTGGTAGAGAAGCAGATCCACCATTAAGAAATGGTGGAGGATGGTCGCTTCCCCCCACAGCTGTAGGATCTGGATGATTATACTTGCAGTTAGCTCCAAACTTGCAGGAGCCATTACGCATGTAAAACTCACACTCTTTCTCTCCCTGTAATTGATAGTGTCTGTGTTAGAATTTTCCCAGCAAGCCTCTTAAATATAACAAACCTCAGCATGGTTGGAAAACATATCAAAAGTTTTAAAGTATGCATGGAAGAGATACCAGTCGGATTGGAAGACCCAGAAAGTTCAGCTCTAAGGCTGGTGATATTGGGATTTTCAATGGGGTCACTGAATTTTTTGCTCTCGAGTGGTTGAACCTACAAGCTTTTCCATATTTACAGCCTCCTGTCTTCAAGTAGTACTGCAGCATGCTCAGGAATTATTATAATACAGGAAAAAATGTCATTATTTAGCCAAAGATGTTACATATAACTCAAAAATCTTTTTTGCTAACATCACTAAAACTAACCCTTGCATAAGGAGAAAATAAAGTAGGCGTGAACACAAAATGTCTAAGCAACTGTTAAATGAGTCCTTCACTTTGACCAGAACTAACAGAAAACTATTTTGTAATGATTGCAAGCATACAACATTTAGATATTTTCTATTACTAAAATCATTGAAAAGTGGAGAATGTAGATGATCAAGTAAAACAATTAGACATATGACCTTGCAAGAAAAGAATAATAGGGAAATTTCAATCAAAAAGCATATGCCTTTCACTAGTTAAATCCTCAAAACCTTGCAGCCATAGATCATAAAGAAGCAAGAATTTTTATCCTATCCCAAATTTCTACAAATTAAGCCAACATCAAATAAGGAAATTATAATAAGACTACACAATACCAAGATTGCGATTTCGATGTAGCCTTCAATTCCATTTATGGGGGGAAAAACCCCTTTTGTGACATTTTCTTTTCCAGCTTGAGAAGGCAGGCTTCATTCCATCTCCTAAGGCCTAGTCCTATTGTTTGAGTAGGAGTCTTTCCTCTGGCCGTTGAGAGTTCAGCCAACAGAATCAGCTGAAAGGCAAGAGAGTGGACTATACTCTCTGGTAAGGAAGAGGAGCACCACTTGATAGATGAGAATGCCCCTCACGTGGTCTTCCCTTATCTTCCTAAACGTTCAGGATCAGAAGCAGGCTACGTGACAAGTGGAGTGAAATGCTTCAAGTGGAAGGAAGGTTTTATCACTTCCTTCCAACATATTGGTTGGGCCAAACATAATAGTCTTAAGTTAGAGGATGTTTTGTGAAAAGGGGTGCAAAGGCCTGGCAGAATGCTAGACAGCATCAGAAGCGTCCTGGAATGCTTGCGCATGGCGAACATGGCATGCAAAAGGACAGACAGAAAAATAAAAAGAGTAAGCATAACCACAACTTCTTAGCAATAGACAACAATAATAACCTTGCATTCAGTCTGGCTGGGCCTCTCCGTTGCTTCTTCCCTTTCCTTCTCCTTGTCCTTGACAGTCTTGTAATCAACCAAATTTCAAAAGATAAAAAAGACAATTAGTTAACAATGCCCAGTCACATGAATCCAACTGATAGGTCTTAGAGCAGTAAAATACCCAGATTTTCCAGAAGCTGACTTAAGCAGCAAAAGAAGAAAAATCATGTCCCTTGATTCATTATGCCACAAATTTTCACATGAACAAGAAAATCAAATCCAGGAATCACTTTCAAAAACCATTTCCCATCAAAAGAAACAACTACAACATACAAAAATACTAAAATCATCCACATTATCCATTTTCTACAAACACCAAAATCCCTCCTTTATCCCCAAATCCCTTAATCACAACACCAGCAAAATCTATCCATAAAAAATACTCCCAACCGCCAAAACAAACGCTATAAACACCCTCAACATGAGCAATTACATCCCCTTCAGCCAAAGATACTAAATTTGGACCAACGACAATAAACCCAATAAACTTAAAGATACACAGAAAATAACCACTGTACAGAACCACAGTCCTCCTTATCTAAAAAATCTACTTTTACACCAACAGCACAAAAGACACAATATACACTCATAAAATCACAAATCAGATAATAATTCAAGAGAAAGAACAAATTGTACCTGATTTCTCCTTCTGAGAGGATGATTAAACTTGCAATTAGCTTCGAATTTGCAAGTCCCAGTCTTCATATAAAAGGCGCAATCATCTGCATCAGGTCTCACAGGATACTGATGAGACCTACTACTACTATTATTCGCATAGTCGTTACCTCTCTCATTCGCGTTCTCTAAATCATCACCATCATCACCTACCTTCTCAATGCTTTCAGCATCATGAAAAACTTTACTCCTTTTATCACTCTCTTCACTCTTGAGTTCCTCCTCCTCCTCCTCCTCCGCTTCTTCTTCATGAGAATCATTCGAATTCGGAAACTCCTCTTTCAAATCAAGCTGGTTTTGTAGCTCTTGATGAAGATGGTTATCGTCATCCTGGGCCTTTTCGATCAGGATCAGATGACGGAGAGTGATATCGGGGGGAGGAAGATAAAAATTGAAACCCTAACTGAGGGGTTTCGTTATGAATTATTGGGATGGGTGCATCAACCTGGTGGTCCATTTTGCCTCCAATTTCAATTTTTCAAACCCTAAATACGGTGAAAGAGGAAAGGGCATTGAAGAGGACAAAGTGGTAAAACGACAAAGTGGTATGTTGCCTTTAATGACCTTCCAGGGTAGGCTACTCCTGCTGCTAAGCTACTTACGCGTGTACTTGTGTTGTTAAATTAAAAATAAAATAAATAATGTTGAAATTAATTGAAACTGCGCCGCAACCCTGCTGGTGCCTCCTAGTTATGGACAATGACACGCGACCTCCGAAATTACAGTGGGCTTTTGTTACAGTGTGCTTGTGTTTTTTAAAAAAATATTTTTAACTTAAACTTTATCAAATTAATAAAATATATTTTTAAAATTAATTTAATGTTTTTTAAATAAATAATATTTAAAAAACTATTTATAGCAAAAAAAATATATTCATTCACGATTTATTTAACAAAATTATCCTAAGCCTCTTCCAATGCCAAGTTGATCAGGTCAGATATAATATTTTTATTTTTATTTAAAATTTGAATTATATATTTTCAAATTATTTTATCTCTGGATTTTAATTAAAATTATATTTGTTATGAATTATATGACCCTCAAATACTTCGAAACTCAAATTGTCAACCAAAACATAATTGACAACGTGGGTTTCATCCATTGGTTGGTTGGCTCCTTGAAGATCAATTTCAGACTTCAATTAAATTTTCAATATATTGATGATTTTTATGATAAAATATGTGTTGTGTTTGGATGATTTTTGCATGTGTTACTGTTAATTCTGTGTGTCGATGAGATTTATATGTGGATGTTTGAACTTTCTTGTGCATTTAATTTTTCAGTACAATGTGTTTTGCATATTAAAGTGTATCATAAATGTTTTGTTTTTAAAAAGAAAAGAAAAAAGAAAAAGCGGTAGGTGTGTTTTCATATAAAACAAGATAAACATTAAAAAGTATATAAAATAATTATGTGTTATTTTGACCCGTTTTAAATCGATAATTTTTTAAAAATAAAAAAAGGACGAGTGACAGCAGCTGCCAGCTGCTCACGGAAAAGGGAGAAAAAACCTGAGAGAACAGTGATAGACGAAAGGAAGCAATTATTGTGGACATCTTAAAACAATATTTATTTTTATATATATTATTTGTACTTTTTTTTTCTAATTTTATATTTGAACTTTAGTTTGTGGGAGATTGTATTTTATAATTTATTATATTTTGTTTTATACATCTCATAACTTGTGTAAAAAGTTTAACAGGTTGACCCAATTTTCTTTGTTAATTTTATTTTTTAATATCAAATTGATTATGAAATAGATTTCATTGTTTATTTTGGTTTATTTTATGTAAGATTATTTCAATCTCTTAAATCTGGTTGTGGGTTTTGTGGGTTAACCTAGTTGACTTGATTTGTTTTGGCTTTTTTAATTGATATTTTTTTTTAATTTTATTATTCAACAAAAGTTGATTATGAATTGAGATTAATGATTTATTTTGGTTTATTTTTAAATGAGTTTATCTTGGTTTTATGACTTTTGGTCACATGTTTTGTAGATTAACTCGGATAGACCCAAGTCATTGTTCTTAGATTGATATTTATTTTTTTCAATTTCAACCTTTAACAATGAGTTTATTGAAAACTGAATTTCATGATTTTATTATATTTTTCTTAATAGAGTTATTATAGTCTCATAACCTTGATCGCAAATTTGGCAGGATAATTTAAGTTGACACGAGTTATTTTTTTTTTATTTTGTATTAAATTATCCTGATCTCACAAGTTTTAACGTATTTTTATTATTCAATTTCATTCTTTAACATTGAGTTTGTTGAGAATTAAACTTCATAATTTATTCTAATTTATCAAAGTAACTTGAATTGACTCGAATCAATCTAGTATATTTCTATTTCAGTAATATGTTTTAAATATAAAAAAATCTTGAATTTTTATGAATCAAACTGCATTTTTACCAATAATCTTAGTTAATTTTTTTATTAGAAAAACTATCATCAATATTTGGATTATTTTTTTACAAGTTTTAAAAAAATTTAATCTAACAGCAACTAATCACTGGCTAACTATCTAAGTGTATACTACAGCAACACCCTCAAAACTCCCAGCTTGAAACAAGAACCAACATGTGGAAGTCATTGGAGATTAATTTGTTTCGAGATCCAAGCAACTGCTCAGGTTGCCGTAAAATGGGAAGGGCCAATTTAAGCCCTACTGAGGAGAAATAATTGCTACTCCGAATGAAAACAACAGGGAAACTCTAATCTCTATCGAATAAGCCTAAAGCCCCCTACCCTGTCTCCTGAACAACTTCATCAGCAATGTTAAATTACATCTGTTCTTTATATTGCCCCCTACCCTGTCTCCTGAACAACTTCATCAGCAATGTTAAATTACATCTGTTCTTTATATTACCCCCTACCTTTCTTTGCCAAATGACCAGTCTTCCGCTTGTGACGACTGAAATCTGACACGAATCTGAACGTCTGACCGCAACCTTCCTCAGCGCATACATATGGACGAGCACCGGTGTGAACCCTGATGTGTTCGGTCCGCGCCCACGCCCACTTGAATGTCATCTTGCATCCCTTCCAGGGGCACTTGAGAGGGCGCTCGTCTATATGAACTCGACGATGCTGCACCAGATATTTGTGTGAGAAGAACTTCTTCCCACACCCCTTGACTGGACAAATGTTTCTTTTGTGCATTGCAAGGTCCTGTTTTGATCCAAAACTCATTGTGCATCCGTCAATGTCACACTGATATTCTGCCTCCTCGCCTTTCATTTTAACACTCTTTCGCCCAGCTGGGGCCTTCACTGCTGTAGCATCCTTCACTTTTTTCTTGATGTTCTGCTTCTCTTTCAGCTTTTTTACCAGCTGTTTTGGAGCCTTTGAGAGTCTTTTCCTGAGGCGCATGCCAGGTCCAGCTTCTCGCTCCTCTTCAGCACGTGAATCAAGCTGTCTAGCATTCATGTAACTTTTACCAAACCGAAGCCGAGGAGTTTCTGGCTTTATTTGCCTCTCTTGTTTCATTAATTGTGGGGTCTCTTTTTTTATCATCTTTGGGGCACCCTGTTTCAGTTGCCCATGAATCCCTTGTTTCATTGAATATTTCTTCTGCTTGCTTCGATGTATACTCCTGTCCTGCTTATCAGAATTATTCTCCAGCAAGTCATCTGAAACAGCATCTTCACTCTCAACTATACTGGGTTGCTTGCCTCTAGGAGTCTTCCTACGGTGACGATGAGTATTCTTCTCCCACAGATTATCAGAAATCACATATCCACTCTCAATAGAGATGGCCTTTTTGCCTTTTGGAATTCTTCGGAGATGCTGATGACTATCATCCTCCTGCAAATCATCTGAAGCTGCATCTTCACTCTCAACAAACTTGGCCATTTTGCTTCTAGGAATTCTTCTGTGCTGCCAGTGAATATTATCCTCAAGAGAATCATCTGAAATTGCATCTTCCCTTTCAACAAATTTGGATTGCTTGCTTCTAAGAATCCTTTCATGCTGCTGATGGGTATTTTCCTCCAACGAACCATCTGAAATTGCATCCTCCCTCTCAATTAATTTGGCTAGCTTGCTCCTAGAAAACCTCGGGAGCTGCTGAAATGCACTTTCATCCAATGAATCATCGGAAACCGCATCATCCCTTTTACTGACCTGGGCTCGCTTGCCTCTTGATTTTCTCTTGTGCTGATTAGAGCCATTCTCCAATGAATCATCTGATATTGCACTTTCATTTTTTATATATTTCAAATGTTTGCTCCTAGAAACTCTCCCATGTTGCCAACGAGAACTCTCCTCTGGTGAATCATCTGAATTTGCATCTTCACTCTCAGCATATTTTGCTAGTGTGCTTCTTCGAGCTCTCTCATGCCATTGATCACTGTTATAATCCAGTGAGTCATCAGAAGCTACACATCGTCTCTCAGAACATTTGGCTTGGTCGCTTCTATGAACTCTCCTAAGCTGTTTTCGAAACTTGTTCTCCACTGAAACATAAGAAACTGTATTTTCCCTCTTGATAGATCTGGCTTGCTTATTTCTACACATTCTCCTATACTGCTGACGAACATGTTCAGCTAATGGATCATCTGAAACTGCATCATCACTCTCAACAGATTTGGCCCATTTGCGTCTGTAGCTCCCATGCTGCTGATTGCTATCCTCTACTAGATCATATGAAATCTCTCTCTCAATGTCTTCACTGTTTTTCCTATTGTGAATCCTCATATGCTGCCTATGGGAATTATCCCCCACTGAGTCTTCTGAATCTGCTTCTTCTGCTTCCAGACACTTTACTTTCTTAATGGCCCCACTCTCTGCAATTGTTTTCCTTTTCCTCCCAGATTTTCTACTGGTTTCATTTTTGTGGATGGTTAGTGGTTTTTTCTCAAGCTTTTCATCAGGTGTTGCCAAAGCATGGAAGCTTCTTTCTTGTTCTTGTTTTTCATTTTGATATACAAAATCCCTTTTCACTAGAAAGGGATGAACTTGATTTGACATCCAAACTTTTCCACACCATTTCCCTGCCACAACTTTTTTTGGCTTCCCGGATCTCCTTCCATAAACCTTAAATTTTGGGGGTGAACTAACTGGAGAAGCACAACCAAAGGCATTGTATATAACAGAATTGTATGGCATCTGCTTACTATAAAGAGGAGATCGGCTGAGGTTGGCACTGTAAAAAAGATTGATCCCCAACTTCACAGCCCAGTCCCCATTCCCTGGTATGGCTTCCTCAGTATCCAAAGCTGACTGGATCCTCTCCTCATCCTCTTTGGCAGCATCCCTGAAAGTAATGTCATTCCATAGATGATCAATTCCCAATTCTTCTGACACTGACTTTGCTTCTGCTTCAATCCTGGGATACTCTGTAAATGTTGCACAAAAATCCATGAATTCAAGTAAACAGATAAATAATAAGTAACTTCTTGCTACAATAGTTGATATAATTTTAAGAGATGGACTTGAACATAAATATAACAATCTGATGAAAAAGCTTTGGTGAGTAGAGTTGCCATATTAATCAATGCCACACATAGGTTACACATTTACTAAAACTTTCTTGCTTAAGTGACATTTTTCACAATTAAAGTGAAGGCTTGTAGAGAGTTGATCTATGTAATAGAGGACAATAATGAAATTTTCTTACAGCACCAGTGATAGGGACAAAATGATAGTATGAAGCAGCACCTCCCATTTCATCCATGATACATTTTTCCTTCTCTTAAAAATTACAATCCCTATGACCACATACTCTTCAGAAACGAGGATCTTGTTGTGTAGCAACCAGGACGATTGAAAAGGAGGATAGGGCTTCAGGGGGTATGAAGTGCACACAGATGAAAGGAAAATTCTTGTCCTGATAACCTTTTTTTGGCATGTGGGAAGTGCTGTATCATAAACTGATTATAAGATCCACTTATGGTTCTGATCTAGGAAACAATATTTTTTTATATTTTTTTTTCCTAAATTTAGGATTTTGCAGACTCCTTATCTTGTAAATAGTATTGCACCTCTTGGTGCTCTTTTTTTTTAAAAAAAAATATTTGCTTATAATGGGATAACAGTTCACTTGGTGTTAATCAAGACCAATTGCAGTGGATTAAAATGGTATATGAGACTCTAAATTCTTAATCATTATGAACTGGAAAGAAGTACGATTCACTTAAAACAGAAAAGCAAAACAAAACAGGTGCACATTCCCCATTCTAGGGCCATTCTTGCCACTTGAATGTTGCAAGCCAGCCTAATGCAAGTGTGCTGGTATGACCACACTCAATTATCTCACGATCTCTGCATTCATACTTTACCATGCATTACTGTAATAATAATAATAATAATAATAATAATAATAATAATAATAATAATAAGTTCGTCAAATTTGATTTTGAAACAAGAACAAACATAAAAACAAAAAAAAAAAAAAAGAGGGAAGGGAGGAAGAGAAGGTAGTGCTCATTCCATGAATGAAGAACTTCTACGGCCTCAACTATACAAAAATAGAAAAAGAAAGACACACCTGGATGACAGAGAAGGAATATATGTACTCCACCCATTTGACGAAGTTGTTGTTCTATCTCTACAGCATGCTCAAGACAGAACACGTGCATGCACGAAGAGTCTTTATCAGATCTTTGGGTAAATGGCATATCTGGATTCTCTATTGGTACAGTAGGCCTGTTAAACTTTGTTTTTTCAGTATCTTGGACAATTGGGGAACAATTTAAAGACATGTGTGGCAGTGACATTGGATCTCTGTATCTACCATCCAAACCATTTGATTCAAAGCAAGCAGGGTTATCGGCTGGGAAGCCAAAAGAACATCCAAGTGTATCATCACTTCTAGCCTTGAAATTATCTGGCCTATCTCCATGTTCTGGATACATATAAATAGCTTTGAAAGTAATATCACCCTGCTGATCGTGTTTTGATGGAGATAGAGGGTGAACACCAGTTTCAGCATCATAGCACTTCTGCTTGTAAGAAGGGAAAGCAGAACTGTGACCCTGATAATTGCTTTCTAATGAACTGTTTGCCAGGTTAATTTCATCCTGGCAAGATAGATCTGCTTCAACCTGATCATCCTCAGAGTCAGACGAATTTCCATAATTCAAAGCTAATAGGCCAAGAGCAGAGGACTCCATCTGTTTTGCAGAACTGGGAGCCACTTCAACACTTTGATCTGCCATCTGAATTTGATGATTAAGAGATTGAACAGGGACATCATATAAACCAGCCACGGGATTCTTTCTCACCCATCCTGTTTTAAAGAAAAAGGTATCCATATTGAAAACTGACATCCATAAGAAGGAAATCAGGCCAGAAAAGAAAACACAAACAAAGACATACAATATGCAGGTTAAATATAATATGTATGCTGGTTTAATAATTGTGTTGATGTAGAATGAATTTTGGCAGCAGATATGCAGTTTGATCTAAAATAGGTCCAGCACACCAATATTTCCCCTGAGAACATTATTATAGCATGCAGAAGATTTTTTTATTTTCATTGACTCATCATCATCTGACTAATTGACTAATCCATAGATCTTTCGCTGTTCATTTCAAGTTGGAAAAATATAATCCAGGGAAAGTATTGTATAAATAGAATCGCCATCTATTCCAGATAACTTGTTAACACAACCACTTTTTTTCTGAAAAAATCACACAAAAACATGAAAAGGGACTTTCCATATTAACGCACTGCATCTGCTCTGTAATGTATTGGTCCCCAGATTTTCATATTTATTTCCCTCCAAAAAATAAATATGTTTTTTTCCCAGTGATCCCTTTCCTAATCTCTTTGAATGTAAAAAAATACCATTGCATCAAAAACAGCAATTCTGACTACCAACTGATATGCCCACAGAAAAAGATTTGCATGGGGATTGGAGGTATAATGGAATTTAAATCAGCCTGCTTAAATCCTCGCTCCTCCTAAGGTCAGGTCTTAGCCAAAGGCTTCAACATTGGTATACTGATGCTAAGGGTCTATATCAGGCAATCCAAACAATGCATCATCATGCAATTAACACGTGGTTAGGACTTGATTTTGACTACTACAGTATCGTGTAATAGAAGAAAGTAACATAGGAGGTAGAGTTTCCATTAAACGTACTCATTGAGGAATTCTGTTCAGGAATATTTGCAGTCCCACCAGCAACAGTAAGAACATCCCTAGTTACTCCAGAACCAACAACCCAATCATTAAAGAAACTACAATCAGCTGACATGAGGTATCTAGAAGCTGCCTCTTTCGGTCGAATGATGGCAAGACAATCAAAACTCAAGATTCCACATGTGACGCATGAAAACAGTCTCTGATCTGACAGCTTATCACCATGAATGGAACTAACTCTTTCAGTGCTGTTCATACTCTGTGTGCATTCATTTCCATTTAATGTGGAAAACCTATTCCTTTCACACAAAGAAGCAAACTTTGCTTTCACTGAAAAGAAGCCTTTCACTTGATTAATTTCCTGGTTCTCATCCAGCAAGATGTCATCAGAACCTGAGCTATTTGAGGATTTCATAAAATCCTTCGGGCTGCTTAATCCAAGGGTGGGGTTAACTCTTAACTGGGACCCAACTCGTAATTTTGAACAAACAGAAATGTCTGAAGAACTTCGTGGAAGAAGCACCACTGAAGATCCTTTACCAAGAATATGAAGCAGGTCATTATTGTGCATCACATTCTTCACAAATTGCTCTTTAACCAGTGTTTCTCCTTCACCCTTTTGCTTATCTTTCAGTCTTGAACTCCGTGGTTTAGCACTGATGTTCACAGGTATTCTGGAAGGGATAAAATAATAAATATGAGGATTCTATAATCATATTGATTATTCCATGTGGAATAAACTGTAGCATCCTGAAATAAAATGTCAAAAGACCAGTTTGTATGCAAGAGAAACTCACCTCGGAATAAAAGTACATTATAGAGTTGGATGAACTTAAATTATGAATTACCAAATAATGAGGTGACAATATGATAATTTTTCTTCAAGTAAAATTCAACTTCCCAGTAGTGTGATGTTGAAGATCTCAAATAAGTTTCAAGAACAGTAGATATTGAATAATGAAATGAATCTAAGTTATGGATACAGCACAGATTTATTCAAAAACTACAAAAAGTCTGGGTTTGAGATAATCCAATTTAAGAAGGCACACTGCCTCCAAATAGTCCACAGGCAAGGTAAAGATGAGAATTGTACTGTCAGTAAAGCAACCAAAAGGGAATGTTGCAGTTGTTTAATCAGGATACCTTGTACAAAATTCGAGAGCAAGATCATAAAGTAACTGGAAATGAGACACCATGGGAGGGTAATTTATTGAAGCTCTTCGAATAGCAGCATCTTTAGCAACTATCAACCATTCAGGTGTAGCAATATTGGCTGCCTCCCCACAATTGAATCCTGGATGTCAAAAATAACAGATGAAGCAACTGCTTGCAAAAACCAGCAAAAGTAACAACATAGTCACTGTCCCAAAAAAAGATACTAAGGTGAAATACAAAGGAAACTTACCATGACTGAAACCTGAATGATAGGCTCTCGGGAAAGTGACTACAAACTCCCCAGCATTTTGAACTAACCTGATTTGGAGCAAGCAGAAGCATTACAAATACAGAGATAAAAATCATGCCACGTGCAAAACATTAAAGGCTCTATGCAAGTACTATGGCTTGTTCTTTAGGCAGTGAAGAGAAAAGTTGAGATGAGATCCCAGGTCCCTAAAAGATAAGTGATTCTCTTTTACAGAACTAACCTGATTTGGAGCAAGCAGAAGCATTACAAATACAGAGATAAAAATCATGCCACGTGCAAAACATTAAAGGCTCTATGCAAGTACTATGGCTTGTTCTTTAGGCAGTGAAGAGAAAAGTTGAGATGAGATCCCAGGTCCCTAAAAGATAAGTGATTCTCTTTTACAGAACTTCAACTCAATTGTTAATCATACTGAACTACTAAATAATCAATTACGTTTAACAAAGTCTAAGAAATAGCATCATAAATTTAATGTTCATGTGTAAATGGGTGACCCATATAATGAATTTTAAGCAACTTATTAGAAAGCTAAAGAAGAATGCCTTGGAGTGGAACAGGGCAAGGATTCAGAGGGTACCTGCAGCACGGCACACCTGCACTGACAAATACTTCAGGTGACATTACTGTCGTCTTCTCACCAAGAACAGCAAATGTAACTGATAGGAGGGTGAAAGTGAAGTTCAGTACTATTGAATCCTCAAAAAAATACGACACTCAGTACCAATGAATCCTAAAATATAAAGACATTCAGTACTAATGAATCCTCACAGCAGCAGTCAATAAAACATAGCAACAATTTCTAAAATAAAAAGGATAATCAAAGATGCTGACTTAAATAGTCTCATCAATTAATATGTATCCCAAATAAAGTGCCTTTTCATCAAACATGAATCCAACAACTTCTAAGTGATGCGTGAAAGTAGGGCTGGGAAGTCACAAAAGCAACCATTCTCATAAGGAAGAAAAATGTGCTCCATTTTCTATCTTAATACACCATCAAACCTGAGAGCTCTTGAAGCAGGTTGGATGCACAAATTAGAATCAACCCGGACCAATCAATCACTGTCATTAATGCCAAGAGTATAGCTCCATTGTCAATCTTAATAACTTGCTTCAATTGATCAAACATTCCCAGTTCTCACAATTGTCAAAACATATTGTCGGATATAAATAAGCATAACAGCTAATCCTTGCTACATACCTACAATATTCATCCGTCTAACTAGATTCTACAAAGACCCACATAGGCATGTAGAAAATAAACACGAAACTAACAATGCAATCAAAGCAAGGAAATAAAAATCCCCCTAAAAACAGGGTAGACTTATTACTAATAGTTCCAACATTGAATGTACTACTAAGAAAAGGAAATGAACTAACCAAGAGGATTATTCTCTCCACAATACCCATGAGCCCTAACAACTTCCTCAAATGCAACAGCAGCCTCTCTAGGCACACCATACCATGTCTTCCCAGCACCCATATGCATATAATTCAAGCTATGCAAATCATGATCCTCAACATGCCAAGCAAACCAACTAAATATCATCCCAATATAAACCATAGGCGAAGTAACCCCAGGTATTTCCTCCTTCATAAACCTCAACAAGGACCCTTTAGCCCTTGAAACACACCTCATATTCCACTCAGTTTCCCCCAAACTCATTCCCTCCCCAACAATCCCTCCCTGTCCCTCCTTTTTCCTCGGCGAAAACGCAGAACCAGGCATATCATTAGCATATTCTACAGAAAAAGGCTTATCTAAAGTAGCTTTCCAATAAAGGTTTTCAATTTCTAATGGAGAAAGACCTCCCTTCTTAGAGAACCTCTTCAAATAATTCTTCTCAAAGCTTTTAGCCTTGGTTTCAAATTCTTGAAATGTGTAGGTCTCACCGCTCTGCCACACTGGTTTTTGAACAGGGCGGGGTTTCCTGGGGCAGAACCCGATCTGCTGCTGCCGTGTGGTGAATGTGGGGGCAGAGAAGTCACCGTTAGGGGCGGAGAGAGAGCGGTTGAGGTTGGAAAGAGTGGTTTTTTTAGCAGGGGGTAAGACAGGAGGGATAATTTTGCAGATTCCATATTGAGAAGCTTCTTTTTCAATTTTGAAAATGTAAGCAATTGGATCTTGGAATTCAGATAGTGTTGGACGGTATTCGGGTGCTAAAGGTAAGTTCTTTAGCCATTGACATACTTCTGTACTTGTTGGTGGCTGTGGTGGTTCTGAACTTAAACCACTTGGAGCCGCCATTAAAGACAAAATAAGAGGAAAAAGTAGTTTGTGGGTTTTTCTAGGCTTCTCAAATGAAGTCCATTGTGGTATGGACTTGGAAGAGAAAGAGAAGGAGGTTGTTAGATTCTCAGTCTGTACTTCATCTTTGTTTTAATGGTGTTTTATGTTTTTTCTTTTCTTTTCGTTTGTCTTTGGTACGGGTTTTTTCTTTCTTTATTTCTTCTTGTTTCTGACCTTTCTGGTTTTTTACGGGTTTTGCTCTGTTTTTGTTACCAAGTAGTTTAATACAGAGAGTGGGAGAAGGAGGTTGAAATGGAGGGGCAGAAGAGCGCGGTGGCGGTGGCGGTGGCGGTGGCGGTGGCGGAGGGTGAAAGGGAGAGAAGAGGAGGCATGCGAGTGGGGTTTTATTCCGCTTTTGGGAATGGGGTGAGTGAGTGAGTGCGTGTGAACGCTACTGACTGCCTTTTGGTCTCTTATTTACCGTTGAGTGACCTTTGTTTCTTGACAGAATACTGGAAAGTGGAAACCAGTTCAGGATGAGCTACATTTTAATCCCTTGATTTTTATCTAATGTTTCATTCCCATCCCTAAAGTTTTCTTAACAGGCTGAACGGTTTGATTCATTGCCACCGGAATACGGTGGATTGATGACGGTAGATAGCCAGAATAGAATAAAAGAGAGAATTCTAGCGGGTAGTCATTTGGACAGTTGCTTGAAACTCTTTGCTCACGATAAAGGATCACATGCATTAATAAAAACCATGAAATTGACTTAACTTTTAATGGCTAAAATAAAAGAAAAAACATTTGGTGATTTTGCTTTTAATTTCAATTGTGTTCAACTAACTTAATTTCGTGTTTTCAAGGATCTCTACTCATAAATCATTTTGCCACTTTTATAATTTCTGTTCTCTTGTCTACATTCTCAAATCAATTGTGGATTTTGTCATTTATTTCAGTTGGGTATTTGTTTTGTGATGATTGTTCTAGTGAATTATGATAAATTACAGTCTATAATTTGTTCTATGCCATCATATGATCATGGGTTATGAAATTATATAATATGGTGTTGATGGGTCTAATTTAAACAACAAAAAAATTGATCCAATGTTGGAGATTTGAGTTTTTTAAAGAAATGGTACAACTCTATATACCATGTTAATGATGAAATACCTTCTTGAATTAGCCATTTATTATGCTCTGAATTAACGTCTCTTTTTTTTATCTTCCTATTATTTATAAAACAATCATCATTGTTAAATGAAATTGATTTAATTTCTATTAACAAGTTTATATAGGGGACTCTTTTACAATATATAATTTTGAATCCTTACTTATTGGATTTAAAATTATAGAAAGATCAATAGCCTTTTAAAATGTACCATTTTTTAAATTAACATAAATTACAGAAAGAGGTGTGATGAGTGAGAGAGAGAGAGAGAGAGATGATGAATTTTTCATTCATTTTAAAACCTAAACTCCATTTTATATAAGATAAAAACTCCACCATGTTTTATTCTGAAGCCAATTTTTTTAGAATAAGGATCAAATTGGATAAAAAAAATTAAATAAAAGTATTGAATGATAAAATTGAAAATAAAAAATCAACTTACAAAAAAATATAAAAATATAAAAAATAACAATAAAAAACAAGAGCCAGAAAATATCATAATGATTTTGTCCAATTGCTCCATTGTTTTTAATTGTTTGCAATAATATATTAACATAAGAATAAAATGTGTAGGCTAAACACTATAGAAAGTAACACTTGCAACTATTCATTGAAATAATTAAATTATAATTTTGTCATTTGAATTTTTATTTTAGGTGTCTTGTTTTTTAGGGTGGTTTGGGCTTTTCAAATGGTAATTGGTCATTAAAGAATTGTCAAAGGTTATTTTTATATTTTTAATAATTAAATTACTTATTTACCCTAAAATTAAAAAAAAAATTATTAAGTAGTTAGGCAGTGGCATTCTTGTCTTTCTTTTATGAAATAATAAAATAACTTTTCTACCCATTATAATTGAAAAGTAAAATAAAATTAGGCAAATGCTTTAGAGGGACAATTTCATTTTCTCACATGGTTTTCTTTTTGTTAATTTTAGAATGATGAAGGGTATTTTGGATCCTTTTATACTTAATAAATAACTTTTAAATTAAAAAGAATTCAAGAGCGTGACCTCACACTTTCTACTCGTGGAAGGAGCTTGCTCTTTTTAGGCGTGTGTGAGCGACGCTTTCTAATGATCAAATTTATTGTTTCATGATCACCTCGTGCATGATGAAAAATGATGAGTGATTTGTTGTCGATGGTTTTCTTTTCTTTTCTTCTCTCTCTCTCACTTTTAGAGAAAATGCATGTCTACCCTCTTTTCTTTTTTTTTCTTTTTTTCAATTTCAATCCTTATTTTTTGCTTGCTTATTTTCATCTTAGACCTTTTAAGAGAAAAGTGTTTTTTGTTTTCAATTTAGTTCATAAATTATATTTTTTTTCATATATTATTTTCCCCATTTTGCTCCTTATTCTTTTCATTTCTGATTTTTTTCCTTGGTTATTTTGTTTAAATTTTATTGGTTTTTCAATTTTATCTTTCAATCAAAGCTTTATGTTGTTTTATTTTTTCCTAATTTTGTCCTCATTCTTTTGATTTATTTTTCCTTTTGCTAAAGTTTTTTTCTTTTCAATTTAACTCCCCAATTTATTATGTTTTCATTCCTTCTAATTTATTTTTTTATTTGTTTTTTTTTTACCTTTATTCTTTTAATTATAATTTTTTGGGTAATTTATCTTTTTTTAGTTTCATCCATCGACATCTAATTTGCTTGGGACTGAGATTTGTAATTTTTTATGTCTTTTTTTTTGTTTAATAACGAGAGAGTCTTAGTAGTTAATAGAGTTATGGATCCTTTTTTGTTCTCATTTTCTTTTATGATTTTATCTTTATACATTATTACTTTTTATAAATAAATAAGTTTTGTAGTTATCTTCAATTTATTTTCTAATAGCTTATCTTAGTTTCATGACCTAAACCGCAAAGTCTTACAACTTTTTTTAGATAAAGGTTTTTAATTTTTAATTTTTGAAGAATTATTTTTATTTTATACAAATAATATTTATTTTATAAAAAATACTTATTTTGAAATAATTTTTCCATGTAAATATCTTATTTTGCATGATCAAACATCTTAATAGTTAATATACCATCATCTCTTAGTTTTTCTATTTATTATTAACTATTATTTTTTAATTTATATAAATAATGATCAATTTATTTAATTAAATACCAAGATATAGTTTTTTTTTTTGTTTTCTTATAAACAAAAAAATGTCTGGTAACCGCGTCGGAGTGCGGGGATGAGTACAACAAAGCATGCAAAGAACAACCTTTTCTTTTGGCCTTTTTTAACAAATCGATTACCCTTTACAGAGATGGATGATTTGAAGTTGTACTCTACTTTTCAGCAGAGATGAGGTCAAACCTTGTCCACCAAATTAAACTCCATTTACTTACTAATTTATTTATACTTTGTTGGCCAATTCGCCGTAAAATTTTATAAAAGTAGTTGCATGAAATGCAGGCTAAGCTACGATTGAGAAGAGAGTGGTTACATAGAAGCAGATTTGGGGATATTTGGGAATGTGTTTGTACAATGTTTTTTTAAAAAAATTATTTTTATTTTAGATTTTAAATAAAAAATGGTATTTTTAAATCATTTTGATATGATGTGTCAAAAATAATTTAAAAAAAATAAATAAATAATTTATTTTGATATATTTTTTAATGAAGAATATTTTAAAAAACAACTTCAATCACATTTCTAAATAATCACGATGTTTGAATGCTCGTAGTAAAATTATAGAGGTTGAAGAGATAGGCTGTTCATTTTAAACGCATTTTGCTGCGTCATGATGAATGTCTTTTAATGCATGGTGCCTCTACTAAAACGTGTTAATTGGGAGATGAAAATGTAAACATACCGGAAATTCAAAGGATGAATATTACTCACTAATAAAATTAGTAATAAATATTATGTTGCTAATTTATTTGCTTTATAACAAATATTCATTCATAATTTATCAGCAACAAATAATTCGTTGCAAATAAATTAAAAACTATAAATTTACATCGGATATATTTTGATATAAATTTCGTTGTTAGTATTTTTTAGCAACGGATTTCATTGTTACTAACAACGGATTTTGTTGTTAGTATTTTTTAGCAACGGATTTCCATCATATATATTTTGATATAAATTTCATTGTTAGTATTTTTTAGCAACGGATTTCGTTGTTACTAACAACGGATTTCATTGTTAGTAATTTTTAGCAACGGATTTCCTTGTTACTCTGTTGTTGGTATTTTTTAGCAACGGATTTGTTGTTAGTATTTCCATTTTCAACTTGTTAAATGGAGAGCAAGAGAGATTTTCTAACTCAATTTTGCAGCCTTCAGCACTTGCATCGGATGAGGATAAAGAATAGTAAAAAAAAAATAAAAAATCAGCCTCCAATAAATTCAATTCCCTGCCCATGCATCTCTCATTTAATAACCCTATCTTTGAGTTTCTCAGAAACGATGAAGTAATCAATTTTCATCGGTATCTGCATGAAAAACAGTACCCACTACAATGAAATGCATATGAAAGGTACAGTTTTTCACAATCCAGCCATTGATGTCTCGTATTGCTATTTTCAATTCCGAAGCCCCTAAACACACAAAATTATATAACTCGAACCCAAAAAAAATATAAAAAAAAACCCCTCAACTTTCTCCAAACTTATCCTCCATCCTTTTCTGATGCAATAAAGACTTGTTTTGGATATTATTCAAGCTTATATATACATATACTTTGTCATACAACTTTATAATTTCATGTTTGTTCTTATATTCTTGACAGGTTTACATTTCTTTGCACTGCAAATGGTGGATGAAAATGATCCTGTTCTATGGCCTGTTTGAGAGAGCGGTAGCGGTTGCGGTTGTGGTTGAAAAAATGGAGTTTTAAAAATAGAGTTTTTAAAATGGAGTTTTTAAAAATGGAAAGTGTTTGGTTAAAACTGTGGTTGAGTTGAAGGTTGAAGAAAAAAGAGTTTTGGTGTTTGGTTTCCAAACTTTCCAAACTGCTTTTAACTTGTGAAATTACTTAAAAGGGTATATATATATATATATATATATATATATATAATTTTTTTAAATATTGTAAATTTAATAATGATAATAGTATTATGAAATTAATAATTCATGAAAAAACAAATATTATTTTTTTATTCTCCCATCAAACTATTTGCAATTTCATCACTGAACATATATTTTTCCTTCCATTTAAGACTCGATCAGTATCTACACATTTTTTTTAAAAATATATATTTTTTAAATTCGACTGGGCCTCACCCGACTAAATGGGTCCCTACCCGAGCTTGGATTTGGCCGATAGCATGCTAACCAGCCAGTTTCACGAAGAAGCGTGAAGCGGTGCCGCTGACTGTGCACGTCTTCTTCGTGGAACTAGGGCGAGTCAAATAGCGCTGACGCGTGAAAGTGGCTTCCAATCGACCACGACGAGAGCTTCAACGAGGATACCGAACGGGTAGAGGAGGCCGATGTGATTATTCCCCGTGGTGGTGGCGTCCGAAATGGTGGCTCGTGGTGGCCGGAAACGACCTTGGAAGGTGGCGGTACTCGTTCACCCGAACCACGACGAGGGCTTCAACGGAGGATACCGACCGGGTAGAGGAGGCCGAGGTGGTTCTTCCCTGTGGTGGTTTCATCGTAAATGGTGGCTCGTGGTGGCCGAGTCGGCGTTGGAAGCTCCGGCCACCATATGTCTGCTTTGAGAGAGAGAGAGAGAGAGAGAGAGAGAGAGAGAGCCATGCGATGGGGTTTTGCATGTAATTTTTTTGCACGCTTTGCATTCTCAAATTTTTGCATGAAAACGGAGATACAAAAAAATGAAACGCGATGGCAAAAGCTCCTATTTCCAGCTTCTCGGAAACCTCCGTTTTGATCAATTTTTTGGTGGGCCCCACATGCTTTTAAATGGCGTTTTGATGTTATCAAACACCATGTTTGCTCCAATCTCCGTTTGGCTCTCCAATCTCCGTTTCAAATGCAGAGCCAAACGGGTGCCTAGTATGCGCCACTCTAGAAAGAAAGAAAGATTCAAAGGCTACAGGGGCAGCACTGACAACCTTAGGTCACTCGACAGTATTCAGGCCAGTACATCCATCAACATCAGTAAGTACAAAATATTTAATCATCAATATCGTAATAAGTTAATTATATTTTTTTGATTGTTCTGAAATTTTTAACATAATATATATAAATATATCAAGAGATTACTCATATAATTTTATCTTTAATCTAACGGTCGGATTAAGAGATATTATTGATACTTTTAAAATTATTTATTATTAAAAAAAACTATTTAGCCGAAACAAAACGGGCGGAACGAAACCGGAACATTTCGGCTGAAAAATCCGAAACAGACCAGAATTTAAACCGAGAAAAAAACAAAATTATTTTATCTTTTTTTAACAAGTACAAAATATTTCGGTCGAAACAACCATTATTACAATATCTGTTTGCCTTTCTTTCCAAAAAAATTAAAATAATATTGTTTTTATTGATTCAAATCAACATGAAATGACTTGTTCAACCCATGACCTAAGCTTTAAGATAGGTCATGACCAAGCCAAGTTTAATTGCTATATTTTTATACGTTGAGTAATAGGTCTCCCGTAACTACCCTATGTGCATTTATTATTTTTATTGTTTATAAATAAATATTGGCAATATTTATCAAAGCTCCAAACGTGATTGTATAGCAGAAAAGGATAGATAGAGATCAAGAAAAGATGTAACCAGCCGGCAGCGTATTAACCTGGTGATCAATAAGGGTTTCTCTCTTTTTTTCTCATCGCAGATTCAAGTTTTGTCAGGCATGCTTGTCACCCTCGCGATGCCTTACATATTCATTGGACTTGTAGGATGTTCAGTGGACCCGGAGATTAGTTGTGATGCTCACAAGCTGGCCCGGACATCCCGGTTATCAAAAAAAAAAAAAAAAGATGTAACCAATGGCCTAATTTAATTATCTTCAAATAATAAACCTTCAATTGTTGAGATGAGGATATCAATTATAAAAGTCTTATAATCAATTATTTGTTGTTAAATTTAGGTTCAAAATTAAGATTCCAACCTAAATCCCAATACCCTCTAGTTTTGTAAGAAGAAGCAGTATCAATTATCAAATACTAACTACTAGGTGCACAATAATTTAAAGGACAGAAAGTTTTATCAACTCATTGTCGGGCTGCTGTATTTCTCTTGCTTTGATTCTGCATAAAAATACATTTCCATGTGCTAATCAAGATTAAGATTCTTTCAAAGGTCAAAGAAGAGAGTTTACTTCTTCAACTAAGATGACAGTCCATTGGAATTGACTTTGCTGCATTAGTCAATGTCTTGTCAGAAACCTAACCCTATGTCTGCTACTGGTTTGGTTGCCATCAGAATTATTTCCTGGTGATGAAGGAGAAGACTCGTGCTTGTTTCTCCTACCGCAACAGCTTGTATTATATCAATATTCAACTATGAAGCAAGAACAATATGATAATGAAAAGTCTTGGTCTACAACAACTTAAAAACAATTATGGACTAACCTTCCCAGCAGATAAACACGGTAGACATCGTACAGGAATTTGGATTGATGAAGATAAAATAAATGCTTGAGTCATCATTCAGAAATTAGATATATTAAAGGAAATGAGGGTAGATATCATATACATTTTCCTGGAAGTTAATAGAGCAAGGGTTTGTAACCATCTAGTTGGTGGCCCAATCATAAGAGGATTACGAGATTTACTTTCTCTGTTGTCTCAGGTTTGAGTTATGTAGTTACTAATATAATGACTACTAAAAGCTTATATAATCGTTAACTTCAGGGTCTGTGGAATTAGTTGAGGTGCGCGCAACCTGACCCGGACACCCATGTTAATAAAAAAAAAAAGAACAAGGGACAAACAGGGTCTTGGCCCCGTGGTCAGTGCAACATTTGTTCCTTTCAGCTACCCGAGTTCGAGCCCTGCCTTGCTCGCCTATCATCCCGCTGTGCCTTACATGCTCATTGAGTTTGCAAGATGTTCAGTGGATCCAGAGATTATTTGTTGTACATGCAAGCCGCCTCGAATGACCCGGTTATAAAAAAAAAAAAACCAAGGGTTAATGGTTTTTATTTTTTGCTGTAGGATTTAAAAATTAATGGACAGTTGGTTGGCAAGCTGTGTAGTCATTAAATATTATTACAAGTTAATCATGAGGGGAAAAAAAAGTATTACAAGGACTAGTTCCTGACAGATATAAGACAGTGGATCTGAAGTTCCATTGCCCAGCTTGACTTGATTTCATAAACAAAATGTATCCTCCAGTAAATGAGCAGCCAAGATATTCAGTAGATGTCCATCAGGATCCAATCCTTGTTTCAGGAGTTCCTACCCCCAATCAAATATACACTTTTGCTCCTCATATGGCCATGAGGCATGCTCCTGGTGTAGCAGGGAAGTGGTCTTCTGGTCTTTGCCATTGCTGCGATGATCCTGCAAATTGTGAGAATATGAAAACTTAACTACAACACTACATTTTCTAGCTAAGACGATCAATTACTCTCTCTCGTAGTTTTTTTCTTTAGTTAACGACTAGCATTTTATTTTATTTTATTTTATTTTATTAGGTGTGATCACTTGCTTTTTGTCCATGCATCACGTTTGGACAGGTTGCTGAAATAGTGAATAGAGGATCTACAAGTAAGCCAAGAAGATCAGTCAGCTGATTTTAATTCTCCAAATATTTTCATTCCCCCCCTTCCTTTCTGCTGCAACATCATTCATCTCACACTAATTAATGTTTGCTGGGTGGGAAAATTGCAGCATGTTTCATGAGTGGAGCAGTATATGCGATATTGATGGGCTCTGCATGCTTATACTCCTGCTGCTATCGCTCGAAATTGAGGGGCCAGTTTGACTTGGACGAGGCCCCTTGTGTGGATTGCCTGGTGCACTTCTGCTGCGAGACTTGTGCGTTGAGTCAAGAGTACAGAGAGCTCAAGAATCGTGGATTTGATATGGGGATAGGTACCATATGTTTATACCTGTTAACATATTTACAAGCTTTCTGTTTTCAAAAACCAGAAGCATATAAAACTTGACGAGATAAATCTTTTCCTAATTATCCCTTCCTTCCATCCTGGCCATAGGCAAGAAATATTGAATCCCTGGTCCCGCTGGAATATTCTGACCTTTAGTTCATGATCATAGCCTAGAGCTACCAGTTGTTCATGTTGGATAGCAAGATGTTAAATACCTGAAATGATAATTTAGCTGATGTGAAACTTGTTCTACATTTACTGGTGTTCGTAGTCTTTAACTTCACCAGTCAAGTTTGTCGAGAGAATTATACAGATTTAAGTCGAAGTTCGTTGACATGGTATTACAGTTTTGTTGATCCAGCGGTCACTAGCTCGAATCTCACTACCCACTACCCTCATTCTATATGATAAAAATTAAACACAAAATAGTATGGATCTGTGTACAAGTTTCAAACCCAAAAGGTTTTCACTTGAAGGATGTATTAGAGAATAATATAAATCATATTAACATTTTAAACTTTTTAGGTGAGATGGTTCGTCGATAATATAAACATATCTGCATTTTTTTTACTCATTGGCTTTCCCTGGTTTTGTTTCTTTAAATCTGATCTTGAGTTTCTTTGATGGATGGAAATTCTGGGACCAAAATAAAGGCTGGGAAGCCAATATGGTAAGATTCCAACAGCGTGGAATTACAACGGCTCCATTTGCGCCACCAGGCATGACAAGATGACAGAGACCCTTCAGTTCATGTTCTGGTTTTTTCTCCGACAGCAACAACTGATACCAGTGCTGCTGCCTATTTTCTTCTGCTACTGCGTTTGTTCTTCCACATGTTTATGTCTTGTATATCGGTTTGCCTATTCGGACTCTGGGTGTTTACTAGCACATGTCATTTTCACATTGGCTACAAGAATTGTGAAAGTTATGTCAATTGATAATACAGTGGTTTTTTTACAGATAATTAAATTTGTCTATATCTTCAATTTAGCATATGATATTTAGATTGTGAATGCTTTTACATTTTAAAGCACAATCATAATTATGAAATACGATAAGTAATAATACACCAATTATAAAATGATGTATATAGTTGGTTTAATATGTCTTGTGGTCAATCGGTTGGTTACACGTAGTATTATTATATTTATATAAATACATATTTATTATTAAAAAAAATCTTAAATTATCTTTAATATTATATAAACAAATATAATATTTAATTTATGAATTTAGAATAAAGATAAAGTCTATGAGATAAAAATATTTTACAAAGAAAAATTATAGAGTTATAATTATGAGATTTTTATTGTATTAAACCATTATTCCTAAAACACATTATAGTTCATACTCTTAAACTCTTAAATACTATATATTTACTAGATCCGTAAAAATTTATGCATATTGATGGTTCATGTAGATTGTCGCAACAACCATTTTTTTCCTCTTAGAGCGTTGCCATCCCCGAAGACGGGAGGAGGTACGTGAAAAAAGGGTTTTTTAAACCATAAAATTATGATTATAATTTTAGAAGTCGCCATCTAATATTAAGATCATTAAAAAACTCTAATTGTTTGTGAGAGTCTAGGTAAGAGAGACTTGTTATGCAAGGAGAAAACGCATCACCCAAGTGCACCCTATTTAAGGCAAGTTGTATTATTGTTTGATTGTTTTTCTATGTCAGATTTTTTTATTTGTTGGTCTATTCTAATGCTTGAAATAGATCTCTCTTCATGAAAGAGTCTCTAACTCACTAGGTCAAAAATCTATCTGTTCTAAGGTCCGAATTTTATCACTGCATTTATTGCACTTTAATATCTTTACAATGTAAGTTTACACCCCGATAATTAAAGTTTACAACTAAAATAGAACAAAATAATTGTTGAAATATTTTTGATATTTTTGCGAACTCTAACGGATAATCATAAACTGATTACAATATCCCATTTTTATTTTAAACATGAGAAAATATACAATTTTTTTGTGAAAAACATATTTGGAAAATTTCTAGATTCGTCTATATGCACGAAAATAAAATATTTTTTTAATACATTTTAATTTTGTTTTTTTATTTTTTTATTTTTTGGGCTTACGACTTAACCCAGATGGGTTGAAACGGCCAAATATTTTGGGGCTGCCCAGCCTAGGTGGCCCAAAATAGCCCACCATTTTCAATAGCTGGGTTGGACACTGCATCCAACCTGAGCATTGCCCACATGCATGTGAACAGTACAAGAAATGGTTGACTTGATATTATCGCCGTGTAGAGGAGGTGCGCTGGTTTTGCAGGTGGCGCCGACACAAAGAATGGTTGTGGATGGTGGTTGCATAAAGAGAAGGAAAGATGCTGCAATGGAGGGGAAAACGATGTTGTTGCTGCTTATGTCGTCGAAGGGGAGGAAACTGCAGTTGCTGTCACTGAAGGATACAAAAGAGTTATGTTCAGTGCCAAGGAGTTGCTACTGGTTGGCTGTCGGATGAAAACACAGCTGTTGTTTAGGAAAAAGGAAGAACTGGACTACTACTAACAGTGGAGAAGGATACGATTGAGGTTGCCGATTTTGAGGAAGAAAAAGACATGACCCGCCGGCGTTGAGGAAGAAGAAGTTACCAACCCGCCGACGATAAGGAAGAAGAAGGTTAGGACAATGACTTGGGATGGTTTGTAGGTTGCTCGCAGTTTATTTTTTGTGTTTTGTTTTCGGTATCCCTTCCTCCTTCCATATGCTTTTCTATTTATCTACATTTGTGTTTTTCATCGTTCTCCTCTGTGTTTTTGTCATTTTCCCCCTCTCCGTATGCTTTTTTCTGTTACTCCCCCTTTTTTTTTGTATCGTTCGCTTGTAGGTATTTATAGGAAGAAGAACAACCTATCAAATGCTTCTTGCGTGCAGACATGAGTGACCTATTCAACTTTTGTGATGATGAAGACGACAGTGGTGTGTTTGCACTTTTCAGACCACAGAACAACGCAATCACGTTTGCAAATCTTGATGAATGACATGAGTACAATTTGATCCTTTGATTTATAATTATAATTATTTTTTATTGCGTTCTTAAAATTTTTAATTTTATGCAATTTTATCCCCGCTAAAATTTAATAGCAGCTTTAAATTTACGTGTCTTTTTTACTTTAATTCCTAGTCTTGGATTGATGCAATTTGACCCTCAATTTACCAATTTTCTTCAATTTCATCCCTCATCTCATCCATTTGACTTGACAAAATTCAATTTGTTGTCTGAAAAATCCAATCTTCTCAATTAAATCTGAATTAAGCTCTGAACTTATTTTTTTTACCAATTAACCCCTTAATAAAATTAATTTGACCAATTTAATAATTAAGTCCTTGCACTTACTTAAATCCTTCAATTGGACCCTAAATTAATTCTTAAACACAATTAAATTCTAATTTGGTCCATGTTTAAATCAAATTGACCTATTAAAATGTAATTATGACTTTCAAATTAATTTTTATGCAAATTTATCTAATAATCATTTATTTTAACCTTGAATATGTTTTTTTCTACATCTTTGGGCACAATAGAGGTACGATTAGTCTCTCGAATATGTTCAAAATTTCCAATTTGATTTTTTTTCAAACGACTACCTTTTTTTTTTTTTTTTTTTATAGAATAACCCAGAAATGAATTATGACATAGATTACTATTAAAGACAAGATATATGAACGACTTGTAGTTTGTGACGACCCAACTTTTAAGCAAATATTTAAAACGGATAAAAAATATTTGATTTCAGGCAATCTTTATATAAAGCCTAAGAACTTTAATAATTCCCAAAAAAAAACATTTATTGTTTCTATTATGTGTATATATTTCGAGAAACCCAACATAAATATCCACCTACCTATTGATATAGAATAAAAATCTTTGCAAGCTTCCCTTGTTGTAGAGCATCTTTACTAACATTAAAAGAGAAAAACTGAGTATGCAAGTATTACAGGCAGCTTCTTATCCGTAAACCATATTGTCTAATTATGTGTTCTTCCACACTTAAAACTAGCTTCTGTAATCAAATATTAAAAACAATCCAGCACTCACAAGTATATTGTCATTATTATTAAAAATAAAATCCATATTCGTTTTTTAAATTAAGGACTTTAAAAATATTCAGCCCTTCCACCCTACATTTTATTTTATTTTATTTTATTTTATTTGGGCATGGTGATAACTGATACGAATAAAATAATCCAGCACTCGCAAGTATATTGTCATTTTTTATTAATTGTTTATTTTAATATATTTATATAAACGTTAATATCTCTGTGATAACAACTAGCGCCTGTAGCTCAGTGGATAGAGCGTCTGTTTCCTAAGCAGAAAGTCATAGGTTCGACCCCTATCTGGCGCGTTATTTCTTTTTATTACTGACTTCTGACTTCTATTTTCCTGACTTCTTGCTTTTTAAAAGTAGTTTTTATTTAAAAAATATTTTTTTTTCCGGCTTCAGATCCCATGAAAGGAACTTATCTTCTTCCCTGCTGGGCACAAGCATGCGTGTCAGTAACAAGACAGCAAGAACAGAAGCAGTGAGCAAGAGAAGCACTTCAAATGGGGTCGCTTGCTTGGCTTCGTCTTCTGTTCTTCCATCAGCTCTTCGATTGCGATGGTGTGCTTGTTGATACTGAGAGAGATGCACATGATTTCTTTCAACGATACTTCTCTTTGATTATCCTCTCAGTGAAGAGAGAAATGAATTCATAGCTTCACTTCATGAGCGAAAGACAGAGTTCTTCATGGCCCTTCTTGAGAAGAAATTGTTACCTCCTCGACCAGGCGTTGCAAAGTAAGTGCCTTCATTTCGCTAATTCATTCACATTTCAAACTTAACATGAGTTATGTCCTAGGTTGCGAGTTATCAGTTTTCTTATTCTTTTTTCAGTAATTAATGTCACAACGATTGCTCGAAAAGTAGTTCCATGCAACCTAGGTTTTGCAGTTGATATTAAGAGGATGATTTGGATTATGGTAGCAGGAGATGCATCAAAAGTTATTTTTTATATCAAAACGATTCGAAAACATAGAAAAAAAAAGAAATTTGACCAACAAAACAGACCCTAAATCTGCATCTCTGCCATTCAAAACTGTTAAGTACCGTAGGTCTGAGTTTCATTTCCTTAAGAAACCTAACTCTTGCGTAATGTGTTGTGGTATGCAAGCACATTCATTTCTGTTAGCTTTCTTATATTCATAAAATTTCTTGTGTTTGAACTTCAAGGTTTGGATGAACTTTTAAATCTCGCTACTGTGGTTATAAAATTTCATTGGAAAATTATATGGTACTAATTCTAAGATGCTTTGCAAATTTTTCGATGGCCAAACTAATATTTCGCTGGGACCTGAACGAGCAGAAAAGATCAATATATTTGCAGGAGATGTTGTTCCCCGGAAAAAGCCTGATCCGGTACACTTTATATCTCTTGATGCTGAAGTAATACCATCAGGGTTTGGTTTTATGCACTTGAAACCACATATTTCAATTGCATAAAACGAAACCCTGATGGTATTACTTCAGCAGCAAGAGATATAAAGTCCTGGACAGGGTGTGGTGTGATGGCAAAGAGTTTGCGATCTGCACAGCAGGTCTCGAGTTCGAGTCAGGACATGCTTTCCTTGTAAGAACTTAGAATAGTCGGGGTTTTACTCTCTCACTTGGGCCTACAAAGCACGTTTTCCACAGGTGAGTTTCCTCGTATCCAAAAAAAAATCATCTTCATGTCTCCCATTGATATAAAGACTAGAAATGGAATACGAAGTTGCAACTTTTGAATCTCATCTTTATTTGTTACTCGCTTGATTTAATCTAAAATGATTTCTGCTTGAGGAAAACAATGGATTTGATGCGCTGCTGCTTACTAAATTGTCTCTCTTCAACCTCACAGGGCATTTATACATTAGCAGCCACCACCCTGCGAGTTCATAATGCCTTTTCCAAGCTTTCTCTTGATATGTTCTGCTTCTTAAATTGACAGAGAAATTTATGCATGTTCTTGTCATATGCCTAGTTTCCTAAATCTTGCATTCATTAAGCAAGTTAAGAGGCTATCATCTCTTAAGAAAATGCTTTCATTTTCATCTCTGCAGCTGTGTAGTGGTGGAGGACAGTGCAATAGGTCTTGCAGCAGCCAAAGCTGCTGGAATGAAGAGTGTAGTGTCGAAGAGCGTGTAAGTTCCTTTTTTATGCATCTCGATCCCTAATTCTAAGCCCATCTTTTAATGATTATTGTTATTTAAAAATATACTCTAATTTTTAAAAAAGCTACTTAGAAAAATGAAAAAATTATATTCAAATATAATGCTTCTTCATCTAATAGACTTCAACACTAGTTTTCAAATGAACAATATAATTTTCTTTCTTTTAAATATAAGCACTTTTTAGCAATATAAAATATATTAAGATTTCATATTTTCATATATATTTAGTTAAGTGTCTTAAATTTAATTTTTATAATAAATCTTATATTCTGATACCACACTAACATAGACACAAGGAACTCTGACAGAGTGGCTTAACACGACCAAGTTTATGGGACACTCAATAGCTACTCACTGGAGTCGTGTCTATTGGATGATAAACAAAGTTTCTAGTTATAAGAAAGAGCTTGAAGAACAGAGAATTTTAGACAAACAAGTTTTTTATTGAAGATGACTTCACCTTTGAGAATAACTCTCTTCGGGTTCTGCCTTGTAACATTACACACAACCTCTATTTATACAAGTTTTGAGGTCTTTGATTACATAAGAAAGCACTCACCTAATAGTACACCACTAAATGACAAGACAAGTGGTTGCTTACATCACTAATTACATAAGAAAGCACACACCACTACATGACAAGACAAGTGGTTGCTTACATCACTGATTACATAATAGAGCACTCACCTAATAGTACACCACTACATGACAAAGACAAGTGATAAGTATCAACCAACAATAGGTTCATGATCTGGAGAGAGATTCTGATCTGATAGGTTATCCTGGACTTGTAGGGCCAAATCATAGTCATCATATGCAATCATTTTCTATCTCATGTGGTTTCAGAAGTGTTGAGATTCCTAAAATTATCTGATTGATTTTTTTTTATTTTTGTACTTCATTCTCAGGTCATGGAGATGATCAGAATAGTGAGGGTCATAAAAGTCATAGTCCAGTTCTTCATCAGGATCTGTGCCTTTAGGCCGTAATTCATCGGGAATAATGTTGTTCTTGAGGCACACCGTTTTTTGCATGGTCCCAAGTTCTGGGAGGTTTGTAAGGGGTTGTTCATATAGGGAGTACGAATGCGTTGTGTAGTGGGTAGCTTGTGAAAAACTCATAACCAAATTGTCTGTTGAAGCCTTGAAAGGTCTGTGGAATATGAAAATAGAGAACAAATAGGCAAAGGCTTGTTTAACAGACTTAGGTCGGGCTGTGTTTTGATATACTTTAATCCAACAAGGGTGTGGATGAGGCCATTGGGATTTTTCATGTTGGAGAAGGGAGATCCATTGTGTGGGGTTGTGGAACCAAGTGAGGAACTTGAAGGTATAGTACCAAGAGTCCGCTGGTCAAGAAGTCCTGAGAAGGCTGGCAAGGAAGTAATCAATGGGAAATTCTATAGCAATATGGTACAGGTGACAGAGGTACCATAAAAAAAAGTAAAGTTCTTTAGGGAACATGTCAGATGGTTTGAAGGTGAATAGGTGGATGAAAGGATATTTGGGATGAATGCCTAAGCTTTGGAAACAAAGTGAGGATGCATCATAGTTGAGAAGAAGGTGATCTTGGAGGCTAAATAGTTTGTCTTTAGCTTGCTGGTTGAGAGTATGGTTAAGGATCATTTCTTGAGCAAGAGGAGGTAAATCTTCTGTGGGGAAATCTCGGTCAGGTGGAGGTGGATTGGAAGAGGAAGCCATAAGAATCAAGAGAAGGAGTAGTGTTTGTGATTTAGGTGGTCTGGTGAGCATATCTGGGATTAGATTCTTGTTTCCCTTTATATGCTCGACAGTGAAGGTGTATTTTGAAAACCATTCTGCTAGTCTTAGAAGCTGTGGATGAGGAAGCATCTTGTGTTTGAACTGTAGCATTTTGGGAAAAGAGGAACAATCCATGATTACTTTGAAGTGGTAGGCTGCCAGGTGGAACTCGAACTTTTGGATGCCATACTTTACAGCTAGGATCTCTTTGAAAGTGGAGTGGTAGTGGGTTTCTGACTCCTTGAAAAACCCGCTTTTGTAGCCATATATGTGTCGGTGGCCTTCTTTGTCTTCAAGTAGCACGGCACTCCAATATTTGTCACTAGCATCAGTCTGGAGTATACGTTGCCCTATTGATGGAATGACTAAAACAGGTAGATGTTGTGTGGCTATCTTTAGTTGTTTGACTGCTTGTGTCTGTTTTTCTGTCTAGGGCGTCTGGTGTGGCGTTTTCTGAGGAACTTCCATTTCTTCTGGCGACCATTAAAAGAAGATATGTGGATTTTCTTGAAATGCCTTTTCTTTTTCATGAAACAATTGCAATCAGCATTGTTTGAGCATTTAATCATCAGATCTGGTCGTTTACAGGCACGGAGCATAGTTTTATTAGGCTGTAATATCTTGGTGAAATACTTGTGTGGATCACACATTTTGTTGAGTGCTTCCAACACCTGATGAAAGATCGTGCTAAGAGATTGGTTGTCAATGACTTCTTTTTGGATTTTGAATAGTCTGAACGTTTCATCAGCCACATCTCTAGGTATGGAGGCCAAAAAGGCATGCTTGAGACTTGGATCATCAGGACCAGAGAGAATATGGTATCGTTGGCACATCTCTTTAAAATGTCTTTCAAGATCAGATCTCAAATAAGAACAACACTTCATTTTGAAGTACTCATACCTTGCGATTTCTTTGTCATTTAAAGCTTCTCCAAGAAATTCATAATGGAGCCAACCCAGAGCTTCAGAAAGAGACACACTGTTCACAAATTGTATTTGCCGATAATCTCCTAAGGCATGAAACCAATCCCATAAGGTGCCAGAGAACTTTGCAGAGAATTGTTGTAATGCATCCCGAAGGGTTGCTCCATCCTTGAGCATATAACTAGTCAGCCATGAATGGAATTCAAGCATTCTATCTCGCCATTTTACTCGTGGAATGTCATCCAAAGTAAAATATTCACATGTATTTGAAGAATGGATATGAGGTTGATAATGGCGAGGGTTAAGATTTACTTCATCATCACTGCTGACTGGTTCATCCACACTATCTCTGGTGGTAAAGGTTGGTGGAGGCTCTTGCCTAGTCATGTACCCATGTCCCAAGACAAATCTAAGTTCAGAATCATTCATCGTGGTATTCAGTACAAAACTCATTTTCTTCCATATACAATTACCCCTTCACTCTATGAACTCCAACCTTCACTCCCAGACCATATTGCCCTCATCAAAGCCCAAATCATTCAACACTCATGTTCAAACTCTCACCAGGAATTTCTTGTTAAATGTTCTCATCCCTTATGGTAAAATCCGCAGTTTTTTATTAGGCTTCCTTTCAAGCTTAATGAAGACATCAATCCCACAAAAGCTAGTCACACCGGAATGAATCTGAGCACAAGATGCTAGCTCAAGAAGAATGTGCTCAATTACAGGCCCAAGGATTAATTGAACCCACAGACTCCTCATGGTCTTGCGAAGCCTTTTATGTTAATAAAAGGTCTGAACAAAAACGAGGCAAGCTCAGGTTGGTAATTAATTATCAGCCCTTGAATCATTTTTTAAAAGATGATAAATTCTCCTTGCCAAATACCATGACATTATTTGCGAACCTCCACAATGCCAAAGTGTTCTCCAAGTTTGATCTTAAAGCTGGCTTTTGGCAACTTGACATTCATCCTGAAGACAGATACAAAATAGGTTTCTGCATACCAGACCATCATTATCAATGGCGAGTCATGCCCTTTGGTCTCAAAGTAGCACCTTCCTTATTTCAAAAGGCCATGATTAAAGTATTTGAACCTCTACTTCAATCAGCTTTAATCTACATCGATGACGTGTCACTTTTATAAAAAGACGAGGTGTCACATGTTATGCTGTTAAAGCAATTTGCATAGCTCATTCACCATCATGATATCATGCTTTCTGAAACCAAGATGCTTATCTGTCAAAAGGAAATTGAATTTCTTGGTATGATTTTTACAGATGGTGCTTATACACCTGGCACCCATATAGCTGAAGAACTCCAAAAATTCCCTGATGGCCCCCTCACTAGAAGACAAGTCCAACAGCTCTTGGGCATTGTCCAATATCTCAAAAATTTTATTCCCCGAGTTGCACAAATGACAAGGCCACTCCAGCTCATGTTGAAAAAAGATGCAGATCCCTGGACAGAAAAACAGACACAAGCAGTCAAACAACTAAAGATGGCCACACAACACCTACGTGCTTTAGTCATTCCATCAACAGGGCAACGTATACTCCAGACTGATGCTAGTGACAAATATTGGAGTGTCGTGCTACTTGAAGACAAAGAAGGCCACCGACACATATGTGGCTACAAAAGCGGGTTTTTCAAGGAGTCAGAAACCCACTACCACTCCACTTTCAAAGAGATCCTAGCTGTAAAGTATGGCATCCAAAAGTTCGAGTTCCACCTGGCAGCCTACCACTTCAAAGTAATCATGGATTGTTCCTCTTTTCCCAAAATGCTACAGTTCAAACGCAAGATGCTTCCTCATCCACAGCTTCTAAGACTAGCATAATGGTTTTCAAAGTACACCTTCACCGTCGAGCATATAAAGGGAAACAAGAATCTAATCCCAGATATGCTCACCAGACCACCTAAATCACAAACACTACTCCTTCTCTTGATTCTTATGACTTCCTCATCCAATCCACCTCCACCTGACCGAGATTTCCCCATAGAAGATTTACCTCCTCTTTGCTCAAGAAATGATCCTTAACCATACTCTCAACCAGCAAGCTAAAGACAAACTATTTAGCCTCCAAGATCACCTTCTTCTCAACTATGATGCATCCTCACTTTGTTTCCAAAGCTTAGGCATTCATCCCAAATATTCTTTCATCCACCTATTCACCTTCAAACCATCTGACCTGTTCCCTAAAGAACTCTACTTTTTCTTATGGTACCTCTGTCACCTGTACCATATTGCTATAGAATTTCCCATTGATTACTTCCTTGCCAGCCTTCTCAGGACTTCTTGACCAGCGGACTCTTGGTACTATACCTTCAAGTTCCTCACTTGGTTCCACAACCCCACACAATGGATCTCCCTTCTCCAACATGAAAAATCCCAATGGCCTCATCCACACCCTTGTTGGATTGAAGTATATCAAAACACAGCCCGACCTAAGTCTGTTAAACAAGCCTTGCCCATTTGTTCTCTATTTTCATATTCCACAGACCTTTCAAGGCTTCAAAAGACAATTTGGTTATGAGTTTTTCACAAGCTACCCACTACACAACGCATCCGTACTCCCTGTATGAACAACCCCTTACAAACCTCCCGGAACTTAGGACCATGCAAAAAACGGTGTGCCTTAAGAACAACATTATTCCTGATGAATTATGGCCTAAAGGCACAGATCCTGATGAAGAACCAGACTATGACTTTTATGACCCTCACTATTCCGATCATCTCCAAGACCTGAGAATGAAGTACAAAAATAAAAAAATCAAGCAGATAATTTTGGGAATCCCAACACTTCTGAAACCACGAGATAGAAATGATTGCAGATGATGACTATGATTTGGCCCATACAAGTCCATGATAACCTATCAGATCGAGAATCTCTCTCCAGATCATGAACCTATTGTTGGTTGATACTTATCACTTGTCTTGTCATGTAGTGGTGTACTATTAGGTGAGTGTTCTATTATGTAATCAGTGATGTAAGCAACCACTTGTCTTGTCATATAGTGGTGTGTGCTTTCTTATATAATTAGTGATGTAAGCAACCACTTGTCTTGTCATTTAGTGGTGTACTATTAGATGAGTGCTTTTTTTGAGTTAACAATGTTATTCTTTATGATAATTTTTAATTCAAGTTAAATAAAATTACTATTCTACAATTAAATTAGATTCTTATGAATATAAATTTTTATGTCGTTTACTATAACTCATGGTTTTGATTTGTGAAAACAGCTAAGATTCTCATATATATATATATATATTGATGTTTCAAAAATCCTGAAACAGACAAAAAAAACCTGGAACTGTCGGGCTCCCACAGGAAGGCAAACAGACAGGCGTGAACATCACTCGTTGACAAATGGAGTTGTATGAGACCAAATGGGGTTTATTATAGAGACACGTGTACAAGCATCCAACATAATTTCTTGAATTACATTTTCACAGCTATACTATGAAGCTGTTGGAATTTAGTCCATGCTCAGCTACCAATCCTGGCTGCACTCGATCTAGATACAGACTCTGCTTTAATCATGTTAGACTTGGCAGCATCCAGTAACGAGTCTGCCTCGAGGGCTTTGCTGAAGCAGTACTTGGCCTCCTCCCACCGACCCTCAGCTACAAACACCAGACCAAGATTGTTGAAGGCAGGAGCATAGCCAGGCTGGAGTTCGAGAGCCTTTGTAAACATGGCCTTAGCGCGGTCGTATTTCTTTTGCTGCCGGTAGAGATTTCCGAGGTTGGAGAACACTGCGTGTGCTTGTTCAGGTGTTGCCCGTGCCAACGCTTGCTTGTAGACATCTTCCGCTTGTGAGGGTTCTTCTGATAGTTGTATTGAGATACCTGATGAACATTTAATTGTAAGCCCGTCGAATGATTTCGAACGGAAAGAAATTATAGAAATAAATGATCATAAATCTGCGTGTACCAAGATTTGACCACATGTAGCAGCATTCTCTAGAGCGGGAAGCTGCAACCTTGAGATACTTCTCTGCTTCTTTAAATTGTCGGGAACAGAGATAATGCAGACCGAGTTGGTGCCACTGCACCCCATCATCAGGATCCTCAGCAATTGCCTAATTAAAATAACAGTGAATAATTGAGAATTTTTATTTTAGTTAAGAGTTAAAAGGTATACTTTATGTAAAGGGTCCATTTTTTTAGTCCACACACGTTAGATCCTGCATGAAACCTAAATCCATCCAGAAGATGGCAAGATTATTCTCACTCCACTGCAAAGAAGTTCTTTCAGGTGCCATTGTTCATCATTTCATATTCGTTTTGTGAATCATAAATTTTCTTTTTCATCAAGGGACAATTGTAATCAGAAAAGGTGATATAAATGAACAGAATGCAATCATAAATGATTTTGCAAGTATTCATTATAACTAAAAAGCAAGATTAGGATGAAGCATCGTTCTTTCTTTCTTTTTTAGATACACCTTGTTCTGCTCTATAATTTATCAGTTCAGAGAGCATGGACCGCACTACTTTACTAAGATTAATAAGAATTAAAAGCACGAGCTTCAGGAAAGATCAAAATGTGCATAAATTTAGTGTTCTGTGAAAGAACATAGAAGTTTTAAATTGTAGTGAGTTACCATAATTATTTGATAGTTTCCAAATGTAGTTTAAATTAATTATGCAATAGGGGAAAAAAAGTACCTGCTTCAAGCTGTAGAGAGCACACTCTTCCACCTCCATCAACTCATTTGATTCTGTATCAAATGCTGCAGCAATCTCGTGCTGGGCCTTGTGAACCATGCCAAGTCCAGCCCATGCAATGGGAAGATCAATTGGAACAGAATCTCCCTCTCTTAATATTGAAGCCATTTCATTTCCTGCCAAGGAAAGTTGTTCGCTAGGATCTTGAGACCTTTCTGCATCCTTTATTCGGTGAACTGCCACAGCATATCGAGTAGACATACAGTTGGGCTCCAGTTTCGCTGCCTGGAAAGCAACAAGGATAACAACAAATTAATAACTTCAGATCCACAATTTTAACACAAAAATTGAGAAGGAAAAGAAATGTTGACATATGAAAGCATCAGCAACCAGAAGAGTAGCTAATTATCTCATTTAGAAGATATTAAAAAAGGAAGAAGCTTTCCAATTGTTCATGATCAGAACTTTTATCTTTTTTTCCCCTGGTTTATCATAATATCAAGGAAACCAATGAACAACCTCAACAATGAAGCAATAAATGACAGTAGCAATGAGCCACTAGCACCTTCTCCAAGCACTTGCTGGCACTTCTGTGGTCACCAATCATGAAATATGCATTAGCAAGATTAGCCCAAATATGTGCTGCTTTTGGTTCCAGTTTAAGTGCTGCTAGTAAACACTCCTTCGCAACATTGACAGCTTCAGCCTGATCTACAGAAGCACCTTCACCAGCATTAGCCCCAGCACCTGAGAAGTTAGGAAGAGGGAGCTGTAGTCATGTGAGTTACATCAACCATAAATGAATAGCAAATGAAGTAAAAGTCGATTGAACTATTCACTACATCGTAATATTCAACGCAAGAAATTAATGTAAAAAGTCAACAAAGGTCAAAGATACATGAAGCTAAAACTCGATTGAAATATACCTGCAACAACCGAACCATATTTAGAGAGAAGAACGGCAGCATAGTTCACAAGGGACGAAGGATGGTTTTGATCTTTAAGGATCAAATCTTGAAAACATTTTGCTGATAGTTCCAAATTTCCACTGCAAGCATATCAACGAATGAGAAAGATGCAGGGAGAATATATTACCGAAACCATAACCGTAGTATAGGTGTTCAATTGCACATCTCAATAAAAAAAGTGATGATATTAGAGCAACCAGAACACATGCATTCAATGAGTGATCCCAACAGTACCCAAGCAAATTAATTTATTTTAACACCATTGTAAAGCAAGTAAAGATAACCGAAACTAAGAAGAGAATTTTAAGATGCCTGGTTGGTCATCATCGCTCACATATGAGATCAATGCAGAAGTTTCAAAAAAAATTCAACCATCCTTTGCAGAAAGCAACTTAGTCATAGCTATACTAACTGAGGTAAATTGAAAAAAAATGCTATGCTGGCCCATTTCAGAACTTTCAAAAAGCTTTCAAAAGAAATAAGAATGTGCTTTGAATCCTCTCACCAAAGCTGAGATAAAGTGGTCAAGATTGCTCGGAAATGATCATAAATAGTAGATATTTTATATTCACAGCTAAAGATAGCTTGTTGAATGAGATTCATCTAATTTATAATTATGGTCTATTAGATCCAAATACCTATGATTTCTAGTCCCAGCTTTTTCAAATTATTGTGACATATACTCAAAATATTCCTTGTTTTTTGGCTTCATCATTAAGCCAATGCTGCAATTTATCTACAATCAGTAGCCAATGTTAAGATAAACGAGGTTGAGTGGATAACCAAAGAGCATAAACAGCAATTTCTTACTTTTGCAGGAATGCAATCCCCAAGTTTGCAAGGCAATCGTAGTTGTTAGGATCAACAGCCATCAACGCAGACAATACTGAAACAGCACTCTGAAAAGACAAGATGCAGCATACCAAGATCATGAAACATCAACTCTCATCACAAACAACAAAAGGATCGTTAGTGATTATACCTGCACACGGCCAGATTTAAGAAGCATCAAACCTAGGGTGTTCCAAACAGCTACTTGTCTAATATCCGACTGCATCGACTCCTTCAATTTAAACAGAACGTCCTCAAGCTCTTGCCCTTCAAGTTCCTTCTCCAAGCTATTATCGCCACTAGTTTCCAGCAAAATACACTACAGTACACACATTTAATAACACGCATCACAAATTTTATCGAAATAATAAGTAAAAAAAACCTCGCGTGGTGAATTTGAGCTAACGAAAGCAATTTCACATAACAAGATAAAACGAAATGCACAGCAAAAAATAACCAAACCTGGGCGTGGTGAATTTGAACCAAGGACAGCAAATCCGGCCGAGCTACCTCAGCCTCGCAACGAAGCAATATCTCTTCAGCCTTCTCATAAGCCAGAATCGCCTAAATCAAAACAAAGTTAACTAACATGAAACAAATCGAATCAATCAAAGAACAAGACAAATTAATTGTGCTCCGAAAACTAACCTTTTGAGGTTGGCTTAATCTTTGGTACATTAATCCAAGTATAAAATGCGCATGTGCATTCTTCGGCATCTTCTTCGCAACATGTAACAAGCCCTAAAGAAACCCCCCAAAAATTAAATTAATTAATTAACCAGAATGTTATCAATTCATTAATTACAAAAACGAAACTCACTGTTTTGAGACTGCTAACTCTCTCCTCACGAGAGGAAGAAGGACCTTGGCTAGGCTGATCGTTATCATTATCAGGTCCGTAATCGAGAGAGTTGTCTAATTTACTGCTACGTGAACGTGATTTACCTAATTTACTGCTTGATTTTTTACTTTCAGTAACTTCTACGGTGGCGTTGCTATCTGCTTCTTTGGATGTTAAGTTAGGTTTGCTATCCTGTGCTTCGTCGTTAAATTTCGTGAGGTCAGGTGGTGAGAAATGGAGGGAGTCGGTGGTGTCGGATTCAGGGGGGTTGGCATTGAGGTCGGCTAACATGGCGAGTTTGTGAGGAGGTTGGGGGATATATGAGGAGGTTTCTGTGGAGTTGGCGTCTAGGGTTAGGAGCTCTGGTTTAACTGAATGCTGAAGGACCCGCGCCCGGGGTTGCGGTTGCGACATTTTGCGTCGGAGGTTGGTGCGGGGGAGGAAGATGGAGGCTCTATTTTAGGTCATTGAGAACTGTCTAGGTGGTTGGGGTACAGATATATACGTATGCAATTGGGTGTGTTCACTAGGCTGCGTTGGGCCTCAACTTTGACTTTCAATTTGAAGATATTCATTGAAATTTTTAAATTAAAGGTAACGTGAATAGACGGTATTTACAAAAATAAAATAAAAATATATGACCCAAAAATCTGAAATATTATACTTTATAAAAATATCAAAAAAATTAATTTAAAAATAAATCAAAAAAACTTAATGCCAAACAGAGCCTTATACCGCTTACTTTAGTTTCTAGCTACCGATGGGCTCGTGCTAGTTGCATTCAAAAGTTTTTCTTTTCATCTGAAAGCTAATTTCAAGGAATTAGAAGATCTTTTGGTCGCGGAGAGGTTAATATTGAAATTTATTTAGCTGTTTTATTGATTATATTTAATTAAATCAAATTATATATCATACCACCGAGCGTGTAGGTCAGTTGGCAGAGGACTGTCCTGACTTAACCAAGGTCTCGAGTTCAAGACCTTGGGTATGCAGCGGCCCAATGTGGAAGAGCTTTGTCGTCCTTAAGGGTCTTACCCGGCTCAAATCCGGTCTCACCCGGCTCAAATCCGGATTAATCGGCAGTGGCCGGACACCGAATGGTTATACCAAAAAAAAATTATATATCATAAAGTAAGCATGCTTAAAATTAATCAATTAACATAATTTAACTAAAAAAAAATCTTCAAAATATTTGATTAAAAAAATTCAAGACAACCGGATTATTTTTAAAGTCAACGAGAATCTTATAAAAATAAAATAAAATAAAAAATAGAATTACAAAGATAAACCCTAATAGATAAATACATGAATTGCCGTGTTAAAAAACTCTTAAAATCCTAGATTCAGGTTATTAAATTGCAGTAGTAACTGTATCATACAACTTTACTTTTAAATTGCCGTGCTAGGTGGATGCAAACCCTAGCATTACCAGCAAGCAGAGTGTTTCGTAACTGGAAAATTAATCATCAGCAAAACCATATCCTAAAATAAGAATTGGGAACATAATAATTATTGTGATTTAGGGAAAACGGAGGAGAAATGAAATGAGACAGGGAAATCCTAACATACTCTTTTGGACGCCTAAAACTAAAGGTCACTGAAACAGAGAAATAACCATCTTTGTACACTGGCTTGGGATCCCGGGAATCTCTCCATCAGATAAACGCAAAAAAGAGACATCAGACGGAATCTAAACATGTCCTATATCTACCTTTCAACGGTACAGAGAGGTGATTGGCGGCAGCACCAGCATGCATGAGAAGAGTTGGCAAAACGGAAATACGATTTCTTCTCAGGTAGCTGCTGCCGCCACGGAGTTTGAGGATGCGTCGCCGGCGGATGAACCCGAGGGCGCGAGCAGCCAGCCCTTTTTCTGGGCACTCTCTTCGTAGAAGCTAAATTTCTCCTCGGCATTTGGGATGTCAAGAGCCAGATCATCCATTCCATCCTTGATACGGTTGAAGCCTTTGGTCATCTGATTGATGGTGATCAGGCCTTCATTGAAACACACTTGAAGCAGATCCAGCATCCTGTCATTCTTCTTCTCCATTGCCATGACCAGTGCCTTCTTCACCACCTCGTGGTTAAAGAAAGGCATGTCGAGATCGCGAATACATTGGCAAGCCTCGCCAATGACACCCCCGCTTTCATACTCCTCCAGTAGCTTTAATATCTTGTCCTTTGCATCTTCCACAGCCCAGCCAGTTCCACCCCCCCAACACCTCAAGAGCCTCTCCCCAGCATGGCGGGCGGCAGTAAGGGATCGAGCCATGCGCACCGTCTCACTTCCACTGCAGTTTGGTGCCAACTTGCTGCCTATCTCCTCTAGATTCAAAGGAGCCAAGACATCATCAATTACTGCCCTGGCTAGAAACAGTGCAAGTTCATTAGAAGCATCCAAGATGTCCAACGCTGTATCTTCTGCAGATTCCACAAGCATGACAAAACCGTTAACTATATCATCAGTTGAAAATATCTCAATGTGAAGGGCTGACAGTAGCACAGACGCCATTTCCTTCTCCCTATTCTTCCTGTCCATGGCAAGGGTGATGAGCCTTTTCAAGAAAACTGGATTATACTCGGGCATTCCAAGATCTTCGAGACTTCGAATCAATTCAGGGATGTCGTCCGAGAGAAAATACTCATGAATTATTGTCACAACCTCCTCCTTAAACTGCTTTACCTTTTCATCTTCAGCTTGTATCGTTCCATCTTCACCTGAAGATTTCATGAATGAAGCATCAAGCCATCCTTCAGCAATAGCTTTGGGGACAAGGGATTGAAACAAGGATTTGGCAGATGGAATGTCAAGAGCAAGGTCATCAAGGCTCTCTGCCAATCGAGCAAAGCCCTTTGCCATTTGACTGGAACTTATCAGGCCTTCTTCAGAAGCTTCCTTCAACAGCTTCCATATAAGTGGTTCTGCAGTTCGGATCTCCATAGCAAGCACCAAAGCCCTCTTAACAACCTCATGATGAAAGAATGAAACTCCCAACTCCCTTATGCACCTGCAGGCTTCAAAAGCATCTCCACTCTCCACATATTCCCTCAACAGATCCGCAATTTTTTTCTTCACTTCCTCCACAGTGATGTGGGTACTTCCACCCCACTTCCTCTCCACAAGTTCTGCATGATGTGGAGCTGAAAGATAGCTCTTTTCAGCAGTTTGGAGAACTTGAAATCCTTTTGAGGATTCAGGCAAGCTTTTCTTTGCTCTGGTGAGGAAAGCGGGAGGAAGGATATCATCAACCACAGCACGAGCTACGAATAAAGCAAGGATGTCAACTGCATCCAGTATGTCCACTGCAAGATCATCAGCAGACTCTAGAAGTATGACAAACCCATCTCTGATTTGGGATGGGCTGATGACATCAGCATACAGTGCAGAAAGCAAAACTGAAGCCATTTCCTTCTCCTTATCATGTCTGTCCATGGCCATGGAAACAAGTCGCTTGATAAAGTACAGATGATATTCGCTGGACCCAAGTTCTCTGAGGTCAGATGCAGCCACTTCCACATCACCAGTGCTAAAGTACTCCTCTATTATTGAAACAACAGCCTTCTTGTAGTCATCTAAAGGATCTGAGATGGTTGCCCCAACAAGCTGATACGGCTCCTGTTCAATGGTAGGACAGAAGAGGTCAAGCAAACAAGAAAAAGAAATACAGTTTCCCTATAAAACTTAGCTGCAGGCATATTCATTAACCCAAAAGCCTTGACAAACCCAAGATGATTCCAAACGAGTATGGATGGATAAATCACATTGCAAGTAGAGACTTACCTCTCCACTGTCATAATTAGGATCACTCCGATCAATATGGGATTCACCATCAGTGTCCAGCAGTTTTCCCCATGTGCCCTTACCACCACCACCATCTTAAACCATCAAAAAGAAGACACACTAATTAGCATGAAGATGTCCTGAAACTCTTATATAAAACAATGTGTCCAAGTCAAACAAATACATTCTTTATCTATCAGCCATACTTGCAGGATTGTGTAAACAAACTAATCTAAAATGCACTAATAGGTTCTCTTCATTATGTTGGTTATTCAATGTAAACTAATGATTAGTATGCATTATCCAAATGGTTAGGCCTTGCTGTTCAAGAGAGTATTACAGTAGTGCACCAAATTGCAACACATAAATGCATTGAGCAGTTTTTCTGGGTTCTGAATCCCACAAGAGCCATTGTCCCTCTACAGACCAGACTCCCTCCAACCCCCAAAACACCAATTATTCAGTGTGAAGATACTTACATATCATCAAATAACTAGTATTTAGTTTTCTTCAAGTCCTTAAATCAGCATCATCAACGTATAAACAAATATTAGATTACTCTAGAATTAATGCCCCCTTTAGAATTACCACTTTTTAGCTTTCAATTTGCCTCTGACCATCAAATGAAATGTTACCAATGAAACAAGTATTATGACCGTTGACTAGCCTTGTGAAAGCTATATCCAGGTCACTTGCTCTGTGAAGGTTATTTGAGATCATTCATAATAAATATTTCACAAACTATGCTGATCAGGGTAGGCAATGAAGGCAAGTTAATTAATGTATCAACACTTACTAATCAGATCTTATAAGTAACCCTACACTACGTGTTTGTTTGGGAGTGTAGTTAGTGTTGCTTTTGAAAGTGTTTTTTTATTCAAAAATGCATCAAAATGATGTTTTTTTTTGTTGTTTTTTATAATCATTTTTAACATCAGCACATGAAAATGATCTAAAAACACCAAAAAAAATTAATTTACAGTGAAAAATAAAAATAAAAAATTTTCAATTTATTTCAAAAGTGCTTTTAAAATGCAATGCCAAACACCCCCTAAGAAGAAAACAAGACATCTACTTGGCCAGAAATTATGATTATTATCATCCATGATATCCAAAAAAAAGTACAGAAATTAGATGCAAAAATAAAATTACCACAGATATAAAGATAATTTATCTTCTAAATGCAGATAAAATGCTTCCAAGACATATGCAAAAAGCTAAATTATAAAGGGAAAATCCACAACAAACATTCTCATCATCTAATGAATATTCTCACTTCAGTAAAGTGTCATAGACCCAACAAGCTTAAACCATGCAATAATGATTATTAAATTAAAAAAAGTACGCTGCTGCAAGTCGTTTCTCACATTCTCAAACAAGAAGCTCGCTGTTTGTAGGTATTCAATCAATTTTCATATTATCTACCATTCATTCCATTTCACGACTATTTGATCTTTTCTTATATCCAAGCATACATTTTCTGGAATCTAGAAAGCTAATTAAGCCATGTTCTAATCTCCATCCAACATATCCCCTTCAAATCCTTCAAATACATTTATAATAAACTTTATCCCAAAATACCATAATATGATTACACTGGATCATCAGAAATGACCATATACAAGCATCGTATAAGGCTGCATCCAGTTCTAGATTAATACTCATAACAAAGGAAACTACACCGCCATTAATAAATATTATACAAAGCTATTACTCAAAAGTCATAATACAAAAATAACAATCACACAAAACAAGCATTCAATTTCCAACCCACCTTTCTTAACACGCACAAACTTCCCCGAGTGCGATCTCCTGACATGCCGCACAGCAATCCCAGCAGTGGTTGCTTTCCCGGCAGCAGGAACTTTTAAGTGATGCTCAGAAAACAATTGTGATGGGGATTTAGGCGACGAAGACAAGCCCTTTGGAGACGATGATAAATTCTCTGCATTTTGGCTGGCTATTTTCAGCATTTTCCTCTGCTCACCCGTCAGAAATCCCTCATTCGTCGCCATTTACAATTGTTCAATTCTATACAATCCTCAAATATAAACTGCAAATCAACAAAAATAAATAAATAGTAAGTAAATCTGGTTATCAATCTTAACTTCTTCTAAATGATTTTAAAAAATCAGTGAATAAAAAAAATGCAGCTTTTTATGTTTTATTAATATAAAAAAATTATGGAAACCAAACAAGATAAAATCAACCACCACTCAAAGAAAACAAGAATTGACAAAATCAGAGAGAGAGATAGATTGAACCTTTGTACACTTGAAGAGAGAGAAGATAAAATCTAAGAGCCCAAGTACGAACCCGAACTCGATACTTCTGTACTTGGCCCGGATCTCGAGCCAAGACAGACAGGAGAAGCAATCGGATCTCCAAACCGGACAGCCTCCGATTCGAAGAATCAAAAAGTGGAAGAGCAAGAATATAATTGAACTGAAAAATTAAACCCTAGATGAAACGAAAAGGAGCTTCGAAACGAGTGGATCCTGGATTCGATCAGTAAGTGTAACGCATGTCTCAATCTGAAAGAGAGACAAGGAAGTAAGGATGGATATGGATGAGAGAAGGAGATAGAAGCGGGCAAGTGTCTGTTATTTATAGGGTGGCTACGGTTAAGGTTACACGTCACCGGGTTTTTTGGGTATATTATCGCTTGAGTATCCACGTGGCATTATGTCTACAGGCTGTTCTGTCCACTCGGCAGAGTTGGAACCTCTTTAGGGTTTTTTCAACCACTCCATTACCAAAACACCCCTATAGGGATCTATAAAGTCCGTAGTCCATCCATAGTTTTTATTTTATTTTATTGGTGTTGATGGAAATTGGAATATATAAATGCATCTCGCATGACAAGACAAATTGGAAGGCATAATTGGCAAAGTTGTGTTTTTGAAAAGTATAATTACTTTTCCTTTTCTTTTTTTGCAAGGAAGGGTTTGAAAATGATGGGATAATATCAAAAGTCATTTTAATATTAAATTAATTAAATGTTTTATTTGGGTTTCAATAGTACAAAGATTAGACACATCATTGATATATATACTAGTTGCGGATGATATTATATTTTTTTCAATGTAAAAAAATTAAATATATAATTTTTTTTATTATAATATAAATTTAGATGAAATAATAAATTTATGCAGAATTCCTGTTAAGATTAAAAAGTAAAACATTTTTTTATAAAAAAAACAATAAAAAAAATAATCACTAAAATTATCATTATTATAGTGCAAACAATAAAACCATAAAATCATTTGATTCGAAATATAGATAAAAATAACAGAAAATACAAAAAAAAGAACAAAGAGAAAAAATGAGCAATATTAATCTGAAAATGATCACCAACATAAATTAAAATTTCAAGACTAAACCAAATAAAAATAAATCTCTAATAAAACAATAAAACAATAAAAATTGAAAACAAAAATTAAAAGCATAAATACGTGTAAAAAATAAACATTGTCCAAGAATGACAGAAAAAACCAAAGAAATTAATAGCAAACAAAAAATTCAATAATAAGGACAGAAATAAAAAATAAAATATATAATTATTTCCAATCAAACAACAAAATTGAAACACGGCGGAATCTGGTTTCTTACCACCGTATGAAGTCACATGCGCCGCCAAAAGGGAGCGTGCGCCGGAAACACTGCATGCGCGTCATACAATGGACAATTACCTAGACACCCCTGAACCCATCTCATAACCACGAAAAAACCAACTTGGAAAAAACGGAAATACCCTAGGGTCCGGTGTCTTTGTTTGTCGTTTAGGGGGGGCTAAAATCGTTGTTTTACTTTGCAACAAATTCTGAAATATCATCCATGTCCAATGGAAATTGGTAAACTATCCCCGACCTGTTTTAGCTTATTTTGTTATTTAGGGGGGCTAGTTTCGTCGATTCACTGTGCAACAAATTTGAAAAATATCATTTGTGTCCCATGAAAAAACCCTAAAATACCCCCGGTCCTGAGGTTAAAAAAATTCAGCCCCTAAGGGTAAAATAGTAAGTATACTATAGCAATGAATAGTAATCTGAGTCTGTATATACAGTAAAAGAGGCACGCGGTTTATCTTTTAGGTTACACACACACACCATGCTCTTTGTTTATTTTATTTTATTTGTAAATGAGATTGCTCTTAAATTTCATGTTCAAAATCCTCTGCTTTTTAACATAATTTTTGGGAGGATCTTAGCTTTCTGTTGGAGAATTTAATGATAACCTATATTATCCAACCATATCTTCATTGTTTATATATTACCTTTCATGTTTTATTTTTTCATCAAATAACTCTTTTTAATTATCTCATAATTCATTTATCACATGTGACCTTTTAGTCATGTATAAAAGCCATTTAATATTTCATTTTTTGGTTTATTGAAAGGTCTCGATTGGAAATTGATAAAAAAAAAGTCCTTGAATAGTTATGATATAGTTAGATTTTTCTTATCATTTACATGTTCATAAGTATTGTTAATTTGAATTAATCATTGATTTAATATCTCCCTTAAGCCCACTAGTAAAGATGGATACATAATAAGCTTTTGACAAAGAAAAAACTAAATGTATTCATCAATGATTTGAGTTTTAAATAAATAAAAAAAATATCCTTAATTGAAATTGTTTATAGTATTTTTGATATTTCGTATCATTTTTTGTTTTTATAAAATGAAATGCATTTCTACAAAAAAAAAAAGCTATATTTTTTTGTTAGTAAAAAAAAAGATTGATAAGAAGAAGAAAAAGATTTAGACTTGCAAAAGATGGAGAGGCAAGTTAAAGATGATATTTGATATTGTAATAATAATTGTTTTATTTTAAATTATTATTTGTTTATTTTTAAATTTAGTATATCAAAATAATTTAAAAATATAAAAAAAAGTATTATTTTTTTTGGCTGCTAAAAAAACCCACCAAAGTGAGAATGAATTGAAAAGAAAAAACAATGGGAAGAAGCTAGCTTTCAAGTACAAACAATGGGAAGAAAACAGCATAACTAATTAAATAGAGAGAGAGAGGTATATGACGAAACAAAATAATAAAACTTATTGTTGGGGGAGATATAATGGATGTTTGATATTATATTTTAAAATTATTTTTGAAAAAAAATAAAAATATTTTATTTTTATTTTAAATTAAATTTTTTTTAGTATTTTAGGTTATTTTGATATGTTGATGTTAAAAATATTTTTTTAAAAAAATAGAAATAAAATATCATTTTGACATATTTCTAAATAAAAAAATTCAAAAACAATTTTATCCACACTTTCAAATAATCATTTAATTTCTAAGATAGGACTAGAAACATTCAATTCTCATTTGATAATTTTTTTGTGCATCTAATAAACAAAAGAAAGAAATTAAGCCGATAATTTCACATCCATTACCTTCATCATGTTGCATCTTGCAACACACCTCACATAAACAAAAGGGTTACGCAGGGCTGAAGAATATGGTGAATAGGATAATCGATAATCATTCTTAGACGATGCCTGTGTTTTCATATTCTATAATTGTTTTTTTTATTTAAAAATATATTAAAATAATATATTTTTATTTTTTAAAAAGATATTTTGATATAAACACATCAAAATAATCTAAAAACATCAAAACAAATTCATTTTTTTTTCACAAAACACTTTTATAAAGGATTCCCAAACAACACCTTAGAAGTTTCTTTGTGTTTTTAAATTGTTTTGATATATTAATGTTAAATATATATATATATATATATATATTATTTTGATCGAATAAAAAATGTTTTGAAAAACAATTTTTATCACAAAACATAGATTTAAAAAAATTAGATTTTAAAAAAAAATACTAGAGAAGATATCTCTAAATATCAAAATCAAGTTCCTTTCAAATTATATTTGAAAGTAGGCCATTCACATTCCAAAATCATTGCACTGACAATAAATTAGTCCCACGCAACCTTTCTTCGAATGCAAGTTATGAATAATAATGTATAAAGCGAATTCATATTTAAGCTAATTATCAAGATAAGGCAATTGAAATGGGCGATTTAAGCTTTGAGCACATGTTTTGTTTTTGTAAATATCAAATAATATCTTGCAAATTAAACCATTATTGAATGCAAATTAAAAAAAAACTATATCTTTTTTAAAATAATGTCAAAGTTCACGTCATATACTCTAACTAATCAATTTAATAAAACCATCTGAAATTACCAAACAAAATAAATAACTCAAAACCTAAAAATATCGAGAGAGAAAAGGATGTCGTCAAGGCGGTGTTTTTGTACTGGGATGTTCCTTGGCATGGCGGTAAGGAAAGGTTTTCATCTATGAATATGAATCCTGATTTTTATCACGAATCATCTCACCTAAAAATTTAATTTATTAGGTGAGATTTTAAAATATAATTTATATTATTCTCTAACACACTATCTTAAATAAAAAAGAAAATTTGACTTAAAACTTGCATAAACTCATACTACCTTTATGCTTGATTTTTATCAAATGGAAATGGAGGTAGTGAGATTCAAACTCGTGACCACTTTTTATCCATTTAACTATGTTCTATATCAATTATTATTATTATTATTATCAGGGTTTCATATCTTTTTTTTTAATGCGAGGAAACCTTGGTCTCTAAAAAACATACTTTATGAGTTCAAGTAAACGAGTAAAATCCTAGTTGTCCCAGGGCTCTTAAAGGGAAGTGCACACCTTAACTCAAACTCAAAACTTGTTATACATAGCAAACTTTTTTTGTTATCATGTCATACTTCCGGGATATTCATATCCCACAATGTTTACGTGAATAATTGATACATTTTATTTCAACCATTTCTTTTATAACAACTCATCAACAATATTTAGAGCCAGCCATTTCCTTTGATATTTTCAGCCACAATCTAGCATTTTATTTGTAGTCATTTCTCTCAACATTTTGAATCAAACAACTCATCGACATCATTTAAAGCCAACAAATTCCAGCCACTTCCCTTAATATTTCTAGATGTATTCCTTTAACATTTCTATGAAACCCTAAAAGCATTTAAATTTCAATAAAAACATGTCTTCTTGATGTGTGAAAGCATTTAAAAAAATCACTTAAAATTGACATATAAAATATCATAAACATGCAAATGACAAGCTTCCACATAATAAGAATCCACAAACATTCATCATCCTTAGCAGTATAGATGTATCAACGAAATCCTATATTTCCTTAAGGAATGCAACCAGCTAGGTTGGGTTAATTGCTGAGTGGATACACTGATTTATAGTTTAGAAAAACACTAATAACTCAATGTAAAAGTCTTGAGTAATGATGCTAAATAACTATGAAAAATTTAGATTAATCACTCGTGTTTGTATTTGTGTTTGTGTTTAGAAGAAGATATGTCAACATCAGAACTCACACTATCTTGTGCTTAATTTTTATCAAATAAAATGAGTAGTGATTGAACTCGATTGTAGTCAACAAAACTTCAATATCATATTAAAGAATCATCTTACTTAAAAGCTTAAATTGTTAGGTGAGATTTTAAAATATGAATTTATATTATTCTCTAACAGAAAATATTTCTTGTTAAAATGCTATGCATGTTTCTCATAAAAATTCAAAAGGGAAATTTGATTATCGTTTCTAGAAATATGCAAAGGGTGATTCATGATGAGATTGGGGATTCGAAGTTTTGTATAATTATTGATGATCAAGCTTAGTGGAGCTGATGAAGTCCTTCTCCAATCTCACAAGAATTGTTATATGACAATGGCGGAAGAGATTTTTCAAATATCAGATATATATATATATATATATATATATAGTTGTTCATATTCCATGTCTGTACAACTTGAATGAGATGAAATATTAGCAATTCAGTGCCTGGTCACGCAAGGCCTTCTCCACGCAGCTCAAGTGTTGCACTACGACAACACAGGTTTCTTTATTCCATTTCCTTTGCTCTTACTCCCTCCACATTTGTGTTTTCATCTTATCACTCTCTATTTTTCTATCAAATTACTTGAAAAATGGAGTCTCCTTGACAAGTTTTCGAGAGTTTCAAGCATCGTTCATCATGCACTTGAAATATTGTTAAGAAAAAGACAAAGAATGGACGTTAGAAAATAACACAAATGTCGAGGGCTTGATAGGATCAAAGCTTTAATCATTTTTTGAATTGAACTGAAGTCTTACCCTGTTCGAACTAGGCTTATTAATACTGTTCTATTTCGGCTGAAATGTTTCGTGTCATTAAAAAAACTCGGGATAAAACAACGTCATTTTCGTCTTGATTTTAATTCAGGTTCGTTCTGGAAATACCAGCCGGAACGTTTCGATACCGTTCCGGCTTTAAAATCCTCCTTATTTTGATTAATTTGTGATTGTGTTTCTAATTTTGAGATTATGTTTGTTTGACTTTGTGTTTATATTGTATAATTTAAAATTAATATTTTAATTATGCTTGTTAAATTAATATTTTAATTTTTTTCATATATATATATATATATATATATATAATTAATTATATATGAACAGTACAATCTCGAAACAACACGCCGAAATGCTCCAAAACTGAAACATTCCATACCAATAGAAAAACTAGAACGACGACCAAAAAAGTATTGACAACCTTTGGTTCGAACTTTAAAATATTCAAAAAAAAAATTTTTTGAATTGAAGTCTTATCTAATTAAAAATTATTTTAATATATTTTTGAAATTAAAATTATTTTTAAAATTAATCTCAACCACAATTATAAATAACATGGTCGAAGAATCAATTTCATAGACTAAATGATGATATTATTCGAGAGATCATGAAGGAATCACTTATCCTCTTCATATTCTAAATTCGAGCTCATATTCTTTCATTCCAGCTGCCCAAGATTCAATTCCATGTTCGGACAAGAAATAAAAGTTTGGAGGATGAGACTGAACATGAAGAACCTCATTGGTTGGGTTTAATTTGTTTTTTTTTAAAAATATTGTTTATTTAATTATATAATAATAAAAGTAGATATATACACGAAAGTAATTAAATAAAACTAAAAAAAAACATCATGAAAAGTAATAAAAAAAAAAGCTATGATATTAGAAAGAAAAAAAAATAAAATTAAATAGTATTTAATGGGAGTTAGAACTTAGAACAGATATCTGCGACCATCAGAATTTTCAAATCTCTCTAGAAGAAGAATGTGGCTTTGTCACTGCTCAGCGCTTACGGTTGCCTCATTTCCATTCCCCCATGTTTGACTTCGCTATTAATCACAAGGTGTTTTAAACTGAATTTTAAAAGTATTTAAAAAAATATATTTTTTTATTTTTTTATTAATAAAAATAATTGATGTTTTTTAGATATTTTTATATATTGATATAAACAATATTTTTTAAAAAATATATTATTTTGAATACATTTTTCAAACAAAAAAAAATATTTTTTAATAATATGTTAAAATGCGGTATCAATAATATAACAAAACCGACCTCGTAGCCATCAGTAGAATTTTACGTTTTACCAAGACCTTGTGAATTGAAATAGTTGATTTTTCGAATTAATTTATTGGTAATTTCCAAGAATATTTGGACAATTCTGGTACACTTGTACAATGGAAGCTGCGACTGAGGCCTTCAAAATGAGCAACGTGCACCTCTTGTTTTACTTAATTTTGTCTTACTGTGTTTTTCTTCCATATCCCATCTACAATGAAACTAATTGCAGTTCCCATGAAGGCAGGAACTGGTCCAGAATCAAAATTTCCAGTGAAAAAGAAATTAATCTACCATCTTCCTGAAGATACAGGAGGCGACAGAGAAGCATGAACACTACGTCAGGAGGAACCTAATATAACAATACAGTATAACAATACATGGGGACACCAGCATCAGAAATTCACGCATTCTCTTTGGAGCTAGTAAACATTTTTGTGCAGGGGATTGTATCATTGTAGTGAAAAATGACAGAAAAAAACACTCAGGTAACCATAAAAGCATGGAGAGCGAATTACCTGAATCAGCATCTGGGACTTGACAACGTCCATTGATGATGTTTCATGAACGAGTATATGACTACTGGTGATGATTATGTTCATGGTGATCTTTGTTATGGCAATTCTTTTTTTCTGCAGATAGTACTCAATATTGATCCAGCAAAAATATCACATTAAATATTTGAAATCCCAACTCTTTTGGAGGAAAGCCTGTAATTACGACAAATAGAAGATATATATATATATATCATCTCTACAAAAAGGCCAACGGAGGTCAACTTAGCTTTAATTTACAAAGCCCCCATGAATTGCAGTCATTATTTATCATGGGAAACATTAGGAGCCCTCACATGCCTTTTTCTTGTTCTTCCAGAACTCATCTTTCTTCCTTTTCTTCTTAATTTTCAACATACCCATCTGGCTATTAATTATACCAAGTATAGCACTCTTGTCCCTCCTGTTCTTTATTGCAGCTTTTACATCCAATATTGCCCTAAGCTTTTGGTAGGACTTGGCATCTGGTAACTTACCACTTTTCACCATCATCTTGTGATAAAAGAATGCCCTCCTAAAATCACGAACTCGGACGTATGCATAGATCATGGTCATATAAGTGATGGAATCAGGTTCCAGATTGAGAGTGGCCATTTCTTTCAATAGTTGAGGCAACTTTGAGTCTTGACCTCCCCGTGCATATGCATTCATCAGCATGTTATATGTCATCACTGTTGGATGCAAGCCAAACTTCTTGAATTCATTCATCACATCCCTTGCTTCCACGTAGTGACCTTGTTTAGCAAACCCATCAAGAAGAATGTTGAATGTCACCGGAGTCCCCTCAACTTTTTCCCTCATCATCAATTTCCAAATGTCCATTAATGTTTTTGTGTCACCAGCACGCCTGAACGCATCAAGAAGGGTTGTGTAAGTTTCAATTGATGGTTTGATTCCTTCTCTTTGCATATTCTCAAACGTGGTGTAAGCTTTTTCATGCCAGCCACCAACTGAATAAGCATGGATAAGAGCAGTATAAGAATATGAAGTAGGTTTTATCCCAGCTTTCTTCATTCTCAAGAATGCATCTGCGGCCATGTCACTCTTTTTCTTCTGCCTTCCATATGCACTAATTAGACATGTGTAGGATTTAACATTAGGTGCTAATCCTGCATCCTGCATTTCCACCAGCAGTTTCTCAATTATATCAGGCTGCATTCTTCTGCTGTATGCATCCATGAGAATATTAAAGGTAGCGGATGTGGGCTTCAGGCCTTTTGCCAGCATCTCAGAATAAAGACCTTCAGCTTCTTCAATGTGGTTGGATTTGCTGTAGGAGTCCATCAATGTGTTGTAGATGATAGCATTTGAAGAAATACCTCTTCTCTCCATTTCTGTCTGGATAATGAGGGCTTCATTCTTCAGTCCCTCATCACAGAACGATTTTATTAGAGCCCCTAGAACTTCTGGACTCCATTTGACTCCTTTCCTGGTCATTTTCTCAAAGAATTCCCACGCCTCTTTTGCAGTACAACCCTTTTTCCTCATGACTGTAATCATTATACAGCATGTCACGTGATCGGGAACAACATTATATGCTTCCATTGCCTCATACACCTCGTATGCGTCATTATACCTGATATAAGATGGTAGACATTAAAAATGAAGCTCTTGAAGCAAAACAGAATCAAATTTCTGTTTTCACATGGAAAACTGAACCAGATGCAGAGTTGCATTGGCAACAGTTAAGCCTTGATATTAATGAGCTTTGGGGCACAACGAGATTGATGAAATAATTCCAGAGCTACATGCAACGAAAAGCATGGTCTGAAAAACAAGCTACTCAAGCTGACCGCCAATACTCAAGGCAGCTTATGATTGGTCATTCGGCTATAAGTAAGCAAACATTAAAGAGTTAACAGAACCCAGAAGGCACTACATAAAAATAAGACTCACTTTCAGAAAGCAGACACTAACAAGATATTATCTCGGTTATTTTATACGCGTGCGCAACAGGGGGGGAAGCATGGCTGTGCAACATGTAAGAACTACATATCCCAAACACCAAACAAAACAAAAAGGTCTTGGTATTTGGCAGCAGGCACAAGACATCTGGGACTTTCGGTTGTGAAATCAATAGATATTAACCACATTACTCAACTTACTCAATGAACAGTTCATTATAAGCACCCTAAATTAGCATCTGAAAAAGCACATAAATGAGACTAGAAACCAATGCAACACAGCACAAGAGAACCAAACTTTACATACCTTCCACAGCAGAGAAGACCAGAAATAGAGGAATTATAAACATGAACATCTAGAAACTCCTTCCGTTGAGGCAAATTCCTTAGCAGAATCACCAACTTATCACCCATTCCAGCTCTGCCCAGTATCGGAAACAAAATAGTACAAGCACGAGCAGTAACTAAAGACGGTTCTTGCAACCTCATCCACTCATAAAAATACAAACAACCCATTAACAAACCCTCCTCTCCCATCAACCCCAGTATGTCCACACACTCTTTAGCACTAACCCTCCCTTCATAACCACCCAATATCTCTCCCAAAGTCATATTCTTTGGTAACTCCCTTGCAAGTTTCAATATTTCTCCTACAACTCCACCAGGTAATGGCCTGGAAACAGAATTTGAAGTAACTATTTGTGGGCTTTCTTCATTTAGAATGTCTGAATCAAAACTGAGGAGCTAGGCGCCATGAGGAGCGTCTGTTTTTCTTGAGAGAGAGTTTTCCCTTGTCGAGGAGGGTCTTGTGTTGTTGAAGTTTGGGACTTGAAGAATCTTAAAATTGGGTCAACAGGGTCCTCCTCATCGTTGTCCTCTTCTTCTTCATCGTCATCTTGTTGTGTTTGTGTTGTGTTTAGGTGTTCAACTTCTTGTTTTTCTTGTTCAAGAAAAGGAAGGAAAATGTCAGGTGAAGAGTGAGGAGTTGCTAAGAGAGAAAATGATGGTCTTGAGGTTTTAGAGAGAATGGAAAGATGGGATTTTGAGTGGTTTGGATTAGGGAGAGGATTGTTAAACAAGAAAGGGAACGAAAGGGAGGTTTGATTTGTGAGAGCAGCAGCGGCCATGGCATGGCCTTTTACTTTTTGGTTGGATTAGGCAAGCTTGCTGCTTCAGTCTTCCCTCTCCAAATACACAACCTGCAAGGTGTTCCTTTCAGGCGGCCAAACGACAACAAAACCTGTTTTTATTTTTATTGCTCTCTTTCCCCCCATATAAACAGACACGTCGTTTGAGTTTCACAAAAAAATGAAAGATTGTTCATCATTTGAAACTTTATTATTCACTCATTTTTATAGATTTAAGCCAGTTTCACTAGTGGGGTAGAAATTTTTTTTAAGAAAAATATATATATATATATATATATATATATATATATATATATTAAAATTATTATTTTTATTTTTTTTAAATTATTTTTAATATCAATATATATTTTTTACAAAAAAAAAAAAAGCTAGAGAGAATCATGTTATTATCTTGTTATTCTCACATAAACCACTCTCGCATGGAATTGAGATAAACTCATGTAAAATAATAGAGAAAAGTAACAAAGTTTAATCACTAGCAAATTTTAATATTAAAAAATAAAATTAAAAAAAATAAATTGTAAAAAAGACATAAAATCAATTTGGCTTACCTTTTTAACTCATGACTTTGCCCCGTAGAAGGCAATGATCATAGGATTCGTAATATGGAATACAAGATAAATAATTTATAATTACTCATAAAGTTAACAAAATATTTTATAGCTATTAATTCATTTATAATATCATCAAATAATTTGAACCATCTTTATAATCTCTACCACCGTGACTCATCCCATACCTATCCATACTCCGCAACAATCACTTATCATTACAATGCATCATTACCATTCAACTACAATTTTATTTTTTACATCATTGCTTTAAAAAAAATTAAAAAAATTTGTAAAAAATCTTATTAGTAAATGGAAATCAAAATTAAATATTTGTAATTTTTTTAATGATTTCAATTAAAGATAAAAATGTGTCTATTTAATCAAAACTCGTTTTCTTATTCGTGTATTATTTTTGTATTGATAAACAATTACGAGAAACCTTATTTTTTAGAATAAAGACTTATCATGATTTGAAAAGGCAAGTTTTCATAAAGAGAAATATTATGACCTAATAATTTTTATATAAAAAAAGAAATAATCTAAAGAAATTATGTAAATATTTACAACAAAGGTTAGATATTTATTCTCATGAGCAATGCTTTATAAATATTTTGCATATAATATTACAATAAAAAACTATAAGACAAGTCGATAATTTTTTAAATTAATGCTAATAATTTTATTTATAGTGGATTTAATTATAAATTAAAAAATAAGTCGGGAGGGCAATTTAAAAAGAGTTCCTTTTGTTACACCAACGGGTTACTAAGCAAACTTACAGCTATCTTCTGGAAAATTTGCAACACAAGTTAGCTGGTTGGAAGTCTAGTAATTTATCACTAGCAGGGAAAATTATTTTGTGTAAATCTGTGCTCTCAACCATTCCATTATACTCAATACAGGCTGTTGTAATTCCAAAGCATACCTGTAAGGAGATAGAGAGGATATGCAAAAGGTTCATTTGGGGCCATCGGGAAGGAAGAGATAAGATCCATCTTGTCAATTGGACAAAGATGTGTCAGCCGAAAGAAGAGGGTGGGATGGGAATAAAGAAAATGGAGACAATGAATAAGACTTTTATAATGAAGTTAGCTTGGGGAGTAGCTCAAGGGAATAGTCTGTGGGTGCGACTTCTAAAGGAAAAGTATATGAAGCTCAATAGAGGAGATGATTACCCGAATGCTGCCCCGAGGGATTCAGTGCTATGGAAAGCAATTTGTCAGGTCTAGCATAAGGTTCATCAGAATATTAGCTAGAATCTTGGGAATGGAAAGCAGATTCTGTTTTGGAAGGATAGTTGGTTAACTAATTATGGTCCGCTTATTAACCACATAAGTGGGGAGATCCCGGAAGATAAACTTAGTTACACGGTGGCTGATATGGTGAATGCTAGAGGCGAGTGGAAATGGGATGAGTTTGCCCACCTAATCCCCATACAAGTTATGATGGGAATTGCTGGTAATATTCCTCCAGCGCAGGACAGGATTGCCGACACAGTAATATGGGAGCAATCCAAAAACGGATGCTTCACGACAAAAACTGCGTATAGGTTACAGGAGGATAGGAGACTGATGGATCACGACCCCATTTGGAGGGTTATTTGGCAGTGGAAGGGAATGGAGCGCATCAAGAGTTTCCTTTGGACTGTGGCTCATAACTCAGTTATGACAAATGAAGTGCGATGGAGAAGAAGACTGACAGAATATCGATGCTACAACCTTTGTGTTCATGAAGTCGAAACAATAGCTCATGTCTTAAGAGATTGTCCTAGAGCCCGTAAGATATGGGAGGTCTTTGTCAAGGTAGAGGAGAGACAACTTTTCTTCAGCCAAAATTGGTATACATGGATGTTATCAAATCTGGCTATCAGGAAAAGAGATGCAGACAGTGTGAATTGGCCTTTGGAGTGCGGAATAATTTTATGGTATATATGGAAAGAGAGATGCAGTAGAGCGTTTGGCTCAACTCAGGGTAATTGGTATGGAACTATTCAAGCGATAAGAAGAATGGTTTCAGATAGTAAAAATATTCAGATGAATGGATTGGGAGAGGGAAAGCATATTAAGGTGATCCAGCAGGTCGGGTGGACTTTTCCAGCAAATGAGTGGGTTAAGCTAAATGTGGATGGGTGCAGTAAAGGAAATCCAGGTGCGGTAGGAGCAGGAGGAGTAATCCGGGATAATATGGGGTCTTGGTTAGTGGGTTTTGCGAGGAATAATGGGAGTTGTTCTTCGGTAACAGCTGAATTATGGGCTGTTTATGTCGGTTTACAACTTACTTGGAATAGGGGATATAGAAGGGTTATTTTAGAATCTGATTCTCAAGTTGTAATTGGGCTTATTAATAGGGAGACAGTGGGCATGGACAGAAATTTCAATCTAGCCATGTAAATTAAGGGTATATTGGGTAGAGATTAGAAGGTTAAAAGCTTCCATGTCTATAGAGAGGCCAATTGTGTAGCTGATTAATTAGCCAATTATGGGCTAACGAGGGATTTGTTAGATAGAGAGTCTGATGTGCTAGAGGATCCTCTGGCAGGAGTTTACACCTTGTTGTATTATGACCTGATTGGGTCGACTATTCCCCGTTTAATTTAGTAGGGCTTCATGCCCCGATTTTTACCAAAAAAAAAGAAGAAAAAAAAAAGAGTTGAAGTTCCAAAAAAGAACCTTAAGAATACGTGCATGTCTTTCTTCCCCTTTTAACAAAGGATGAATGACATGTCTCTTGTTAAAGTGTTTGTGATTTTTTCATCATTCAAGAACCAGAACACTACACACACAAGTAGAGATAAATAATTGATAGAACTATGATATACTTCACTGCAGAATTCATAACTTTTGAGCATATATATGCAGCTCGTTCATATCACAGGGAGCACTGATATGCACAACATTCTGCAACATACATGTATGCGTACAAAAAAATTACAATGCACAAAACATATTTGAAGATCCTTGCAGTGAGCAAAAGTAGTCATCTTCCCTGGATAGCAGAACAACTTGGCAGCGGCACAGAGAAGAACCCGGCAAACCAAAGATGATTTTTGTTTCCGATGAGAGCTCCCAAAACCTGCAACATTGACACACCTCTTTACTCGCCAAGTGAACATTCAAACCAACGTAGAATATGGTGTGCCGGCAATTTTTCGGCAACGCAGTCATGTTTCTAACTTCAATGGATTTTCAGAGTGATTCATGGTAAGCAAATTCATGATAACTAAATACTAAGAACAAAACAAAAATCGAAGCAGATGATAAAAGAGCATCCAACTACCAATACTTGAAAACTACTCACTGCATGGCTCACAACCTGGGCTTATTTTGTGTCAAGGATGCAACAAGAAGATATTGCAGTTTAGGAAATGGATCTTCCGGAATAGCTAACAACTGTAAAGTCCATATGTGATTGGATGCTAGGTGAGCTCTTACCATTCTCCATTGTGGAGTTGTAGTTGTTGCCACTTAATAGATATGAATCACTGGCAATGGTGCATGTTTTCTATAGATTCCTTCCCAGGGATAGACAATGCCAGCTTGTTTTCTTGATGGTTATCAATACGAACCACTTTAGTAGCATCTGAAGAACGCGACTTCTTTGGCAGCCTGAGCCTTTTGGGAAAGCAGTTCGGCTGATCCTCGGCCTCTTGACTCGAGAAAATTGTATCCTGGCGATTGCTTTCTCCAGCCTTTGAAGAAGGAAATCCATGCCCAGGTGTTTTAGATGCATCATCAGGTAGTGATCTGTGAGATGAGGTTGGCCCTATGCTCAGCACATTACCTTCACTATTTCTTAAAGCCCTCCCTACTTCCACTCTGTGATAACAGTTGTGTGGTGCTTGGGATCCACAATCAGAGGGACAGGCTGAAATAGCTTTCTCCCTTATCATAGGCTTTTCAGAGATGTGATCGGAGTAGTCGGAGTCGCTTCCACCTTCCACGGGCGGATGCGATTTGTAATGTGTTCTCCGAGAACAACCAAACAAATTAAAAGATAGCCTCCTTAGTTTGCCACACTTCGACACAGGAGCACAAAGTACAAGATTGATCCGAATTTCAACGTTACAACCCAGAACTGTTTGCAGTGAGCTTGCAATAAACTTCCATGACTTTTCAGCCTTAGATGCATAGTTTGGATGATGGAATTCCAATTCAGCTACTGCCAGACCTATAGTTCAATATGGCTCAGTCATCAATTGCAAGCAAGATAAAGAAACATACTCCATGCTTTCAAACAATTTTACAAGTAAGCTTCTAACGAGAACCCTGTAAGCAAAAATGAGACATTCTACCATCATCTACAGGGTTGGAGGAAGAAAGCAATCAATATGGTAAGACTTTGTGATGCCAATGAAACTTTTAAAACCTGTCAATATAAGCAACTGGAGCCCTAAAGCAAGGTTCATGAAAAAATTTGCAACAGCCACTGTTCCGAAACCCGGCCAGGGTCGATGGGTCCTGGTCATCCCAGAGACCCGTTTCCTTTTAGACCAGTCATGCAATTACCAGGGGAAACCAATCAAACCAGTCGGTTAACATTTAACCCAAGTGAGACCCTATCAACTTTTTGAAAAAAACATTTTTCAGTTTTTTTATGGCTAAAACAACATTATTTTGGACAAAATTAAAAAAAAACAACGACACATTCAACTTGTGACCAAGGCCATGGCCAGGTCATGGGCGAAAAGGCAGGTTTCAGGACTTCGGTAATAGCAAGTCAATTTACCTGTTTATTTAATAGTAGCTAGAGATCATTTGGATAATCATCCCCTTCCTTCCTATGGTATAATCTACAATTTTATATGGTTCTGACATTAAGGTTGCATATGAATCCATTGTTTGAAAGTCGATTAGTGATAGCAAATCACATGCAAGGCTATTCCTTCATTTTCAATATGATGAAAGTATGGTTAGGGTGGATACAGATGCTTGAAAAAGAAGAACCACATGCATGTACCTTTATTAAAATGAAGAGAAGACAGTTTCCCTTGTTTCCTAAGAAAACTCCTGAGTGAATTTGAATTGCATAATTCACTAGCTCTCTTCCATATGGAATCCAATGTCACTTTACAATCCCCTTGTACTTGCAATCTTTCCAACTTGCTGTCTTCACATGAACGCAGGGCAAGATGCTTCAAGCTCTCCCCAGTGGATGGTGTGCTCGAAAAGTCTCCATCTGTATAAACAAGAACGAACTTTGAATGAAAATTTATTTCAATAAACAGTCGGGACTTTCTCAACCATGAGAGAGTGAGGGAGAATACACTTTGATGAACAGAATGCTAAAAAAAAGTCTGGTAAACATCTGACCTCTGTCATGTCCATTTCTCATTGAAGACTTTGAATCATTCACATCCATGGGAGAGGCTTCCAGTGAGCTCAACTGCAGAAGAGCTACTGTTAGCCATGTACTTTGGCTTTTTTGACATCCTTAGTTGCTTCTCGCTTTCAGATAATATTTTCAATGCATAACTCAGTCTCTGCACGTCCCCTTCAGCTGTGAGAAGAAAACTTGCAACTTTCAGCATATAGTAAAGATATGCAAATGCTAATCATCTTCATATGGGATGATGTGATGATGTCAAAAATAATTCTTAAAAAATAATAAAAAAATATCATTTTAATGCATTTTTGAAGGAAAATCACTAACACTACCAAACAGGCACTTAATCGAATTACTAATCTATCATTAGCCCAATTCAACATGCCATACACTGGCTTTTGCCAACAAAGACAATTTGCAACGTCAGAAAGAATGCAAAACCAAATGAGGGCTTAAATAACAGTTTGCTAAGCATTCAAGTCGATGTTACTAACAATGACACTTTTCTCCACAGAAAGACAGCAAACATATTTGAACTACACAAAACTTACAAGCATGCTTCCTTGAAAACTTTCTTCTGACTTCAGAACTATTATCTTGGCATTTTCCTGCAAGAACATCCATTATGAGGTTTGCCAGCTGTGATACAAGTCGCATAGGATCAATCCTAGACCCCATCAATTCCCTGGCTCTTATTACAGTGCTCGACGTGTCAGATGACAAAGCCAGATCCAGCAAATCAAACAATTCATCGTCAGAAACCACTCCAATCTGTACATAACATGATCACTTTTATTAATCCAATGAGAGGAAAGTGCAGTAAATATTCACAAGAAAAGAGAATACTCACAAGCTCATGGGCCAAGGACAATGTAATTCGTCTACCAAGCAAACTCAACTGATCGAGCATAATTTCAGCATCCCTAAGGGAACCACTTGACTTAGCAGCAATGAAGTCTAAAGCAACCTGGTCGACGTCAAGATCTTCTTCAACACAGATATTCCTCAATCTGCCGGCTATATCAGCATCTTTAATCTTTGTAAAATGATATTTTTGACACCGAGTGACTGCACTTCTTGGTAGCATATCAAGTTCAGGAGTGACCATCACAAAGACAACATTTTGCGACAGGTTCTCCAGGCTATTCAAAACAGTTCCCCATGTCTCTTCATTCAACAAATGACACTCGTCAACAATGAAAACTTTGAAACGTGATGAAAATGGTGGCATTGATGCATTCTTTATAAGAGATCCAATCCTTTTGGCCCGATTAATTCTCATGGAGTCAACTTCTTTCACATCCCGGCTCCTCCCAGAAAAGAACGCAGCACATTCTCGGCAGACACCACATGGTTTGTACTCACGCGAGAGGCAATTCAGGGCAGCAGCAAATATCCTCGAGGCAGACGTCTTGCCTGTGCCACGAGGACCATGGAAAAGATATAAAGAGGTTATCCTTCCTTTAGAAATGGCACCCAATAGAGATCTTACCACTACATTTTGTCCCACCAATTCATCAAAAGATTTTGGCCTAAATTTCTGGCTCAAACTCCTAGGAGTTTCATTTGTAATGTGCTTCCAGCTCCTCTTTCCCAGCCACATCCCTGGACAACAATGGATTCCCTTCTGCATCGGAATATGGATTTGAATCTCTGAGTCTTGGTGTTTTTGTCCAGCAGCAGCTTATCCCACACCCACGGTCATTCTGAACCATGAATTCAGCCGCTTCATTAGCAAACAATGACGCGCTATGGCTAGACAAGGCATCACTGGCAGATAAGCATGGGCTACCTGCACGACTCGAAATGTCACCCACCCCACTGTATGACTTGACTTGATTTTTGGATCGAGGTTTTTGTCTTGGAACAGATTGGTCAATACTTTCTCCCAGTGGAGATCCTGTGATGGGTCCATTAGTTGAATCCCGGTTCCTCCAGTTGATTGCTCAACGGTGTGGTGCATACCAAATCCAACACTTTGTTCCTACGACCGCCACAATATTCTTCACTCAACAACGTAGTTCCATTGGTCTCTCTCCCACAATTATCCCCTTCAACATTTTGCGGTCCTAAGAGGAGCATCCAAACTTTTCACTCCACCCAAACTTTCACGGAAAATTAACTCGGGCCTTTCCCATATCATATTGCGAATCAAATTTATCAACTTGGTCCTCGCTGTGTTCATCAAGGCATAAATTTTTCCATCCTGAAAGACCATTATGATTTAAGCGACCTTCTTTGGAAACTTTGGCAAACTGTATAGATATTTCATTGGTGGAATTTGTTTCCCAGGTGGCATTTTCCAGCAAAGCAGGGAATTTGCTCATGGAATTGGTTGATGGATCCCTAAGTGACCTCACTCTCCTGAGGGCTATAAGGGTTCTTGTTATGGGAAGATCGACTGAATGTCGCCTCCCGTCAGCCATTTTCCAAGATCAAAGAGTATGAATAAGAAATAAACTCCTTTGACACACTCCAGAATCAAATTTCAGGATCCACCACCATTGAGAGCTGTATTCCCATCCTGAAAGAACAAAAATCCAGGATAAGAAACACACCTTCATATCTTATCTCTATCCGAAACCCATCATCATACGGACATGATGAAGCCTATATTAGTTATTTTTTTAAAAAAAAAGTCGGGGGTGACTGTTGAGGCCGTGAGGGAGGGGGGGACCTCAAAAATTTTCAAACACCAGACACGACAATCATGCCCTTTATCTCCTGTTCACTCTACAAACCCATAGCCATATAGACCGGGAAAATGCAGAAAGTCAAAAGATACTGTAAAAAAAATTAATTATCATCAATAAGAATCAGCATGAACAAATGTCAGAAAAGGGAAGGAGAAAACAGGTTTGAGTCACATATTAATTAAAACAGCATACAAAAACGCATCCCATTCATCCACAAACCACGTCAAAAAGAAGAAGAAAGAAGGGTACCTTTGGCGTCCAAAAGGAAGCTCAGCAGAGAAGAGAACCAAGATGATGAAGAAAGCCAGGAGAGCATGCACAAATTTTAAATCAATCCCATTGCTCTAAACAGGAGAGAGAAACTGGACTTGAAGCAAGAAGACGAACCTTAATTTTTTTTTAGAGAGAGAGGGAGAATCCAAGAGCACTAAGAGCACTCATACAAAGAAGAAATAAAATAGAGAACAAGCAAGGAACACGACAAAGTTTGAGGGAACCAAAACAAACCTGGAGATTATAAATTAAATAGAAACGTAACACATGCTACTACAACGTCCATGGAAATTATTCAAACATCGAAGTTAGCAAATGCTTGAATAACAGCGTAAAAGGCGGAATACCAGAGAGCCCCCCACAAAACAAAACAAAACAGGTCGTCTTGGTCTTGACAGGCGATGTCTTTGAAGAAGATACAACGTGGCAGTTCAACTGTTGAAGACTCCTGTTGATTTTTGCAGAAGGAGTAGATGGCATGGCATTGATGACAGATGTTGATGCGGTGACGGCAAGTAGTAAGAAGTAGTAAGTGTAATTAATGAGATTACTGGGGTTGATATTGATACTCAACAAGCGAAATAAATAGGGTTTCTTTTTTCTTTTCCTTTCTTTTTATATTATTTTCAAGCTCTACTCTACAGCTATGAAATTATTTTCCACTCCCTCTACTCTGAAAGTCTCGAAAAGAGAGCTTGGTTGGACTTCGAAGGGTGATTACAGCAATTTCACTCGATAGGATTTGGTGTCCGTTTCAGTTAGTTTTGGTGGTTGGTGCCAAAAAGGCTGCAGCTTTGGTCCGGATGTCAGTGTGAGGTGAGATGGGAGTTTTTCCCGTATTAGAAAATTGGACAAACTTTTTCCGAATATTATAAAGTAATTCTTATAATAGTCGGGCCAGAATTATACATGTAATCAATAAAATACTATTTCTCCATACTTTCAGCTCTTTTTCCGAGCAAAAACACAGTGAAGAGATAGAGAGAAGATAAGCCGTACAAGTTTTGAATTAAAAAGTTTGGTATTTCTGTATTTTCATGTATGAAGCCTTTTTTCGTAATACGATAATAACCAGAGGTTTAGTTCCTTTTCCGAGCAAAAACACATAGAAGAGATAGAGAGAAGGTAATCAGTACAAGTTTATGATAAGAAGTTTGTTCTTTTTGTAGTTCCATGCATGAAACTTGTAATTGCTAATATGATGGCTATTAAATGTATATATAATCGTTAACTTTAGGATCTATGAAATTAGTTAAGATACGCGTAAGTTAACCCAGATATCCACGTTAAAAAATTTCTCAACACTTTCGGTTCTTTTTCCGAGCAAAAACACAATGAAGAGATAGAGAAAAGATAACCAGTACAAGTTTGGGATTAATAGGTTTGTTTTTTCTGTAGTTTTAGGTATGATCCCTATGATTGCTAATATAATTACTACTAGAGGCTTACATGGTCGTTAATTTCAAGACCCGTAAAATTAATCGAGTTACATGTAAACTAATCCAAATACCTAATAACATAAAAAAAAACAATGAAGAGGTAGAGAGATGTCTTTTATGGTGAATAGAGAGATCAACTAACCTATAGTTTGCACATTTACTATATGTGTGGCCACTATTTATAAATCACGATTATAGTACATGCCCGGCCTCTGGATGTCAAATGAATGTCTCTATAGGTCACATGTGTACTGACTATTATTTATATGCTATAGTCGGAATTATTTTTCTCAAGTGTACTAGTTTAGAAAATAAGTTTGCCAACTATGCCAATGTGGGGAAAAACTCAAGCAAAATGAATGAGCTTCTCTCTTGGTTCGGTCTCTTACTTGGAGGCCATGTGTTCAAACATAATGTGAGACCTAACTTTATATCATTTAGCTTGGGTGTACATTACTTTTTTTTTCTTTTTTTATTAAACTCCTTTCTCTATATTTTTTATTAATTCGATGGGTGAGTATGTTCGATCTGAGTTATTGAATTTGGTTTGATTTATGACTTGGTTTGAAATTTAAATCATAGGTTAAACCGATTAAATTGGTTTAGGATTTAAATTATTGTTTGAACGACTTAACTAATGTTGATATATGTCAATTTTAAAATATATTTTTAAAAGAAGTTAAAGATGGTATTAAAAAAAAATCAAATTGAATTTATCTAAAATAAATGTGTTAACTCCTACTCAATTTAACTAGGTAGAGTTATTGAATTACATAATTGAACCACCAAACATTCAATCTATCATATTGATAATTAAATGACTATCCATATCAAGAGGTGTTTTATTTTTTTGTTTTCAAATTAATTTTTTTTTATTGTTTTGGTGTATTAGTGTTTCAAAAATTAGATTTTTTTTTAAAATAATAAAATGTTATTACAATACATTTTCAAATAAAAAAAATACTTTGAAAAATAAACACTTACACAATACCAACACTAGCCAGATTATTCCATCGCGTGCGTTTTACTAGTGTAGAATAACCATTTTATATGTATATTTTAATGTAAACAAGAATTGACATATATTTAAAAATAAAATTAACCCAAGAAAAATCAACTAGAATAAAAAAAGTTTAATAAACTAAGCAGTAGTAAGAATTAAGACTATGTTAACTTTGAGTTTTTCTTTTTCCTTTTTCCTTTAATTTTTTAATTTTATCATTTAACATTGAACTAATTGGAGTATCCTTCAACATTAAGTTTATTGAGGATATAATTTCATACTTTAATGTTGAGTTAATTGAGAATTAAGCTTCAGTGATATATTTTGACTTGCTTTCTATATGTTTATTCAGGTTTGATACATTAACTCTGAATTAACTTAAGTACTTTTTTGTGTTATTTTTTATTGGATTTATTTTTTTAATTTTATTTTTTAATATTAGATTGATTGTGAATTGAAAGTCTTAATTTACTCTAATTTGCTTTCTATTAAGAGATCACAAGGGTTGATTAAGGTAATTTGTTTATCAATTTAATCCTTCTATATTAATTTTATTAGAAATCAAACTTTATAATTTATCTTCGTTTATTTTCTACGAGATTATCATAATTTTATGACTAGATATATAAATAAACATGTTAATTGAAAGTTGACTCAAATCAATTTAATATATCATCATTTTAATATTTATAAAAAAATATCATTCTTGAAATATTTACTGTCAGTTAAACTATGCTTTTTTAACGGGTTATTCAAGTTGTTTTTTAACCTATCAAGTCAACTAAATAAATATACATAAATATTTTTTTTTAATTAAAATAAGTAATTTTTCGTAGCATAGTCGGTGACAATTACTAAGTACCTACTATTCTTCTATATATATTCTAGACTTTACAGGAAGCTGTGTAACAGCTACGTATTTTTACAGAGGGAGCTAGAGCGAGAGGCAGAGTAAACAGAGCTATCTCGGTGAGGGGCTAAACAGGGTACACTCATGGTAGTCCTTTTCAGAAAAGCTGCCAAAAAATCTAACACTTTTTTTATTCGACAAACGAATCCCCTGACTTGATGATTTGTGTTACTTACACCAATTATTTTTAAATCAAAATTCGATTGAGTTGATATTTTTAATTTAAATTATAAATTAGTAAAATTAAACTTCAAATCACAAAATTTTCAAATTAAGCCATGGGAGAAGCTTAATGAAAAAAAGCCTGTTTAGTAATAATTATTTTCAAAATATTTTTATATTTAAAAATATAGAAAACTTAATTTGAATATTAACATATCAAAACAAAATAATCTAATAACATAAAAATAATTTAAAACAAAAAATATTTTTTAAACACAAAAATAATAATATTTTAAGTACTTCATTCATGTGTACGTTAATTGGTCCCGTTGATACTGTGTACATGTACTTTCACTTTATTGTCGCTATTGCTATAGTGAATTTAAAATATTTTAAAAATAAATATTATTATAATTTTATTTTGTACGTAAAAAAGTCTTAGCCCTTGCAGAGTAGTGTTTGTTAAACTATGTTATTTGTAGATTAATTTTACGTAATGATATATAATATTTTTAGATTAATTTTTGAGTATGTAAATTACAAATATTTTAAATCCCATCAAAACCCATACAAAACACTATATTAAGAAAAGGGTAGCATCCAAAAGTGATTATTAAAAGTTGATGATATTATTTGTACGTTTTATAAGTGTTTTTTAAAAATATTAATTTTTTTATTTTTATTTTAAATTATTATTTTTTATGTTTTGAGATATTTTTATATGTTAAAATATCAAAAATAATTTTTAAAACAATAGAAAAAATATTATTTTGATATATTTATAAACAAAAAATACTTTTAAAAACAACTTTAATTATATTTTCAAACAATCATATAGATATTTTTTCTTAAAAAAAAAGAACCTGTACATGGTTTCGTTTCCACATTTAATTAATTATCTGTTTTTTTGTGCAATTTTTGTTGTTAGTTTATTTATTTATTTTCCTCAAAAGATACCTATACGATGAGGTTAATAAGATAGTCATGAAAGACCTTCTTTTTATGCAAAATACTTTTTTATTCTCTAGTTAACAACTTTTAAATATTTCTATATGTGTTTGAAGTACAATGGGGTTATTGCTAATCAAAGACTCATCATTTTAAATTATTAAATTTAATCTCAAAGAATGGTACAAAAACACTTTGTCCTTTAATTTTATGATTTTAAATATTGAAATAAACATTCAAAAACAAATAAATACTAATTTTTAAAATAAATTTTATAATGAGGACAAAACAATGATTATCAAACCATTCAATTGCCGTTGTAGCTAATGGAAATAAGTGTTTATTAAAAACTAGTCAATTGATAGCGCATTTAATATCGAGACAATGATTTTTTTTAAATTATTTTTTTTTATTTTTTTTAAAATTTAATTTTTAACATAAATATCTTAGAAACAATATAAAACATACAAAAATATAATTTAAAATAAAAAAATTTCAAAAACATATTTATAACGCAAAAACAAACATTGCAATTGCCGAGATGTTAACTTTAAGTGTTGTAATAGTTATATTTTTGAAATACTTTTTTATTTGAAAATATATTAAAATAATAAATTTTTTAAAAATTTAATTTTAACATAAATAAATTGTAATAATAATAAAATTATTATTTTTGAAAAAGTAGAAAATTTCAAGAAACACCCAGGCAGCCAGATTCCAAACGGTTAAGAAGGCCTCTTAGCCATCATCGTTTCTAAATATATTTTTGAAAAAAAATATTATTTTATTTTTAATTTGGATTTTAAATTAATTATTTTTAATATTTTGAAAATCATTTTAATATAATAATATTAAAATTAATATATTTTTTAAAAAAATATTAAAATTAATATATTTTTTAAAAAACAAATTGAACTACTCTCAGAGAGAGAGAGTAGTTAAAGCTCCTCGGCAAACACACCAGCAAATACTATAAAAGAAAAAGGTGTTGAAAAAAACAAAGGCTAGAGGGCTAGAATTAGAAAATCATTTGACGAAGAAATTGTGAATATTTCTATAAGGTGGGGAGGGGTAGTTTACGACAAAAAAGTAGTGTTAGTAAATAACATTGTTGTCAGAGCCATTTACAACGAGGCAGGAAATAGGGAATCCTCGACAAAAACTTTTCGCCGGAGAACCACGGAAAGGACGGAGGATCGAAGCAAATTATGGGAGTCTGTGTGTGTAGCCTGTGACCCGCCGTTCACCTATGCCTTCCATGGCGGCATTGCCGAGATCTGACTTCGTTTCTGCCATTATCTTTCTTTTCCTTCACTTTACATGGCGGAGGGCAGCCCCGAGAAATTCTTGCTGTTTCCCTTTTTCTAGTCAATTAAGATCACCTAATCTAATCCGATCGAGCCCCCTGATCCTCCTCGGAGGTGTCTCTGTTATTACAATTTGTACTCATCTCATCTCATTAAATGCCTGTTTTGATTTTGATTTTGGTTTTGATTTTGATTTGTTTTTTGAAAGTGTTTTTTATTTATTTTAAAATATATTAAAATAATATTTTTTTTATTTTATTTAAAATCATTTTGATATTCTTATGTAAAACATAATTATAAAAAACTATTATTTATATATATTTTTAAACAGAAAAAAAAACCAAAAAAGATCAAAATTCTATCGTAAATAAGGCGTTATTGGGATGACAGTGGTGACCTGCAAAGGTTGATGGGCCTTGCCTCGAGTGTGGTGTGAAGGTTTAGTGATTAGATGGGGGCAAATCCCGGATCCGATCATGAGCCCCATCCCGAGCACAACTCTTGATCCATTATTGATGTGATTGGTCTGGGTTTTATAATGGAGGCATTAAGCTTGAAGTTATTTTTTTATATTAATATCTTGTTATCATTATTCAAGTTTTTTTTTAAAAAAACATTTTCTTTCTCTTCATAAATGCCTCCTCTTACATTTAGCGACTCTGATCAAAGATCTATTTTTTTTAAAAAAAAATTATTTTTTATTTTAAATTATATTTTTTTATATTTTTAAATTATTTTCATGTGATATTATTAAAAATGATTTTAAAAAATAAAAAATATATCATTTTGATGTAGTTTTGAACGAAAAACACTTTCAAAAGTAACTTCAATCACACTTCTAAACAATCACTTAAGGTTTAATGGCATGATTAAAGTTGTTTTTGAAAGTATTTTTCGTTTAGAAATGCATCAAAATAATTTTGTTTTTTTTTAAAATTATTTTTGACATAATCAAATAAAAATAATCTAAAAATACCAAAAAAAATTTAATTTAGAAAAGAATTCAACTTTTTTTAAAATACTTCTAAAAACACAATATCAAAACGGTACTAATTCCGAGAAGGTCGAGTCCACTGCCCTTGTTTGAGCCGTTGAAGGGCGACAGATCATTGAATTGGTGAGCAATTTTGCCATAATAGTGAACGAGAGTAAGTAAGTTATAGGCATGAGGTAAATAACCAAACGAAAAAAGGGGGTAGCAACAAAGATTAATGACACGAGATATTTTTTTTAAAAAAAAAAGAGAAGAAGAGTGTTTTTATCCATATATTTCAAAAAAAAATATTATTGTTATTGTTATTTTTTTATTTTCAATTAAATATTTTTAATGTTTTTTAATCGTTTTTCTATATTAATGTCAAAAATTTTATTTTAATATATTTTGAGTAAAAATTAATTTTAAAAACAGCTAGCTGATGACCTTCCTTTTCGCAGACGACAGCGGTGCTAGAGAATTTCATAAACCCAATATTTAAAATTAATTCAAAACTTGTTTTTTCCATAATCACGAAAAACAAAATGCTAATTCTATCTGCATAATGATTTTGTCTCGAGTAACAGGGGACATGAGCTGTTAGTGGCTCAATGCCATATTATTGTGATCGAAAACGACAGTAGATCAGTTACATCAACGCATTGAGGTGGGATGTGCCAGCAATATCATGGATTAGTTAGAGTACCTATAAAAATAAATTGAATTAATCAATTTTGGCTATTTTCTCCTTAATTTTAATTTTTTTATTATGAAAATTATTTATTTTTGTTACAAGGACTCTTATATTTATTTAAAATAAATCAGAATATAGCCAATTTGAAGCATATATAAATAGACATATCTCATATTAATTATTTATTACTTTATTTTTCTTAAATCTGGAATATATACATATATTTTTAAAATTCGATCAAAACCTTCTCATTGGAACGTTGAGCAAAGAATTCTATAAATATTTCAATAAAAACTCTCGAGTTTTCTCTTAAATTAAACTTAAATAAAATAAATATTAAATCAACACAAATCACATTATTAAATAGAAAAGTAAAATAAAATTGTAATCAAAGTAATCATAGTCTGTTTTTGAAATCAGTCTTGATGATCATGTTTTCAGTTGACCCTAAGGCTACAATTTAAGCCGAAAAGATCTCTCCATTTTTTAAACACAAGGTTGATGTGTAATTTCTTTTCAGTGTATGAGAGAATTATTCTGTAACGAGTAGTCAATGAAACAAAAATGAAGCGGAGTCTTATTTGGTAATTCTCTAATTTAATGGCATGCATTATTCTTTAAAAGTCATATTAATTATTTTTCTTCTTCTTTTGTATAGTGTCATTTAACTTTTTAACATGTAAAGTCAATAGGTCAATATTACATGTAAAAACATTATTTAACTTTTTTAAAGCTTTAAAATGACATTTTTTTTTAAATATCAAAACAATAACGAATTTGACCAACCTTGATTCTCTCGTGACTTGAGCCATGAATTTTATTGATTTTTATAACTTTTATTTAATTAATTATTTTCTAACCGAATCAAAATTTAAGGAAAAAATAAAAAAATAATAATTAAAAAAAATAAAGAATAAAAACAAAAAAAAATAATATCCGGTACATAGGTAAACCGTGCGAATAAGATAATTTGGTCTAACAGGTCAAATCCATGAATTGGGTTATGAACTCTATTTACATTATATTTTTTGAAAGTTATTTTATATTTAGCTATATAATAACAAAAATAGATGATTATAAATCAAATACTAGAGATATGTTCTTGAGATTGCTCTAAGTTTATAAAAAATAAAATAAAACCAATTATAAAACTAATTTTTTTTATTAACCAAATATATGAAATAAAAAGAAAATTAAACTCGCTGGACTTTCAAAGAATGCAAACCAACCGAATATGTGAAAAAGTTTATTGGAAGAAAATTCGAGAAAGTACACGAAGCAATTAGAGATGGTGTCGGACCGGACGCTCAGACGGAGACATGTTCCGGTAGCTCAGTACCTAATGACGTGGCGGCGCTTCCACAGCTCATGCATAACCAAGTGGAACTCGTCATACTTGTCAGGAGGAGAATGCCACTTGAAGTACTTTCTAACCTGAAAACCAGAAGAAACCTAAATTAAGTGCCTACAGTAGAATCGAGGGAATGAAAAACTTAATCCCAAATAAAGATGAAGTTCTTATCTACCTGAAGAACATTTTGATGCATTTTCTCGTACTTTCCTTCTGGTATGGATTTAAGAATTTTCTCCAGTTCGAGAACATCGTCTTCTTTGAGGATTACAGAGAATTCATCCCAGTCAAGAATGTCATTGAATGGCAAGTCATAGTAGTCGGACATGATGACTGCAGAAAGACTCACATGAACAGAGAATTTTAATATATGCCTGGGTAAATTCAAAGCCCCTTTCTTTGATTTGATTATCTATGCTTGATATAAGAATGTTCTTGCTTGATATCATCAGAATTACTGGATACTTTTCAAAATGTTGTCTTGGATGAGCATTTTTGAAGCGTTCAACAAAAAGAAAAAGCTTTGTGAGAAACATTCTTACCAGGCACACATCCAAACGCCATCGATTCTGATAAGCAAACACCACCAACTTGAGTTTCCCCACGAGGACAGATGCAGAACTTACTCCCATACATTTCCTTTTCAAAATTGTGTAGTACAGTGGCCCTTTTTACTTTCTCGACGAAATGGAACTCAAATTCTTGAAAATCTTTTTGAAATGCTACAAGTTTCTTCCTTACATCTGAGTTGGGAGAACCAGCCCAGAAACCCAGTTTAGTCCTGCAATGTTTTCCACAGAAGCTGAGCCAAAACACCAACGATTCTGTCGATGTGTTATGAACTACATATACATCGAATTCAAGATGCATAACAAAGAATTAATCATTGCAGCCTACTTGATGAATGCTCAAGAATGCGAGTACTCCCAAGTTATAATCATTATCAAGAGAAAACATCCTGCCCAGAGGCGTGTGATACTCGCAGGGAACTCTAATGTCAGAGTTTACTATTTTTCAGATGAGCAAAAATCATTCAGAAAAGCTAAATTTGGTGAATATTTCACTACCTGGGAGGGTTTATCATCTCTTGGGACAGCAGGAGAGGGCGAGACGCCACAGTTGACCTGGCAAGAATTGCATCAGGTTTCTGAATTTCATCATTTTAGATCGCTTACAGAGTATAGCTACCAGAAATGTTCATGGGAAATCTGGAATTGAATTACACCATCATAAACGATTACCTGTTCCACATGTAATCTCCATCAGGAGGAAGAGAGAGCTCCAGTATTTGTGGGAGGGCAACATCCTTATGTGGAATGTAGTTGGAATCATAACTCGGTGAACACACAAGTCGAATCGCATTCTTCAGGAGAAAAGGGATTTCTTCAGTAGCCATGCTGCCAATGTCATGGCAACTGACAAAAAAATGATCAGCTCCTAAAGTCCTATTCCAGTAAGGGTATGTGGAAATTAAGCCCTCGACATATCTCTTGATAGCCGTCTCCTTATAATCAGGTAAAGGTTCCTCCATTGAGAAAAATCGTTGCTTCAGATGAATACCAGAAAGAGTGAGATGGGATGTTAATGGCGGATGGCAGTTCTTAAATCCAGATTATTTATCACATGATGAGAAAGAAAACACACACAAAAAAAAACAGAAAACAACAATCATATGGAGATACCTACAGGAGAAGAAGTTCTTTCCCTGCAGAAAGATAAGCAAATACTAGACCCTATTGCTTACATTCAAGAACGAAGATCAAATTAAATAATTTCTTGTGAGTTAAGCACATACCTCGTCGCTCAATGGCTGACAAGAAATGGGAATAAAGAAGAGATGAGCCTCTTGAGGATTTTTAGTAAGAAACGGGCTCTCTATCAGATTCATGAAGAAGTAATGTTCACTTGCATAATTGCTCTTGACCGTGTTATTTGTTGAGTCATAACATGTTCCTGGGTTTCCACCTGGGTACACGAAGACCTTAAAATCCTTCTCCATTGCTTCATGATTCAGCAAGAAAAATTGCTCTCGAGTGATAGATTTCACCACTAGAATCTTGAACTGTATATTGAATGAGATCGCCCTTCAAAAAGACACAGAAAAAGATAGATGAAGCGGGGAACAAAAATTGATTAAAACAAGAACTGAAATTGCCATTTAAAACCCACGAACTGCACCGAAAAAGAAGAGAGGAAGAACTGCATGCAAGAAAGCATAAACAAGGAATCATGGACAAGAATGTTGATGCATAAAAGTAATCCAAGAAAGAGAAGTACATGAGAGGTTAGAGGTAACCAATAGCTGAACTGATTGAACTCGCACAGTATAGAGACGACGCCCAAACCGATGATGAAGAGCGCAAATTCTTTGAGAGTACCCATTTTCTTGAGGACGAGAGAGAGTGAGGGGTAGCTTTGAAAATCCAAGCTTTCTTGTAGAGAAGAGAAGAGAATATTAATGGGAGGTCAAATTAAAGAAAGAAAGAAAGAAAGAAATGGTATTGCCTGTGCTGTTAATTCTGTTAGTTTAGTTATATCTGTTACTCCCTCTCTTGTCATTCATTTTCGTTTATATGAAACAGTCCTGCATGAACAGAAGAGACAAGATCCATTATAAAAAAGGAATTATGCCAAATCTAGCTGAATATTTTCCCAAAATTCATTTCTATCTGATGGATTTCTTAATTCATTTTCACTGAATAAGATATTTTAACCTAGTTTATATGCAAGGGAGATGTATAATAACTGATACACAGTCCTTTATTCTGATACTGTCCAGGATTTTGTCAAGAGCCTTCTTCGAACAGAGTTTTAGGTTGCCGATCACTCTCTCATAATCTGCGCAGACATTCAAGTGACTGTTACTACACGAATTTCTGATACGAAGAAATGGTGCTCTCCAGGTTTAATGTGGAATGTGTTCCCCCTGAGGATGTTTCGTTTGTTAGAAATTGGGATTAATTGTTTTTACATATTATAATGTATTTTTTAAACAATATTTTTACTTGTAAAATGCCAAAAAACACATCGAAACTGAAATTTTATTTTATGATATTCAATTAGCGGCATAGGTCGAGAAGAGGACTGACCTAATAAACTAAGGATAATGTATAATTTTCTTTTTTCTATAAAGTAAATATTAATTTTGTTCCTTTTTTTATTTTTTTTATTTTCCTGGATCTTACTGAAGAATGAGCGATTGATAAGATGGGCCTTTTGTTTTCTGTGGGCCGAGTGATGAGTTTGGAATTGTGATATGGTTATTGCTATCAGCTTTCACCACTTTGTTCAAGGTAATGGTATTTTTTATGATTGCCCAAAGGCCCAAGAGCAACAGCGTAAAGCCATTGTCTGATTATTACCTTGGCTCAAATTAAAATTATACATATAAAGAAAATGGTGTTTTCGTGTAGAAATAGTATGATTTTTAAATTATATTAATTTTATTACTGTAGTATAGTGAATTGTTGGTAAAACCATAATTTTCAGGCTATATTTTTTAGAAAACAAGTGTTTTATTTTTTATTTTTTAGAAACAAAATTATATTTTATATTTTTTACACTTTGAGTATTTATCACTCTATATTTGACTTGTTTATACCATTCTTTTTATTCTTATATTTATTATTTATTTGTTTGTTTTTATAATTTCTTTTCATAACACTTTTTATGATATGCATGCATCAATTTTTTTAATTCAAGATTATATTGTTTATTTGATGTTAAAAACAGGCTAACAACTCGATAACACCTTGTTTTACGTATATATTGACACCAATGATTCTTGATGTATTTAATTAAATATATGCGTAAACCTTTTGATTTATATTTAGTTTTTTTTTTAAATGCATTTGAAAAACTTGCATATTTATTTTTTTTGACAAAAAAAGTAATTCGATTTATGACAAAAGACCGGTAAAATAAATAGTTAAATTTAAAACAAACTAACAAAATTACTCAAACAAATGATGAAAATATAATCACTGATTATTATTTATACCCAATCATTCGCTTTCTGCTAATTACTTCACCAAACACTTGCAATAAATATGTCTTTTCCATGAGCATGCTTTGCTAAATTCGCCCAACTTCTCGCATTCTCACGTTATATGTGTTCTTTGTGGTGAGATTGATCATCTCTCCGGTAAGAAGAACTCACATCGTGGACATCCTTGAGGATTTGGGGTCAATTTTATGGTCTTAACAGGTTGATGAAGCAACTTTTGTGTCTTAATGAAGGTTGAATATGCCTGGTTTGGTGAATGTAATATTTTTTTTTATATTTATCCTCTTACATAGATCGAATTAACTTCTTTGTAAGTTATTGTCTAGAAGTGTGATTGAGGTTGCTTTTTTTAAAGTGTTTTTCGTTTAAAAATACATAAAAATAATATATATTTTTTAAATTATTTTTGTCATCAGTATAATTTATGAAAATGATATAAAAACACCAAAAATTTTAAATTTTAAATAGAAAATAAAAATAAAATTTTTTTTCATTATTTTTCAAAAGTATTTTTGAAACGCAGTGTCAAACATTCCATTAAGTCCTATCGTCCTTGAATTTTTACTATATTATCACCTTGGCATGTATTAATTTTTGTCAAGGAACCATCCCACCTAAAGAACTTAAGCAGTTAAGTGAGGCTTCAATATATAATTTATATTATTATTTAACACACCCATTTAAGTGAAAGTTTTTTATGTTTGAAACTTATACACAAATCCACAATATTTCTGCTTATTTTTATCAAATAAAATAAGGGTGGTAATATTCGAATTCGTGACCGTTAAATCAATAAAGTTCTAATTATCATGTTAAAAAATCATATTACTTAAAAATTTAAACTATTAATTAAAATCCCAATATATAATTTACATTATTCTCTAATAATTGATAATCTCTCCATTTGCAGGTAATCATGTAGCAGCTGGTTTGACCTCAACCTGCACCAGACATGTCCAAAGCACAACCGATTAAAGTCTCAGATCTGCAGATAAAAAATGGGATGGCTAAGTGTGAAAATGATTAGGTCTAGGCGTGATTCACATGAAAAGGAGTTACCCTCGATCGAATATTACAACCAGGGCACATGAATGCCAATGATTATGCAATTTATCTATAACGCCCCATTTCCTGCTTAAGAAGCTTTTGTCGAATCCCATTTTCGTCTCACTGTTTGAGCGTGACGTGATGATAAAATTTTTGAGTTCTTAATTATAAGTTTTAAATTCGAGTTAGAATATGTGTATTTTATAAAAAATTTGCTAAAGAATATTAAAGTGTATTGAGGTAATTTGCTAAAGAACTCTGAAAAAAAATAGTAATACACTGTAAAAAAAAAGGTTATGATTAGGCATAGAAGTTTAATTTTATTAACTGCTGGGAGGGCTATGTAGCAACTTCAAGAAACTTTAATGGAAGGAGATGACATGCATGGACCGACCATCCTCAATCTGCTGCTATGTGAGGCTCAAAACTTTGATAGACGACAACTTTTGTCACATCTACGAGTCGTTCATGTGTTTCCAATTTCCACTCAATAAATAGTAGCTAGGGTTAGTTCAGTTTCTCTGATTGGTGGACGTTGGGCCTCCCTCCTTCCCTACGCTACATATTCTTCACCTCGTTGTCTCCTTTGATGCTATTTGTTTCGAATATTTCCATGTCCTTGCACACAAGTCCACGTTGCAATCGCACCTCACGAGCCATATAGTAATTTGTTATTCCTAATATCATGCCATTATTTATGGTGGTAGTCTTGTATTTTACGATATATAATATATATATTGTAATTATAAATTAACGATAGCCCTATTTGTTGGTTCTACTATTCCACTTTCTATTTTTGGAGTCTCTAATATCAACACCATAGAAACTCCCAAATTATTTAATCTAATCTAAAAAAGGTTTATTTTTAAATATTCTGAAGTGCCCTCAAGCTATGATCATATCAATAACAATAGCTCTTGCCCGAATCCTGTTCTTCTTGGTGCTGATGGATGACAATCTGTATGTAGCATATACTACTTGACAACACAAATTGATTATGTGATTGTTTCTTGGATCCACGCTATGATGAGCTCTTAAACACATCATTCATCCTGATATTTCCATGTATATATACGACACTTTGACTGATATTGAGCACTTGTTCCTTTTTTTTTATTAACTTGAGTATCCGGAGCAGTTTACATGCTTATCGATTAATCCTACGAGTTTTAAAGTTAATAACCATGTAAATATCCAGTGGTTATATTAGAAACTATATGGCTCGATTATGAGATCACAGAGAAAACAAACTCCCTAGTTTAAAACTCGTACAACTGGATCACCTACTAATTCTAATCTCGTACCACTGGACGACTTACTAGATGGTTACATGAATACTAAATGTATAGAGGCTTGTACCCCTTAGTCCCAAGCCTCCAGTTGTTCCTTGATTATATGAGTGCTAAATATATAGAATTACAATTTGACTATTATAGGACAATAAAAGACACCAAGACCTTGTCTGTTTATTTATAATATGTTAAATCTCTATCTGATTCTTTACAAGGTATTGATCATTCTATGATAGAAAGTGAGATGAATGTGGAAAATCTAGATGATTTTCCTGATGAATATTTTGAATTTTTTACTCTTATATCTGCTTGTAAACCAGTAATATCATCTTATTTGGCGTTGAGGTATTTTCTTCTTGCTTGTGAATCAAGAATTCAAAAGCACAAATCTTCTTCATCTACTTCTAAGTAGGGGATAGCATTTTTCGTTTCGGTTCGGTTTTTATTAAAAAAAATAACTAAATAAAAAATTATAATTTCTTTTAAAAAATAATCGAAACCGAACCGGACCTATTAAAAACCAACCATTTTCTGTTCGGTTCGGTTCGGTTCGATTTTTATGAATAAAAAATTGAGAAAACCAAATTTGTTTTACTTCTACAAGCTTTTTTCACCAACCAAACATGAGCACAGGCAAAACAGGTCCCATATTCAACAATTTGATCACACCATCACACCATGCAGATCAGATCCATTTAACCCCAAGGGATAAAGCACTCAGACTCCATTAATAATATTATAATACTAATATATTAAACCCTAAAAAACCTCTATATTCTCCATAAAACAGAAACCCACATGCAAAAATCCAAGAAACACAAATATTTATAAGTAATAGACTAATCGTTGATGAGAGGCGAGAGCGAGAGCCAAGAGCGAGAGAGAGAGCCTAGAGGGGGGGTTGCTAAGGTTTTTTTCCAAAGGAATCGTCGAAGAGAAGCGAGAGCGAGGGAGGCGAGACGACCATAGTGGGGTTGCTAGGGTTTTTTCCAAAGTAATCGTCGATGAGAAGCGAGAGCGAGGGAGAGAGTGGGGCTGCTACCTGCGGCTGCTAGTTTTTTTTCCAAAGTAATAGGCTAATGAAATGAAACTTTATATTTATATTGAGTGTTTTAACAGAACCAAACCGGTTCGGTTTGTGTTACTTTGTTTTTGCCTTACAAACCGATACCGAACCGAACCAGATTTTTTTAGAACTTTATAATCGGTTTAATCAGGTTTTTTTATCTGTTCGGTTTCTCGGTTATTTTTTTTTGGTTTTCTCGGTTTAATCGGTTGGTCGGTTGTTTTTGCTCACCCCTATTTCTAAGCCTGCTAACACTAATTATCACTCATCAACGCCCACCAAATTTTTGTTGGAATCATGATCAATTCAATGATGGATCCATGATGGAAAAGGCTTCTTCCAAGCTGTTATCAAGAACAAAACAATAGAGGAGGATAAATTTTTTTCCTATCAAAACACTAGACTTGTGTTTTATCAAGATCAGTTCTATGGGCAATCCTCTCAATCATGGTCTTCAAAACGATATATTTTTGGTCGAGTTCATTTTAGATATAAATTATACGAGGAATTTCATCATACTGCATGTAATTATACTTATCGATTTGCTCAAAATATATATAATGGTCTATCTCAGTCTTTTGCTGGCATACATACTCAAAATGAATCACTTTTTATGGCATATTTACACAAAAACCTCTTATTATATGGCCAATGACAATGACAATCTTGATCATTCACAACTTTATCACAAAAAAATGATTTTAGTTTCAGAGATTTGACAAAAAGTATTCATTCCAAAAATCCAATAAACATCAATGTTAACATGATGCTATGTCAACTGAATATCAAGCTCTACTTTCCAATGAAACTTCTCTTTTCATACATGTAAATTTAATTGGCTATAATGGGTTTCTAAGAAAAAACTAAAGGTAGGTGGCTCTCTTGAGAGATATAAGGCTTTTTAGTTGCTCAATGATATAATTAACAAGTTAAGGTTGATTTTGATGAAACTTTTAATTTTATCATTAAGCCCGCTATAATCCATAATGTTCTTATTCTTGCACTTTATGATGGTTGGGCAATCCACTAATTGGATTATAAAATTGCTTTAAGTTCATAGTCATCTTGAATAAACTATCTTCATATGGAAATCACCTAGGTGTGTTCATCATGGTCATCCTAATTGTTTTTTCATCTTAGTCGTGCTATCTATGATCTCAAACAAGCACCATGAGCTTGTTTCACTCACTTTCTTATGTACTTATGGTTATACTTGTGGTCATATTGATAATTCTATGTTTGCTTTTTTGCATGATCATTCATATGACAATTTTATCTATTTATATGCATGACAATATTCTCACATCTTCCTCTCCATTCTTTTTAGATCAACTTTCTACTTTTCTGAAACATGAATTTGCTATAAATGATTTAGGGGCAATATACTCTTTTCTAGGCATTGATTTCAGTAAGAATATTAATGGTTTATATATATATATATATATATATATATATTTTTTTTTCTTTCTTCTAAGTATGCCATTAACTTTGTCTCCCATGCTTTTGTAAAACTTGTTTCTACTTTAATAACTTTCAATGCTCTTTGCCTTTTTTAGATGGATCTCCATTTAATAACCCAAACACTTTTTCAAAGTATTGTTGGTGGTATTCAATACCTTATCTTCACACCTCCTCACATTGCTCATAATGTTAATATAGTTTTCCAATCTAGCATACTTCTCGTGATGTTTATTGGCGTGTTGTTAAAAGAATCTTGCATTACATTAAAGATATTTTTTATTTTTGGTTTATCACTATACAATTGTATTCCTTCTTAAATACTTGTATATAATGATGCAAATTAGGCTGAATATCTTGATACTCGACAATTTATTATATGGTATTATGTTTTTCTTGATCATAATCTAATTTCCTAGTCAATCAAGAAATAATATACTATTTCAAAAAAAATAGTACATAATCCAACTATCGGGCTCTTGCTATTGTTGTTGTTGAATTATATTGGTTTTGTTATTTGGTTAATGACTTATTCTTCGTCTACACTTTGAAGTATTTTGTGATAATATTTATACCATGTTCATGCTCAAATTGTAAGGTCAATAATACACAATAATATTTTGTTATTTGTGATATCATGCTATCCATATACAATAATATTTTATTTTAGAATATGCAATATGTTATAATGAAAATAAAATTATACACTAATTGTATAATAATGAAAAAATATATATAGAGATAACTCTCACATCAAGCTCATCTCCTTCCAAAAGTCTTTTAATATTCTTGTTGCATAACTTTAACTCTTTATATATTGAAAAAAACAAATAAAAAGCATCAATGTTTTATTGTGTCCCTAGACATAGATTATTGTGGATGTCAGCAGTAAAATTACCATTTTACTCCTTGAATAAAATAATTAACTCTCGGAACAAGGGGCATTTTAGACATTTCCAGGTGACATGTGTGGTATTTTCATATTGTTTTTGGGTTTTATGGTATTGTTCGTTTGAAATTGCACAATAAAACTATCATTTTACACTTGGGAGTTACCAAAAAGACAAGGAACAATTGAGAGTGTTTTTGATTTTTTGCATATTCGTGCACGGTGAAACTATGCAAATACCATCAGAAAAGACAAAAAAGATGAAATGAAATTAGGGGCATTTTGGTACTTTCATCCCCAATTTTTTCATAATTATTGTTGCACCTTTCAAGCGGTGCATGCATTGTCTTTTTCCCGTGTAAACTATCCGATCGCCATGTCACCAGGTGCGCCGCGATGTACCCTGCCCCCTGATATGGGGCATGTTGTGTGATGGTGGTCAGTGACTCGCCAGTGGATGATTTTTAGTTTTTTTTCTCTTTTCTCTTTCCTGCCACCGAAAAAAATACATGGTAGTCCTTCATGTTTGTGATTGTTATTTTAGTCCCTATTCTTTTGATTTTAGTTTTATTTTTGATTTCTTCAATAAAAGTTTTGATTGTTTTCAATTGTGCCCTTCAATTGTAATTGATTATATATGTTGGTTTCATCTCGGTCCTTATTGTTTTGATTTTTATTTTGTTTTTGGTTACTTTAATTTTTTTGGTATTCAGGTTTTAATTTGTTTTAATTTTTTCCTCCAATTGAAATTGGTCATATATGCTACTTTTCATTTTGGTCTTTATTCTTTTATTTTTTTAACAAAATTACCCCATAATTGTTTTTTAAATCGTTTTATTTGCTTTCGGTCCTAAGGTTTTTATTTGTTTCAATTTTGTCCTTTAATTGAAATTAATAATAAATTTTATTTTTCATTTTGGCTCTTATTCTTTGAATTTTTTATTTTCTATTTAATTCATTTGGTTTTTTTCTGTCCTTCTTAGATAATATTTATTTTTTATCCATATTTATGCATCTATGCTTTTAGTTTTTGTTTTTAATATTTGTCATTTTATTTTTTATTAGGGATTTTATTTTTATTCGGTTTAGTCCTGAAACTTTAATTTATGTTAGAAATAATTTTAAATTTAATATTTCTCCATTTTCCCTTTGTTTTTTATGTTTTCTTTTATTTTTATCTATTCTTCGGATCAAATGATTTTATGGTTTCATTATTTGCGCTATAATGTTTATAATGATTTAACTGTTATAGTCATGATAATGACGATAACGTAGAGATAAATTTTTAGTGTTGTTTTACTCTTTTTGTAGCTAGAAAATTAACTTCCTATTTTTGTTATGCTAAATTTAAATTGGATTATAAAATGAATTAATCCTAATACAGTGAATTCAATAGTTCAGGTATTTGAATCTATTTGTTTTGTTAATGATGATAATAATTTTATACTGATGATTTCATTGAAATCTACTAAACAAATAAATTTATATCAATTTAAAATTCATAGATTTTATATAAAACTTGCATTTCACATGAATTCTACACAAAATTGATTATTTTTCCAAAATTTATATGATAATAAGAAAATCTTACACAATTAATATTTTTTTTGTAAAAAAAATATAATTCTGGCCACAACGAGACACATGTAAGTGGCTAGCATATATATGTAAACGCGGTCACCTCCATCGAAATCATCCCTTTAAAAATGTAGCAAGCTAACTAAATTCAAGCCTTGTTTTTTTCCCATGGGAAAATATAATTAATTGATTTGATTTGGGAAATTATCAAACATAATCTTACATTGATTTGAAATTTTTTCTAATTTGGAAGGAAACCACATGACAAATCACTTGTATCATGCAATGTAGGTGGCTACCTAAATAGTGTCTTGGACAACAAAATGCGTAAAAACCTGAGAAAATGCAAGAGAAATAAAATAAAAAATTTGACTTTCCTTCACAAAATCGGCAAGTAACAAGAAAAAATGATTTTGATGTGAAATAACAAGGATCGCTTGCATGTGCAAGTGATAATTTATTGCTTCAAGGAAGAGAAAGCGAATGCCACGTGTAATTGGATGGATGAGAGGAGTTGCCAAGTAGCTTTCACTCACTCCCCCACAATCCTAACCATCCGAAAATCATCTCCGAGAGCACATTGAACCTACCACCATGGTTGGCCCTTTTATTTTATCTATATATTAGATAATAATATAAATTATATTTTAAAATTTGATTAAATAGTTTAAATTTTTATATAAAATGATTTTTTGATATGATATAAGATTTTTATTAACCCTAATAGTCACGAATTTAAATCTCACAGTTCTTGTTTCATTCGATAAAAACAAAATACAAGATAGTTTAAAATGATGTGCAAGTTTTAAACTCAAAGAGTTTTTTATTTAAGATTATATGTTAAAAAATAAAATAAATTTATGATTTTATTTAATAACTTTTTTTTTTGATAACCAAGGTGTCCGAGTCAGCTTTACGCGCACCACAATTAATCCCCGGACTCACTGAACATCCTGCAAACCCAGTGAGTATGTAAGGCACCGCGGGGGTGACAGTCATGCATGATGAGACTTGAACACTGACACAGAGAAAGGAAATAAGTCTCTTCAACCGCTAGGCCAAGACCCCAGTTGCAATAACTTAAACTTATAGGTAAGTGAGATGCTTACTTGATTTTATTTTGGCACTCCACCATCCATGATCAAGGGCTCTCCTCACCCTCCAAATCCATAATCAAAGGCCCAGATTGTCCCATGTAGACAGGGAATCATAAGATAGATAGCCAGAAATCTCTCCACGTGAGCTTTCAGGAGTCAAGAAATCCACGGATACTACGGCCTCTCTTACGGGGTCCAAGTGGACAGCCTAAGAGCTCACTATTCTTCCACGTCAGAACCGGGGACGCTGTATTTGTTTCCATGTGTGAATCACAGGCGAGGTTCGCGGCCAATAATTTCTTTTTGTTGGTTATTGAGAAATAAATTAATTAAAGAATTAAGAAAAACATAAATGGGCCCACAGGCAGCTAGTGAGATTTGATTTTGAGGGCAAAAGCATGTGCAGCTGCTGTCATTGAGAATTTCTTGGTCCATCAATCAAATCATTTTTTTTATTTATTTTTGTTGAATGACAAAATTAAATGTTGCGTTCTTGGTAGGACATGATTCGTGTGGCACCGATAGTCTTATTTAAATCAGAGTGTACTTAATTATTTATGTTTTGATGCACGTACTAGAAAGCCCTTGCACATTTTTACTAGTTGTGCTGAGCTGTGAGTATTTGTTTTGTCCTGTAAAAAGAAATAAAAAAGATGTTTATAGCCGCAAACACGTTTTAAAAAAGAAAATAAATATATGATTTAAATCATATATTAAGATTAGTTAAATAAATTTATTTTATTTTAATTTGATGGTACAATTGAGTTATATATAGTTTCTGTTTTTTTGGTTATCATGATTACTTTAAAATAATTGATTTATTATTTAAAAAAAAACAATATAACTCAATTTTTAATCTATTAGATATGAGAGGATGGAATTGGGTAAAAAAAGAATAATTTATTTTGGCCTTATTCAACTCAAGTTTACATTATAAACCTGGAACCCGGGTAATAAGGGTCGAGCTAAACAAAGTTAACTCACCAAACTCGCAGTCCAAAACAAGGAATCAGGATAACCTAATAATAAAAAACAAAAAACCACAAAGCCCCTTTTTTTTATTTGTTTTTCTTTTAATTTGTTGATTAATGAAAAGAAATATATAAAAAAATATTAACTCACGTTAACTTTTCAAACCCATAAACCATGTCATTAGACTAAAAACACTTTATATGAAAAAACCATAAATCCTAATCATCAACCAATCAAATGTTGAAGGTTGGAATTAGAAAAAAGAATTTCAATTATATAAAAGGATAAGAAAAGGCAATTAAAAGAGTGGGGGATCAAAATTGAAATAAAGAACAAAAATAAGTTTTAAATTGAAGGGTAAAATTGAAACAAAAAAATAAATTTAGAAAAATGACACAAAAAAATAAAACAATAAAAAGAATGAGAACTAAATTAAAAATCAATTGAAATCTCAAAAAAAGGCCAAGAGCATAAACTGGAAATATTTTATTTTTATTAAAATAAAAAATTAGCCTTTGGCTAACCTGACAATAATGAAAAAATATTTTGTCCATTTTGAATATTTTGTTAAAAAAAAAATAAATAATGAAAAAATCAATGTGCGGATATGAAATTACTAAAGAAACTAAAACAGAACGAATGTTACTGCTCATTACTGCTCACCATGACTCATTCGCACTATTCACCGGGTCATTTGACCCGGTGCTTCGCGGTGCACCTCCACTTCTTTTCTTTTTTTCAACAGTGAATGGCTGCTCAAAAGTCAAAAATTCACGGCGTGAATTGAAATTCAATTTATCACTCTCATGAAAATATATATATATATATATATATATATATATATATATATATATATATATATATATATATATATATATATATATATATATAAAAGGCACATCACTCCTGCGAAAATATACATATATATATATATATTATATATATATATATATATATAATATATTATATAGATATATAATGCACTTCTGCAGTAGTGATGTGCCACATCACTACTGCGAAAATATATATAATATATTATATACTACACCGATTATAATTTCAATTATTATAAATTATAAAAAAAGCTAAAGGAGATCGTTCGGACACTATGCACGGTGACTCATGCGCACTGTTCATTGGCTATTTGGCTAAGTTGTTCATTGGCTATTTGGCTAAGTTGTTTTCTGTCCAATTTTATTTCAGTCTCTTAACGTTATAATTTGTTTTTCTTGCTCTTAATGCTATTATATAGGTTTTGATTTGTTTAAATTTTATCCTTCAATTGAAATTGATTATATATTGGAGTTTCAATTAGGTCCTCATGCTTTTAATTTTGCGAATTGGGTTGGAATTCTTAATATTTTTGGTATCAAAGTTATGATTGATTTCAATTTCATCCTTCCATGCAAATTTATTATAAATCCTTAATATTTTTGGTATCAAAGTTTGATTTCTTTCAGTTTTATCCTTCTATGCAAGTTAATTATGGATTTCAGTTTCATTTTGGTCCCAAATCTTTTAATTTCAAGTTCTGTTTTAAATTATTTAATTTCAATCTTTGGATTTACTTCAATTTTATCCTTTAAATTAAATATCTTATTTAAAATATGTCAAATTAATTATATATTTGTATATTTATGTCAAATTAAAATATATTAAACCAATTATATGTTTTAATATTTATTGAATATTATCGTCTAAGAATTTATATAGAGAGAAAAAAATGACCTGAAGTTGTCCTTTAAATTAAATATAATATTATTGAAAGTATGACACATTAATTATATATTTGTATATATATGTCAAATTAAAGTATGTGAAACTAATTATATGTTTAAATGTTTATTAAATATTATCGCCTAAAAATATATAGAGAGAGAAGAAAAATGACCTAGGATTTTTTGAAGGACAAAAATTCATATCAATATTCTTAAATACATTTAATATAATAATATGATGAATAAATCTTATAAAATAAAAAAATAAATTAGCTTCAAAATTAAATTTTGTGCTCTTTTGTTTAAGTTTATTTCTTGAAATTTTTTTGCAGTGTTTTGATTTTTTAATTATATATTTTTTATATTTATGTCAAATTAAAATATGTGAAACCAATTATACGTTTTAATATTTATTGAATATTATCGCCTAAGAATATATATAGAGAGAGAAAAATGACCTGGGATTTTTTGAAGGACAAAAATTCATATCAATATTCTTAATTATATTTAATATAATAATATGATGAATTAATCTTATAAAAAAAATTGGCTTCAAAATTTAATTTGTGCTCTTTTGATTAAGTTTATTTCTTGAAAAAAAAATTCCGTGTTTTGATTTTTAATATTGTAGATCTAATATTACTGGAAAAAAAATACATCTCAAAAAAACAAAAGGTAGACAAATTTACCTACATTACCTACAATTAAAAAATATGCGAGTCACTTCCCGTTTCGATTAAACTGTTCTTTTTAGACGACAAATAAATAATTATAGCATGCAAAAAATTTAAGTTTATTTTTAAAAACAAATTACAATATTTTTATTTTTAATGTGTCAGATCGAATATTATTGAGGAACAAAAGCAGCTCATAAAAATAAATATTGACAAATTTACCTAGGTTATCTACAGTTAAAAAATATACGAACCATTTCCCATTTCGATTACTCTATAAAGTATGTGAGACTAATTATATGTTTTAATATTTATTGAATATTATCGCCTAAAAATATATATATAGAGAGAAAAATGACCTCGGATTTTTTTTTTTAAAAGTTAATATCAATATTCTTAAATTCATTGAATATAATAATATATTTAATAAATCTTATATAAATTTTTTTTGGCTTTGAATTTAAATTTGATACTCTTTTGTTTAGGTTTATTTCTTAAAAAAAATTTACAATATTTTTATTTTTAATATTTGAAATCTAATATTATTGGGAAAAAGAAACAACTAAAAAGAAAATTACAAATTTACTTAGGTTATCTACAATTAAAAAATATGCGATACTTCCCGTTTCGATTACACTGTTTCTTTTATAAGGCAAATAAGTCATTATAGCACGCAAAAAAATTAAGTTTATTTCTTCAAAAAATTACAATATTTTTATTTTTAATGTGTCACATGTAATATTATTGGGGAAAAAAAACTACTAAATTTTTTTTTGACAAATTTACCTAGGTTATCTATAATTAAAAAATATACGAAACACTTCCCATTTCGATTACACTATTACTTTTAGGCGGGGAAAACATTATTTTTTTGCATATTTTATCTATTGTAATGTTACTAATTAAATATTTAAACAACTAATTACAACATGTAAAAAATCAATTAGTTTTCTACATAGAAAAAACCCTAACGTAATCTTGCGGGCAAGCATACTAATTATACCACGCAAAAAACTCATTTCTAACATATTTTATCTATTGCAATTTTAGTAATTGAACATTAAAATAACTAATTATAGCACGCAAACAATATAAGTTTTTTTGTGGAATTTTTTTTATAATGTGTCAAATCTAATATTACTGGGAAAAAAAACAACTCAGAAAAAAAAATCACCTATGTTATCTGCAATTATAAAATATACGAATCACTTTCCATTTCGATTATACAGATTTTATCAATTATAATTATACTAATTAAATATTAAAATAATAAAATACAATACATATAAAAGGAATCAATTTTCTATATAAATAAAAAAAACCCGACGCATCGCGCGGGCATATCGCTCGTAGCTCCTATTTGCCAGTTTACAAGATTTTGCTTTTAGTATTATTTTTGTTGTTTTACGATGCTTTTAATGATCAATTTTATATTGCCTAATGGGCTCTATTAGCTTACTGTATTGTTGGTTTAATATGATACGCAACCAATCAATTTGTTACATGTAATGCTATTATATTAATCTAAATACATATTTATTATTAATAAAGACTTAATTTATCTTTAATATTCATATACTATTAATAAATCTAATATTTGATATATAAATCTAGAGTAAAGATAAAGTTTACAAGATAAAAATGTTTTGCCAAGAAAATTATAAAGTTCTAGAGTTATGAGATTCTTATTGCATTAAAACATTGTTTGTAAAATGTTTATTGCCCAAGCTCTCTAAAATCCTAAATATTTATTAGAGTTGTAGAAACTAATATATATTATGTTCTTTTCTTAATGAAAGGAAGTGACTATTCTCATAAGCTGATGTATAAATATATCTAGAATTGTCAAATAACATGTATATTGAACTGACCCGCATGAAAATTTCATTTGGAGATACCATTTGTATTCATGGAAAGACTCGAGTAAAGATTGTATAAAAGATCTTTAGACTTGAGACCACTTAGTTATCTTATATAATAAGTGTTATGTTTTGATTTTCTTACTCATTTTTCTGGTAAAGGTAACAAATAATCACACATTGGATTTAACATAAACTATATGAAGATATTTGAGTGATCAAAAGAAGATTCATCACCCTAGGTAAAGTGAGAATATTCCACATGTTCTCAAATAGAATTGATTTTTAAATCCCAATGCTCGGTGGAATGAGATTTTAAAAAGGTTTTAAATCTTATTTAAAAGGATCAATGACAATGATATTGTGAACAAATATAATATAACATGAAAGACACAATCCATGCTAAAATATCTAGATCAAAATATTATTGATTAAGGGATGATAATCACACTAAGAAATCAATTACTAAAAGGTTAAGTCAAATCACTGATGATTTTTTTAATATTAGAGGGATCATTATACATTGTTAGACATTACATTTGATCTTCAAATATAAACCAATCAATTATTGAATTGACAATAAATTAATTTTTGATTAATTTAATTCTATTTATTTAGAGTTATAATTGATATTTGAACTAGCATATTAGGAATCTAATGAGTCAAACATATTAATAACCATTAGTTAGAAATTAAACTGGGATAGTTAATTAAGTGTGACTTGATTGAAAATAATTTAGAAATTAAACACTAGAATGCATTTAATTTAAGAAATATAATTCTAGTACTAGAGTAATTAAGTAGGAGCCTGAATGATTAAATTACTAAAATTATTCTTAAATAATATAAAGATATTATTTAAGGGGCATATAATTTTTTTTAATATTTTTATAGCTTTTAGGATTCCATATAAATATAAATTTATGCCTCTTATTTTTGAAAATATTGTTTGTAGATAGAAAAACTACGCAAGTCATAGAGTAGAGACCTAACACTCTAGGCAAAACAATCTTCTTCTTCTAAATAGAGATTTAAGATACTTTTCACTAATAATTTGTGTGAACTACCATTAAAAACCCGACAATTGAATGATTTGTAGTTTGCAACGACCTAACATTTAAAGTTTGTTTTATCTATAATTACTAATATAATAACTAATAAAAATTTATATAATTATTAATATTAAAATTTATAAAATTAATCAAAATATACATAAACTTATCCGAACAACCACTTAAATTAATAAATGAAAATGTTTTTAGTTTTTACCTTTGGCAAATAAGACAGCACATTGAAGGGCCCATGAAATCGAAAAACTTATTCTGCTCCCTAAAATTAACTGAATAAGAAATAACACCACCACCACAAATCGTAGATGTCTATGTTGTAGCTCTTGCTTTTTTCCACCGTAGCTGCTGTTTGTAAAGTAATCGATCCCGTAAGTGACAGGCTACTAGCCAATACAAGGAACTAACATATTACACATCAAACACCAGCTCACTCTTGACGAGATCTCGTACGGCTTAAGCACTGTAGACGAGCGAAACAGCCATCACAAACAAACCTAAGGGCTTTCAACGTCGATTTCTTGTAATAATATAGGTTTCTTTCTTGTTTGTTTTTACCTAAACGCATCTCCGATGGCGGAGTTAGATGAAATTGAACATCAAATTATAATTTCTAATTAACCAGATGGTCCAAGATAAACCAGAAGATAGCATTTGCAATGCACACTCAATGGATTTCCATGGCTATGTTTATCTTAGATGGCTAACCAAATAAGAGTTTGAATCTTTGGAGGAGCCATGGATTTCCAAACCTATGTTTGAAAGGAGCATGATCTGCTACACTTAATGCAGTTAATTAAAGTGGTACGAGATTGCACTGTAAATTTCCCATTTGTTCATAAATTCCATACCTTCAAATCTGGTGTAATATGATGAAGCTTTACCTCTTGAAGAACCCGATGCAAAAACATTTCCAGCTCGTTTTCAGATATTCTTAGGGTTCTCCTCCAATTGACACTCTAATTCCATGTCTGAAATTGCTGTTGTTGGTGCCCTTGAGATGTTATATAATTTTGGAAGCAGAAATTTCAGTGAAGCTTCACACTGTTAAAGAACAATCTTACCTAAAAGCTTAAGCTAATAGGTGAGACATCAGAATATGATTTATATTATTCTCTAACATACCCCCTCAAGTGAAAGTCATTTGGGCTTGAAACTGCACACAAGCCCACTCTACCTTGTGTTTAATTTTTATCAAATTAGAATGGGGGTGGTGAGATTCGAACTCGTGACCGCTGGGTTAACAAGGCTCTGATACCATGTTAAGAAACCATCTTACCTAAAAGATTAAGTTAATAGGTGAGGCGATGAGGCCCCAGAATATGATTTATATTATTCTTTAACACACCCAACCATCTATCACTCCAAAAAAAAAAAAGAATATTCAAATCATTACTCACGACAGATTTAGTACAACCATGCAGAGTTTCAAAAGTAGTTTGAATCTGGCCGAAAGAGAGAAATGATCATTTTCAAAGAGCTGTCTATATTTTTTGCACGACCTCCTTCCATTTACTTTTTGATATGGAGCTTAGCCTTCACAACCTCTTGAAAAGTAAACTTTGTAATTTCCCAAAAAAGAGCCTATTTTCAATCCTCCCCCTACTCTTCTCTTTTAAACCACTTAAAATGTTATACTACTAACAATTTAAGTTCTTAACAACTTTTTTGAAGATGCCCTAACCTCTTTCAAATGTGCCTAGCAGCCAACATACTAGCTTTTTCATAATCTTTTCCCCTACTATCACTTGGAATAGAATCGAACTAGGTACTTACCCGTGCCTCGCTGCGATCAGAATCATATTTTTTTCAATGCAAAAAACTATTAATTGTTTGAGATTTTTTTTATTATAATATAAATTTGGAAAAAAATAGTAAATATGTGCAGAATTCTTGTGAAAGTCCAAGTTTACTATCAAATATATAAATTTTAAATCGATATAAATTTATCTATTTAATAAGTTTTAACAAGATCACCAACATAAAATTATCATCATCATTAAAAAAGCAAAAAGATTTAGATACCATAATTTATCAAATTAAGCTGTATTAGGATTAATTGATTTTTATAATCCAATTTAAATTAAACACAACAAATAAAATATAAATTATGAAAACACTTGCAATAATCAAATAAAAAAATAAGTAGTTAATTTTCAATCTACAAAAAGAAAAAAAAACATGAAGGATTTACTTATAATTTCTGGAGGTAGGAGAGAGAAAAGGGAGAAAAAACCAAAAACCGTTCACCAGCTATACACCGACCACGGGCATGCCTTGCATTGGGAGGCAGAGGACATGGCGACACACCAGGTGACATGGCGGAAGGGCAGTTTCCACTGCCCCAAAGACTCCGCATGGGCCGCTTGAAAGGTGCGTGCCCGTGAAACATTGTTGGCTCATCCGTACGACGCGCTAACAATGTTCTAGAAAAAAAAATAATAAAAAATAGTAAATTATCTATACATCATTGGACCCAACAATAACCATGAAAAAACCAGGGGATGAAAGTATCACACTACCCCGACTCCGGCATTTTTTGGAGGTTATTTTCTCTATTGTACTGTGCATGAATTTGTAAAAAATCAAAAGCACCCCCACTTTTTCAGCGTTGTTTTCTCAGCATCTAGGGGTAAAATAGTAGTTTTACTGTTCCATGTCCCCTGGAAAATGTCTAAAATGACCCCAGTCCTTGGGGTTAAATTTTTTCAATCCTTGGGTAAAATGATAATTTTATTGTTTGAAATCCACAATAATCTGTGTCTATGTACACAGTGAAAAAAGCTAAAGTGATTTGGCCATGGTAATTATATTTTAGTTAATTTAAGCATCTATTTTCATTACACTACCAAATAGTGTCATGAAATAATATTTTAGCAAAAATGATCACGACGGTGTCACCAGCCGCAGTTCTATTTCTGAACATGATTACTTTTTTTTTATACAATGAAACTTTATCCCCTTGAAAACCGTATTTTATGGACGCAGATGAGCAAGTAAAATCCCGGCTGTCCTAAACTTTTACAGGGAAATGCATGCCCCTAACTCGAATTCGATACCTCAATACTTGCCATACAAATCACAAGCTCTTTATCATTACAACACACTCATGATTACATGTCACAGACTCTAGACTTTTGATGTTATAACATAGTAGGTTTCATGCTGATTATAAATTTACTGGTATGTTTGTTGACAATTCACATGCTGGGTTTATGGTTAATCATGTCAATGGCTAGTGTAGACGGTACGGTAGCATTTCAAAACATGGGAGCACAATTAACCTCTACTTTTTTTCTTGAGCAGGTAAATATCAGTGACTGGGTGTGCCAATAGCAGCGCTAGATTGAACTTTAGCAACAGCCCCTCACGGCTGTCTCATTGAAAAAAAAAGTAGAAGGAACTTTCCATTGCAAATCCTGGTGTCTTATTGGCTGTATTTTTCATACCTTTTTATTCAGGCCCTGCTCAACAGCAAGAACTACGCTCTTTAGGAATCCCGTAAATCAAGATATCACGAAGCACACCTTGGACCCCACGAGTAATTTAGATTAATCACGCCCATCTAGCCCGGCTTCAATGTCTTTATATACTCCCCTTTCTTCTTTCATAGCTCTCACACTCTTCCCTCTCTTAATTTTGCTTGTGCAGGCTTGAAAAGAGAACAAACAATGGCAAACCCTTCTCTCTCTCTCCTCTTCCTACTCTCTCTCATAACCCCAGCCCTCATTTCCTCTTCCCCGGTTCAGGACCCGGAACTTGTAGTACAAGAAGTACATAGGTAAGTGGCTCCACGACTGCTTGTATCTTGTCGGTCCGATATTGTACGTCCCATATGTGTAGTAGTAGTTGAGACATTTTTTGTTTATGTGTAGGAGTTGATAAAAATGTGTCACGTTTTTTTTTTTTTTGTGGACAGGGCCATCAATGCCTCGAGGAGGAAGCTGGGGTATCTCTCCTGTGGAACAGGCAACCCCATTGATGATTGCTGGAGATGCGATCCCAACTGGGAGAAGAACCGGCAAAGGCTAGCTGATTGTGCAATTGGGTTTGGTAAGAACGCGATTGGTGGAAGAGATGGTAAGATTTATGTGGTCACAGACTCCGGCAATGATGATCCCGTGAACCCTAAACCTGGGACTCTCCGACATGCTGTCATCCAAGAAGAACCATTGTGGATCATTTTTGCTCGGGACATGACAATTAAATTGAAGGAAGAGCTACTCATGAACTCGTTCAAGACCATCGACGGCAGAGGTGCGAGTGTTCATATTGCTGGGGGTCCATGCATTACTATACAGTTTGTGACCAACATTATCATCCATGGACTCAGCATCCACGATTGCAAGCAAGGAGGGAATGCTATGGTGAGGGACTCCCCTAGCCACTTTGGATGGAGGACTAAATCAGACGGTGATGGCGTGTCCATCTTTGGTGGAGCTCACATATGGGTGGACCATAATTCTCTGTCAAATTGCAACGATGGACTCGTTGATGCCATTCATGGGTCCTCGGCTATCACCATTTCAAACAATTACTTGACCCATCATGATAAAGTCATGCTTCTGGGCCATAGTGATTCCTACACTCAAGACAAGAACATGCAAGTCACCATAGCCTTCAATCACTTTGGAGAAGGGCTTGTCCAGAGAATGCCTAGGTAAAAGATTTAAAATTTTAATCACAAAAGTGCTGATTAATTAGTGTGGATTAATTATCAGTCAAACTCCGAAACTAATTAGTGTTTCTTCACATTTTCAGATGTAGGCATGGGTATTTCCATGTGGTCAACAACGACTACACGCACTGGGAAATGTATGCCATTGGAGGGAGTGCTAACCCAACCATCAACAGCCAAGGCAATAGATTTGCTGCTCCTGACATCAGGTTCAGCAAAGAGGTGAGGACCGAGACCCCATTTATTGCCTGCCCAACTGAAATAACGAACTTCCTGTGAAACTCGACACTCAAAAAGGATTCTCTTTTATAAACCTTAAATAGTACAAACCCTAACTCATGTTTGGTTTTCTTGATGAAGGTAACAAAACATGAAGATGCACCGCAAAGTGAGTGGAAGAATTGGAATTGGAGGTCTGAAGGAGATCTACTGTTGAATGGTGCATTCTTCGTAGCATCTGGTGCCGGCGCTTCTTCGAGCTACGCTAGGGCGTCGAGCTTGGGTGCAAGATCTTCTTCACTTGTCGGTCCAATCACGATGGGGGCAGGTGCACTTAATTGCAAGAAAGGGGGTCGTTGCTAGGTGATTGTGAAAGATTGAAGAAACAGTATTTTGTAACGAGTAATTTGGACTATAATTAATTAGCTGATTAGGGAAGTAATTAAGCAGAAGGGAATTAAAAAATGAGGAGGGTGTAGAAAAGTCCATGCATGCTCTAGTTTCGCCTGGCCTTTTTCTCCCCTCCAAATTTTTATTCTTTCTACCCACGCATTGCTATCTGAAAATTACAACCTCGATCTGCCTGTTACTCTTCGAACCTATGGCATTCTCTTTGAGAATTCTTGGTGGGATTAGAGAAAACAAGTGCTCAATTCAGTGTTGATATAGTATAAATCAATTATCTATTCATGTTGAACGTCTTTTCTCCATCTCTCTCAAACATGGACGCAGCCAAGGACAAAGTGAAACATGCACAGCAAGTGAAGACAGGAAAAAAGCTTTTCAACCTTTAAAATTGAATTGATGCAAGTGATTTGGAAAGTGCAACCACCAAAAGTCCAGAATTATTACAATTGGGTGTCGATTTTCTCACAAATAAAGGCTGGCCGGGAAAATAAAAATCAAGCTAGCCACGCATAGAACTATAGGTACCTCAATCTATCATGCTAGTTTCCTTCCATAATTAGGTATACAAAAAATGTTATCCACAAAACTACTACCCTCTCCTTTTTAGTTAACGAATCAAGTGAATGCAATGCCAAAAAAAGCTCCTCTCACCAATCTTTTCTAACCATGCCGATCAATTAGGAGCAATGATCTTAGAAGGGAATTACTCACCTTCTTCAGCTCATTTTTTAACATTTTCTAGCTACAGATTTCACCAATGAGTTTTAAATCAGAAAAGAAATTTACTAGTAGCTAACTACCAAAAAAGGGTCCCCTGGTGATCAGTGCTAAGCAATATTCGGACCTACATAAGATTTGAGAATAGATTGGGAGGGAGAACACAGGGAGAAAAGCACATGCATGCCATGGATCTTCTGTTGATGGATTGGACTCTTCCGTGGTCTGAAATCCATTTTCAACGCAATCCCTTTCTTTATTCAAGGCTACGCATATTATAAATAAGCAGCAGCAGTGCACACGCAAATCAGAAGGAGTTTTTTTTTGACGATCCCATAATGTGCCAGTTCATCTGATCAGATGATAGCCGCCGACAGGAAAAAATATATAGTTCCAGCCGAGGTTCTCATTCTTGAATTTATTTTTTAATTGCAAATTGAATTTATTTTTTAATAGCAACCACCAAAATGAATTTATTAAAAAAATGGAGAGTTAGAGAACAATTATCCAAGATGAATTTATTAAAAAACGGAGAGTTAGAGAACAATTATCAATAGCATCGATCGTATCTCCCCAAAGCCTTAAAAAACCTCAAAAATTCCTGTGCCCCAGCTAGGGCCCTGGTGGGTTGAGTTCGCATTGCAATAGAATGTTTTGTTTGCCTGTTGAGCTTAGGAAGAAGACAAGGAATCATGCGTGGAAGCCAATATGGAATGAGGGATACGATCATAAATCTAAAAATATTTATAAAAATTGGATTAGAGGGATTTATAAGTGAATTCTGATAAACTAATATATATCATCTAACTACATTTATCCATGTACTATTGAATAATAAATAAATTATAGCAAAAAACGTTTCTTCTTTCCTTCCTGGGGTATATTCGTTTATGCAATCAAACTATGACACCTCATAAACTTTGTTTTGATATATTCTAAAATTCAATAATTCTTTTAAAAATATATTCCCTAACACATACAAATCATGACTCCTTCAACGTACGGTCTCTAAACTAAGGGATAGTAGGGTTACATCGAGCAACAAAAGGTCATGCATCTTCATTTATATTTACTACTTAGAATCGTGGCCTGAACAGCAACATCACAAGCTAGCCTGGCCAGCCACATCGAAGAAGCTACGCAACAGTTGCTACGAGTATATCTCTTCTGTTTGCTTCTCAAGTTTCAGATATTTTTTCTCATTTTCTATCTTTTCAATTATGGATTTGACCACAACCAGGCCCCTCTCATTGAAGAACCTAGAGCGGCTCTATGATTTTTCTCCAACTCCTTCCTATCTTGCTTGTCCTATATGTTTTTCATTAATAATTCTAGTTTCATCGCTAGTGCCACTACTATTTTCGCATTCATTCTCAAAGCAACTCATTTTAGATTGTTTCAAGATTGTCCAAGTTGTTCACTCCCACATCACGGGTTTGACTTCGAGCTTCTTATTGAAGAGTCGTCTTCCTTGTCATCCAAATCTTTTTTTGTTTGCTAATCTTTAAGAAATCGGAACTAAAAATCTCTCTCAACAATTCATTGCCATATCATTTACGGGGAGCTTGACATTGTATTTTAAAAATATTTTTGAAAAAAAATGTTTTTTTTCTTTAAATTAAATGTTTTTGGTGTTTTTAGATAATTTTTATGTGTTATTTCAAAAATAATTTTTAAAATATTTAATGTATTTTTGAACAAAAAATACTTTAAAAACAACTACAACCTCAATCTCAAACAGACAGGATGTCTTGCCTCGTTATTTAAGAAAATTAGAAGAATAGGTGAGTTATAACAATTTAATTGTTTATATATTTAAATATAAAATCTTTTATACAAATTTTAAACCTAAAATTAATGATTTTTATGTAATTTGCCATCATGGAAACATGAACTCCATCTTTTAAAACATTGTACCACCAATCTTTAGCATCATAGAAAGAATGCTTGTTACAAATTCAACCTTTTTTTTAATTGAAAGTGCATTTCCAAATCTAATAACTATGATTTTTTTTTTTTTTATAAATAATCCACATTAAATAAAGGAATTTTATTGAATTTAGAAGCTTGTCTATAAATATAGTGGCTACAAACTATGTTTTTAGTGCATTATCCATCGTAAACACGACATATCCATGGCACCTATGCAGGTTTGTAAGAATAGATGTAGGGTTTGGTCGATCCCTAAGCATGTGGCAGACAATTAGTGAAATTTGACATAATTATGGATGGCGACTAATACCAGCTGAATTTGAGGCCATCATCCAAAAAGTAAAGCCTCGACATGTGCATTAATTAGCAACATGGACCTCAGGTGACAGTCACCCTATATATAATTAAGTGCATTAATTATTAATAATAAGGGAAAAAGGTATCTTATCTTCTTTAAAGTTTTTTAAACTTTTTCTAAACCTCTCATAAGTAAATACTTCATTTTTTCTAGCCGTGATTATATATATCTTAGCTAGTCTACTTGCTTTCGCTTTCTTTTGTATACCAATTATTATGTTTTTAGAACTATATCATACCATGATTAGCTTCTTAGATTTCTCTACATAGATCGAATTAAAAAAAATATTGGAGAAAGATCTTGTCAAAGATCTAAGGAATTGTGCATTATTTTATTATTTTATTTTTTATTTTCATTTAAGTTTTCAATAAGACAAATTTATTTTTTTACATGGAATGAATATCTGTCTTGTAGGTCCTAGATTTGAGTATGAGCGTTCTAATTTTGCATGAGCCTGAGATAACTGAGATTTTACTCACCTAACTCTGGCTCACAAAAAGTGTCTAAAGGGAGCTGAAGTTTCCTCAAATCATTTTTTTATATTAGAATTTGAATGTTTTATTCAATTATCTTAATTAATATGTTTTTTACTTTTTTAAGTTAAGTTATTTATCATATCTGAATTTATAAGATGTTGACAATTAATTAAACACGTTTGAGTAAATATTTTATGATTGAATGTTTGTCAAGATAAAAATTCTCAAACCCGTACAAATACAAATTCTCACTAAACAAAAAAAAAACTCCAAGTAAAAAATGAAGATTGCTCATGACCTCACTTGTCAGATATACATAATTTTTTTATATATTTTAATTATTTTAAAATACCTCATTTATAGTTTTGTTCAAGAACTTCATTCACCTCAGCCAATTCTAAACTCATAGCTTGACCCAATATCGTTTCGAACATGATAGGTTAAGATTAGGGTTAGTGCATGCTGACCACACTAAAATATAACCCAAACTTAAAAGAAATTGAGCCTAGGATTATTCAATTCAAACCCACTTAAAACAAATCGAACCTACTCAATTACCAGATATGGACCAACATTTAATTAATCTCGTAATCTCTTTCTGGCATGCCCCGCAGGTCACCGTCGAAGAGAAATGTTTCCAAATTCAAGGCCTGCCCATTTATGATGGTTTGAACTTTGAATTCTAGATATTATTCCTTCAAAACCTCATTTATGGGCCTTAAGAATCTACAGATACTTTTTTCCATGGAAGGTCTCCAAATATTTTCTACGTATAACTAATTAAGCACAAGGAAAGAGTAACTGATGCATCAATAATAATTAATACGCCTTTATGTTTGTTTGATAGGGGAGGGAACAACTAGTTCAAGAAATTTCATTGCCGGAGTTCAATGAAAGCTGTATTAATGTGCGGGCTCGGATATGTTGTTTCATATTAAAAACCATATTTTCCTAGTTGGGTAGTATGCAACAATTGGGTTTGTAAGAAATAAAATAAAGGAAGGCAAAGAATGAGGGTCGGGAAGATTATATATATATATATATATATATATATATATAGCCATTGTTTTTTTTTTTTATAACCGGGGTGTCCGGGCTAGCTTACACGCACCACAACTAATCCCAGGACTCACTGAATATCCTGCAAATCTAGTGAGCATGTAAGGCACCGCGGGGATGACAGACGTGCATGGTGGGACTTGAACCTTGATGCAGAGAAAAGAAACAAGTCCCTTCAACCGCTAGACCAAGACCCCACTTGTAATATATAGCCATTGTTATTAAATACCGAGCAAGCTTGTGGTAGGTGAGAAGGTTTACAATTTATGTCTACATATCTCTAAGAGATATGAAATAAAATTATTAGGGCTCACTTTCACAAGTGAGTAGGAAGAGGGTTATACAGGAAGGCTTAGAGAGTCATTCCAAGGATGAGGGAGAGGAGGTTGAACTACTAGGTAATAACATTATAGTTTAAATATATCTCTTCATATAAGAAGCATAAAGAAATAATAAATAAAGAAAAAAGATAAAAGTGTGTGTGTAATTTTCAAAAATAGACGTAATAAATTCGTACACTATATGAAGCAATTATTTCTTCTCTTAAAACCAGGAAGCTTGACCAACTTATTCCAATCATCCCATTTTCATTAAATTTGACCAGTTTCGAACTGGTTCTATCATGTCCTTGTGCGTCAATCAAGATCTTGAATCATATTTGGGTTTAGGACAAGATCAATTAATTTGAGTGTATATACCAATGATGCAAATGTGTGATGGTGAATAATAACCAGTGTACGAGGTTGCTGTTTAGGCATTAATCTTGATGGCGCATGATAGTTCAAGAATTATTATCAATTAGTTGACAAAGATGGTTATGATCTACAGAGTAAATGGAGATCTTAAATGATCTGACTGTGTTTTCTAGATCTCCACTCAAACACTCAGCTGGTAGAATTATTATAAATAATAGATAATAAAAACATAAGAGATATTAAAAAAAAATGATTTTTTAATTAACGTGTGTATCCAGATGAACTCGTGCACATATCAACTAATCTCACGGACATTAAAATTAATAGTCATGTAAGTCTACGATTATCATTATATTATAAATAGTTGATAATATTGTTTTTTTTTTATTAATTGGCATCGATACAAAACTCCAATTAAAAAACTAGAATATTTAAATTCATTTATTTTGCGTTTTATTCTCTTTTCCTCTGTGTTTTATTTTTATTCTCTTTTCTCCATGTCAAACTCTCCTCTTGTCTTCTTCTCTCTATTTTCCCTCTCATTCTCTTCTTCTCTATCTCCATCCTCAACAGTGGACACAATCTTCATCCTTCATGCCTCTATGCTAGGTAAGTCTCCATTTTTTTTTTTTTTGCTATTATTTGTTGAGGGAGCATTTTATTTTAAATTAATTTATTTTTCTTGTCTTTTTTTTTTTGAGAGGTTATGTTATTGTTGTTAACATGATATTGTGAATTGAATTTGATGGGTTTATGTATGACTTGAAAAATGATTAAGTTTATGCTAAATTAAAGTTAGCAATCTAGGATGAAAAAAGGGTTTCCTTGATTTATCAAATGATTAACATGATTTATTTGTGAAATTAGTTACGTGTATTATTTGAATGACAAATTTTTATATTCAGGATTTATCAAATGAGAATTATGGAAATAATTTAACTATAATTTTTGGATTTGTAGAACCCTAATTTATTCTTTTTTGCCATATATTATATTTTGGTTTGATGAAAAAGCCCGGGATTGAGACAAAATTGATGAAAGTTACTAAGAATTATGAGCACTTTAGGAGCTTGAGGAGTGCATCATTAGTATTTGAAATTGTTTGCAATGTTGTGTTGGAATATTTCTACATCTAATAGTTTAAATCCCAAAAGATTTAGTCACAAAACATATAAAAGATGATACTTAAATTCTATTTGTTTGCTCCAAACAAGCAAAGCATTGAGGCATGCAATTTAAAATTGTAACAATTAGAATAAGCACTTGGTTGCATAAAAAACAAAAATAATTTCAGCATCCTAACAATTTAATTCTAACAGGAGGGTAATTTAACTCACAATAGCTCAAATTGTATCTCAATCAAACTCATAAATATATATAATGATTTATCATAAAATAATTATAGATTTTATTTTCACATAACATTTTTTTATAATAAAAATATATTTTAGAATTGAAAGAAAAATAGTCAAGATTGATAATTCAACTCAATTTCACAAGCATTGAAAATAGTATAAATATGATTTAATATCTTATTCTAAACATAAGAATTGTAATAGGTTATCAATTCAATTCAAATCACATATGAAGTTTAATTCAATTTCACATGTGATTTAATTCTAATCAAGTCGTAAGGGAATATCAAAATAACCTTGTCAATTACACAATCTTATTTTTAACCAAACATCTTTGAATTGTTTTTTAGTCAATAATAATTTCAATTATAGTTGTAATCAAACATATATTTTAATCTAAACAACAACAACAACTAAAGTAATTTTCTCAAACCTTCGTTTTATCAAACTATAATTGCAACTGTAAAAACTTCCACGATATCAAATACACATTTGAATAAGCATTTCATGAAATGAAAAGAGTTAGTTAATCCAAAAGGATTCTCCTAACTTACTGAAAATAAATGGCTATATGATCCAAAAAAGATGTCCATGATTTTCCCAATTGAATTAAAACTATCTAAATGTTCTTCTTCAAGTGGCGCCATTGACAAATCCAACCAACCAAATCACATGATCACCTTTTTCTCAAATGGAACGGTCCACGAAACAACTATATGATCTAAACAAAATAATCCAAATGTATTTATTAACAATATTATTAAAGAATGGTGGTAATGAGGCTTTCTTTTCTTTGGCAACCGCGGCGTCCCACCGTGGACCTTATTAAACCTGAGCCTGTCCCGACAAAAAATCTTAACTGAACCCTAGCTATGTTTTGCCCTAAGTGGGTCAGCCGGCCATCAACAATTTCCATTTGAGATCAACATTATAATTGTTGTAATAAACAATGTCAACATTATGATGTTTTTTTTCCAGCCTTGACCCTTTCTTGCAAGTTTGTTTATCCATCCCAGGTCCGATTTCGATTTATTTGGGATAACATTTTCAGTCTTTGTTAAATTAAATTGAAAAGTCATTTGACGTCTAAGATCTCCATATATATATATACATACATACATATATGATATATATATATATATATATATATATAATTGGTCTTACAATTCTTGGATATCTAGAACTCCACGTATAGGCCAGAAATGAAGACAATGTCTGGCCGCAGGGATTCGTGGACGGATTCACTCTATATTTCAAATCATTTTTTGGGCTTCAAAACAAAACAATCAGGTTCTTTTCTCTTCATATGAATTGTATATCCAACGGCCGGAAATAAATAAAAGTTGACGGCTTATTATTAATATATTATACACTAAAAAAACATGGCATTAACGCATGTTTTAGAGATTAGTTAAGGTTCTTTTTAAAAAAGTATTTTTTAAAAAAAAATATTAAAATGATTTTTTTTATTTTTTAAAAAGTATTTTTGATATCAGTACCTTTAAAAGATATAAAAACATTGATTTTTTTAATTTAAAATATTTTCAAAAAAAATGATAAATATATAATTAGTGGTTGTATGTTGCCTCTAGTCTAGCACTTGCTGGCATTCAAGGAAAACCTTAAAAAAAACAAAAGATATACCTTGAACATGTACGCATTGTTTTGATATTGATGAAGAGGAAATACTGATTTTTTTAAGGGAGCAATCATGTGTGTCTTTCGTTGTTGAACTCAGTGGGTGCGTGCATGTGAACAATAATTATGTACAAACAGTAATAATTGATGACATATGTCATGAAGTAATTAATTAAATTCCTTTTACAAATTATAATAAAAATACAACAACTATAGGCTAAATTTTCTAGAAGATCATCATGCGTTAAATTGGTTTTTGTTTTCCGACTTAACTTGTTCGTATGTTTGATGATGTTTGTTGAGTGTGTACTTGGTATTTAGGTAGCTTATGTGATTATTTTTTCTTTTAAAAATAGGTTTAAGGAAAATACAAAAAAATAGATTTAAATACACATAATTGGTAAACTAGTTATGGGATGAATCTTTATATGTGAAATAAATAAAAAGATAGTTTTCATAAATAAAAATAAATTAATTTAATTTCGGTGAAACTAAAATTTTAAGATTAATTACATATGAATTCTTCAAAGAAAATATAAACTATTTTTTTTCTAAACGGTTCAGGAAAACAAATATCATAACAATACAAAACAATATATAAGAATTTGTTTCGAATTGTACTTCAATCATTTTTTAAAAAAAAAACAAATATTTAAATTATTTTTTATATATATATATTTTTTAAATTTTCTTAATATGTTAATATTAAAAATAAATTTTAAAAACTTAAAAAATATAATTTTAATATATATATATATATATATATATATATATATATATATATATATATATATATATTATATAAACACTTTGACCAAAAAAAACATTTTTCTTAACTTGTGACCAAAGGCACAAAACTTTGACTGACTGGACTGCATTTCTCAAATTAAATAATGAAGGGAGAAAAAGTATTTTATTAGTAAACCCAACTGGAAAAGAAATTGGGGGCTATCATTGCTATTTTTCTTTCACCAAAAAAAAACAAAAAAAAACAGGGACTCTCTCATGACCTGTCTATAAAACCAGAGACAGCCTACCCCTTCTACCTCATTCATTACACAACACATAAAAAACAACTCATGTATGACATGGAGGAAACTCGTAACACCGCAGCCACTGCCACCCCCACCATCTCCGGCGACCGCATGAGCAGTCATCTTCAGTTCTCCGATAAGAATTCATTGCCTAAACCCGACGTTCAAATCCTCACTTCCAATGGCCTCCGCATCCCGGTTCACACTGGCATTCTCGTACGTCCCTTTTCTTTCTCTTTTTTAGTTTTTAACTTTCCCTTATCTTCATTGATTCTCAAATCGAGTAATCTTCGTAAAACATAAAAGGTCCAAATCTTTTAGATCCTTCTTCGTTTGCTTTGAATTTTGATATTCTAATGGCTTCTTCTTCTTCTTCTTCTTCTTCTTCTTCTTCTTCTTCTTCTTCTTCTTCTTTTATGATATGCTGAGTTTTATATTTTTTTGTTGTTGTTGGCAGGCATCAGTGTCACCGGTGCTGGAAAATATCATAGACAGGCCGCATAAACACCATAGCTCCGAGAAGATCATTCCTATCCTCGGTGTTCCATGCGACGCCGTTTCCTCTTTCATTCAATTCCTCTACTCCTCGAGGTTTATTCAGCTTTTCATCATTATTTTTATATTATTATTCAAGGTTATTTATTTAATTTAATTCTACACGTTTTTGTTTTGGCCTCATAAATCTACAAGCTTATCTCAGCCGATCATTCTTTGAAATCCTGGTCAATATCCAACGGCCAGAAATAAATAAAAGCTGACGGCTTATTATTAATATTTTCACTCTTTTTTGTCTTTTCTATTTAATGCGCCCGGATTCATGTGAAACCTGACGAGAGAGATCGCACCTGGTGCAGGTGTAGCGAGGAGGAGATGGAGAGGTATGGAATCCATCTACTGGCGTTGTCACACGTGTACCTGGTCCCACAGCTGAAGCACACGTGTTCAAAATCTGTTGGTCAACGTTTGACCATCGAGAATGTGGTGGATGTACTCCAGCTGGCTAGGCTGTGTGACTCGCCGGATCTTTACGTCAAGTGTATGAAGACGGTGTCCAGTAATTTCAAGGCCGTAGAAAAAACAGAGGGGTGGAGGTTCATGCAGGAGAACGACCCTTTTCTTGAGCTCGAGATTCTCAAGTTCATCGACGAAGCTGAATCGGTGAGTTCTGGTCGTTAGATTATATGAAAAACATGATTGAAGAATAGTATCAGCGGCAAACACGATTGACGCGGCGGCTGAAACTGAAATTGTGAGAAATTGATTTGCAGAGGAAGATGAGAACAAGGAGGCACAGAGAGGAGCAGAGATTGTTCATGGAGCTAAGTGAAGCAATGGAGTGCTTAGAGCACATATGCACAGAAGGGTGCACAGCTGTCGGTCCATCTGACATGGATCCTACCAATCAACGGGGTCCGTGCAACAAGTTCTCCACGTGCGAAGGTCTCCAGCTTTTGATCAAGCACTTCGCCACGTGTAAGAATCGGGTTAATGGAAAATGCTCACGGTGTAAGCGGATGTGGCAGCTCTTAAGACTCCACTCGTCAATCTGTGACCGAACTGATTCTTGCAGGGTTCCACTTTGCAGGTATCGGAATTAAATCCCTTTATATTTATTATTATTATTAATTGGCTTTGCAAGTTTCTGAGGCCATTAGTTGGTCAAGGAAAAGATAGATTTTTATTGGGATTTTTTTCTTTTCTTTTACTTTTATTTTAAGGAAATGGGAGATTTTTTAGAGAGTGATAGTGTGGAGTTTCATTCATAATCCCCACCACAGAAATTTCTAGAATCTCAAGTTGACGACTTTTACATCATGGCTTCCTACTCTGATGGTACAAAATGTTTTGCTTTTCTTCTTCTTTATTGTCATGGATACATTCACACAATTTACAAGTGGACGGTCACTTTTATTTATACATGGGCCAGAAAATATAAGTGATATTTTTTTTGTCCTCACTTACCTGAACCTTAAAAAGATATTCCATTTAATAGGACTTCCGCGATACATAAACATGATTTATATGATTTATAGTAGTTGATTATAAATTATATTTTAGAGTTTTATTTAATAATTAAAAGTTTTAGGTTAAATGATTTTGTAATATAATATTAAAGTTTTGTTGATCTAACTAGTTTGAAATCTTATTAATATAGTGTGATCTGTATAATTTTCAGTTCATAAAAACTTTCAATTAAGAATATATATATATATATATTAAAGGTTTTTACCGGATTTTGTGTGGTTACATATATTCTTTTGTCGTGGATTCTGCATAAAAATCTAAGAGGAGAGTCATTTCTGTCCATTAATTCCCAATGAAATGATGGCTGCTTTATTGAGTTTCTGATGGAGAAGAAAGTGCATGCATTGCACTCAGCTAATAAGTCTAAGCGAGGGTTCCCTCAATGTGACAGACAAAAATGATATTTTCAGCAGATTTTTTCTCTCTTCATCATGGTTTCTGTCTATCCATATCTTCTGGGTGGCCCAACTGGACTGAGAGGAAGACATTGGAGCCGCTAATGGTGGACCACCTCTCCCGGCTTCCACAAAGACAAATATCTTTGATTACAAGACAACCACCAATTTAGTCGCCAATTAGGAATATGTTAATTAATTTAGTCAACAATTTAGACATAACTTACTGCAAGACTGTACGGCTCGAAAGCTAACACTGCTTTTTTCACCTGTTACAGGCAATTCAAGCTGAAAATGAATCGACAGAAAAAAGGAGATGAAACCCTGTGGAGCTTACTGGTGAAGAAGGTTGCGTCTGCTAGGGTTATGTCTTCTCTATCTCTCCCCAAGAGGAAAAGAGAGGAGCTGAGGGAAACAATACACGATCATGGCATTAGAAACTTCAGAATATAGTCGACCAGCTTGTAATTTTAAGTTCTTTTTGTTGACAGTGACGAGCTTGGGTTCAGATTTCTGTAAAAACAAAACAAAAAATAGTTATGTTCTCTGATAGTTTAGTGGCTGCTGCAACCTAAGTCTTTGTTTAGTAGCTCGGCTTGTAACCCTACAGCTTTCTTCGAACATTTCTTTGCTGTGGCTGTAAAATTTATATAAGAAAGAGGTCTGTGCTTTTTGTATTCTATCTGAAGAACATATGGGAAATTTTAATGGAAATCCATCATAGTAAACCAATTAAGAAGGGATAAAACAATAGTTAGATGCACTAATTACTTCAACCCTCGACACACTTGCTGTTTTTTTTTGTAAATGTAGAGGTTATCCAGAGTCAAGAGTCATTATTGTGATTGACATAATTTAAGGTATTATTAAAACAAAACTGTTAGCGCGTGCGTAGCACATACCAAAATGTAGATAAGCTCCTGTACAGGATTGTTCAGCCATCAAACATCGTTTTTTAGGGTGAAAGGTCTTGACACTCCCTACTCGATGAATTGACTTATTAACTAGTGTCTCTAGTTTAGTGCCAATACTTTTTCTTTTCTTTTCTTTATCCTCTTGAAATTCAGTATCAACCCCTTTAGAAGGTCACGAGTTGATTTGCCTGCTTCGCTAGGCTTTTTTATTTATGTAGAAAATTGATTGATTTTATAAATATTGTATGTTATTATTTTAATATTTAATTAGTATAATTGTAATTGATAAAATCTGTTAAAAAATGGTTTTTTTTACAACCAAAATGTGATTGAATATTGTTATTGCTAAAAAAACTTTTGATAAAATTTGTTAGAAAAATTTACTAAGAAGGTTAAATAATTTATTAGAAATTTGTTGTCACGGATACTCGCTAAAAAAAAATACAAAAAAAAAGAAACCCGATAAAAAAAAAGAACAACCTGACTTGGACACTACAAAAAAATAAAAAAAAATACATGTGGAAAAAAAAGGGTCACAGCTTTATTAAAAAGAAAAAAGAAAAAAAGAGTCTAAAATATAAATTTAACTTCAAAGACAAAGTTTTTTTTTATAAGATTTATTCATCATATTATTATATTAAATATATTTAAGAATACCGATATTAATTTTTTTTTCCAAAAAAAATTGTAGGTCAATTATATTCTCTCTCTATATATTTTTTAGGCGATAAACTATTAAATAAATATTAAACACATATACTTAGTCTCACATACTATATAGTGTGATCGAAATGAAAAAGTAGATTTTGTAGATTTTTTTAATTGTAGATAAACCTAAGGTAAAGTTTGTCAATTTTTTTTAGATGAGTTGCCTTTTTTTCCCTAGTAATATAAGATCTTACACATTATAAATAAAAAAATATTGTAATTTGTTTTTTTTCAGAAAATAAACCTAAATTTTTTTTTATGCGTGCTATAATTGCTTATCTACCGTCTAAAAAAAGAACAGAGTAGTTGAAACGGAAAGTGACTCTGCATATTTATTAATGTAGATAATCTAGGTTAATTTGTCAAAAAAAAAATTGAGTTGTATTTTTTGCCCAGTAATATTAGATATGAAATATTAAAAACCAAAATATTATAAATATTTTTTAAGAAATAAACTTCGAAGACAATTTTTTTTATAAGATTTATTCCTTGTATTATTATATTAAATGTATTTAAGAATACTACTATTAAATTTTTTCTCTCTATATACATTATTAGGCGATAATATTCAATAAATATTAAAACATATAATTAGTTTAAGATACTTTAATTTGACATAAATATACAAATATATAATTAATTTGACATACTTTAAATAATACATGTAATTTTAAGGACAAAATTGAAGCAAATCCAAACATTCAAAATAAATAATTGAAAACAAAACCTGAAATTAAAAGAAATGGGACCGAAATGAAACTAAAATCCATAATTAACTTGCATAGAAGGATAAAATTGAAAGAAATCAAACTTTGGTATCGAAAATATTAAGGATTTATAATGAATTTGCATGGAAGGATAAAATTGCAATCCATCAAAACTTTGATACCAAAAATATTAAAAATTCCAGCCCAATACACAAATTTAAAAGAATGAGGACCGAATTGAAAGTCCAATATATAATTAATTTCAATTGAAAGGCGAAATTAAATCAAATCTAAACCTATATAATAGCATTAAGGGCAAGAAAACCAAATTACAATGTTCAGGGACTGAAATGAACTTTGATAAAAAACAGCTTAGCTGACGTTATCTGGCGCAAGCAGGAGAGAGAAACTGGGGGGGAATTCAAACGACACGTCTCCGGACACCATAGTGGGACACGCGCCGCTCCAGGGGAAAGAGAACATGTTGAAAATCATTCTAGCCACCGGTTGAGCATTTTTCGACGCCTTATGAAGCCGCACGCGCTGCCCAAAAAAACGCATGAGCGTTGAATCAAACGGGGCGTTCGGCGACACACCAGCAGCTGTCAGCGAAAAAAATAATAAAAAATTGGCTAATTACCGGAACGCCCCTCACGTCCAGGCGTGATTTTTGTCCTTTTCGAGGGACAAAATGATTAATGCACTGTTCAATGAAATATTAAAAAAATAAAAAACCGGTCTAAGGAACCGGACTGAATCGGACCGGAAATGGTCAATTACCGCGGAGCCCCTGAAACCGGAGTCGTTTTTTGTCTTTTTCAAGGGTTTTTTCGTTAATACACTGTTTATAAGCCGGAAAAAAAAGGTGGACGTGCGCGCGCGGAGCATCGGAGTAAATTGGCAATGAACAATGACAATAAGTCATCGTGAACAGTAACAATCAATGCTCTTTTAGTTTTTTTGATAATACCTTTTCTTTTCTTTTCTTTATCCTCTTGAGATTTAGTATCAGCCCCTTTAGAAGGTCATACTAGCCATTTCAATTACATTTTCCTTTATATTTGATTCATGTGCTTTTGGTTAAATTTTTTTTTAATTTTTAATAATCTTTAAAATTACAAATATTCTTCAATTTCACCCTTATCATTTTTTATTATCTTTCAAAATTGTCCCTCATTTTTTTTTTTTGTTATTTTGTTTGTTTGTGATCATTTTCTAGATTGTTTTTTTTCTTTTAATTTTTCATCTTTTTTTGTTAGATTTTATCCCCTTTTTTTATGGCTATTTTTTTTAATGGGGAAGTTTTTTAGATTAATATTTTTCTTACTATTATTTTCAAAATTAAATTGGTTTGAAGTGAAACTTTTTTATTGAATATGGGCAAAACATTTCATGGTTTGCGAGTTAGAGAGATTAAATCGGGTTTACAAGGATCACCCGAGTTTACTTGATCTGTTCTCTCTTTTCTAAGCTTATGTTTTCTTCTTTTTTATCCTTGTTTTTTAGATTTTTTCTTTGTTATTTTTTATGGTTTGACTTCTACGGGGTTAGTTTTGGGTTCATCACCAGTCACTAGTTTCAAAGTTTAATGCATATTGATTTGTTTTTTTTTTTTTGTTTCTTTACAAATCAATTTATTTCAGTTTTACCTCTTGAGAATCTATTTATTAGAAATTGGTCTCTGTACTTTTTTTTTTTTTTTATTTATTGGATTATCCTAATCTTATGTTCATGGGCGTAGAGTTAGTGGATTAACCCAAGTGGACTCGTGTTTTTTTAATTAAATTATTTTTTCTTTTTTCTTCAATATTAGATTGTTCGATAATTGAACTTCATGAATTTATCCAGTTTGCTTTTGAACATGATTATCCACGTATCACAATTGAGGCAAAGGTTTTGCATCTTGATCCGAATGAGCTCAAATCTATTTTTTTTTTACTCTTTTTTAATTATGTTTTTTTTCTTGAATTTCATCTTGTAATATTTTATTTGTTAGATATTGATACCTTTATTATTTTTTTACTTTTTTTTTCTTACAAAGTTATCATATTCTTATTTGATTTATAAAGAATTGGTCTTTAAATTTGTTTTCATCTTTTTTGTATGAGGTTATCATAGTTTTATATTCATGGTCAAAAAGTTAGCGAATTAACTAAGATTTTTCTTGTTGCTTTTTAATTTTTTTTTTAAATTTTATTCTTTAACATTGAGGTTTTTTGTTATACTCCTGATCAACTAATGACTATTTCTTTTTACTTTTTGTTGTTGCTTTTTGTATCAATTTATTTACTATTGTTATATTTTTTATGCATATTATTTAAATTACTAATTGAATCATCTTGAGTCTTAGAATGTTTTTAATATTTTGTATATAAAAACTAAAATTGACCAGTTCGTTGCGGATTGCAAGCACACAGATATAGTTTACGTACTCATCTGTAAACCTAGATGAATGATCTTATTATACCAATCATAAGTAGTTATTAAACTAAGAAATTCGTAACATCATCTTTTCCCCCACAACCTTTCCTGCTGTTATCCCTACTCTGGGGACTCTGGACGCTTACAATTAATCACATGAAATGTTTTGTCAATGAAGTCTCCACTAGTACTCAAAAAACCCTCGAAAATAGCTCGATGGTAAGAATTTGAGAAAAGGAGTTTATTTTTTTTATATTCTTAAATTCGAGTACTATAATTGTTAATATAATAATCACTGAAAATTTATATATTCATTAATTTCAGAATATATAAAATTAGTCTAAATATACCCAGACTAACGTGCGGTTTCCAAGCGAAGCTGAGATGTACAGCTTATACGAGCGGTGTTAAAGATAGAGCTCAAGCAAACAAGGAATACGATCATGGCCGACCAGGATCATCATCAGGATCTCTTTCTGCAGTTTTAGTTCCTGGTTCAAGTGGCTGCGACATAACTCATGATAAGGTTTTGTAAGCAGAAAATGTTTCTTCTTCGTTGAAAAAAAGATAAAAAGTGTAACCACTGGTGGAAAAGAGCTGCAGTTATTGTCGACGACAACTTCATCAATTATGACACAGATTTGTAAATGGCCGGCCTGAACCATCGAAGCTGCAGTCATTCTTTTTCTGTTTTTGAATGATGTTCCTCTGCTAAATTCTTGTTTAAAATAACATTATTCCATTAAAAAAATCAAAACAATATTATTTTAAAATTAACAACAGATTTGATCCAGCAGACTTACAGCACAGACAGGGTTTAAGAAGAATAATCTTTAGAGTAGTAGCAGGCAGGAAGTGGGGCATCAGGCCCACTCCGTCGTCCACGCCTGAAAAGCTCCGAGCCGGCAACATCTTCCACATGGAGTTATTTTAACGGTGAAATTCATGAGTGTGTTCTTCCCCTTCCAATTTTCTATATTGGTATCCCTAGGACTCCAGACAGTTACTATCAATAAAGTCTCCTCATGTGCTGAAAGCTAGAACAGGCCCCCATTTCCAATTTAAAAATGCTGCTAACTTAATTTTTTTGATGGACTCCAGCTTGTAAAAACTATAGTTTATAAGTGTTTAGGTCATGATATGACACTAATTTAAATAGAATATGTAATGGTCTAATAGATGCTTTATTATATGATCAGATCGTTGGATCAAGTTCAAGTTTGTATATTTAACTTTATAAACAAATTTTTTTTATAAGAAATTACCGGCGTTGCATATTAAATAGTTAAATTTCTCGGAATTAAAATATAGATTCAGATGATAGTTCTATTTGAGCCAATTTTGTTATTTTCGTGTGTTTATTCAATTTCCTTGTTACTTTCAAAATTTTCTAATTGTTTCAAGTAGAAGTAGGTTTGTGGTCTACTTATAGATCTTATAAATATGTAAAGAAAGAGACTTTTTTAGTTTTATTTCAAAAAAAAAAAATTATAAATTTAAGGTTGATATCAATAACTTTTTTATTATTAAAGTTGTTGTGTTATGGTTTTATTAGTATACTTTTAACTTTCACGTGCATCAATTGTTTTTAATATTTTTTGTGGGTTCATATATAAAAATCTAAAAATTTAATTAAATTACAATCAAGCTTACCTGAATATTCCAATTACAAATAAAAATAATAAATAAAATCCTTTCAATAATTAACAAGTGACTAAGTATTTGTTTGAGAGTATGATTGTGGTTGTTTTTAAAAGTGTTTTTTGTTCAAAAATACATCAATTTTTTTTTTTAAATGAATTTTGACATCAACACATTAAAATGATCTAAAAAAACTAAAATTAATAATTTAAAGTAGAAAATAATTTTTTTAAAGCACTTTTGAAATATAGTGACAAGAGATTAAAATAGAATAAATTCAAAGACTAAAATTTGTGGTTATGTATGCATTACTATCATTAACATTTTTTTTTTACTAGAATGAATTCATCGGTTCATGGGATGCTTTTTTTCTTCAAAATAATTAATAAAAAACTACTAGTCTCAAATTAGACCTCAATCAATACACCAATTCTCAGTTTTGTCCCTAGTGTATCAAAGTTTATCAATTAGGCCTACCTATCCAATTTAGTTAGTACTAGTTAATTACCCGCACTACGTTGTGAGCCTTGCAAATAGTTTTTATAATTATTGAGATTGAAACAATTAATAGATTTTTCTAGTTCAAAAATAAAATATAATATTTATACATGCAAGGTTTAATATAATGAAACACATCAATACACCCTATTATAACAACAACAACATCGAAGGCTTAACATCTAAAAATATCATTACTATTATTGCTAAAACAATAAAAAATATTAAATTATTCCGAGGAGAAAAAAATTGAAAACATTAATAAAAGACAAAGCAAGAAAAAAGACTAAAATTATTATTATTATTATTATTATTATTATTATTATTATTATTGTGAATAATAGAAAAATAAATTCAATAAAAGAATAAAAAAAACTAAAAGAAAAAAAAAGAAAAAAAAATCATTTTTCAAATGATCATAAACAAAAACTAAAATTTAAAAAAAAAAGGTTTTTGAAAAAAAATGTTATCTCAAGAAAAGAGAAAATAATAAAAACCAAAAACCAAAACTAAAGGCACATATATATAAACATGGACAAAAATATAAACTATTTAAGAACTATAAAAAATTAAAGGAATTAAAATCAAAAATTAAAAGTATAAGAGCCGAAACACAAACCAAATATACAATCACTTTCAATCAAATGAAAAAATTGAAAAAATTAAATAAAGTATAACATCTATACATGCAAGGTTTAATATAATGAAACATATCAACACACTCTATTATAACAACAGGAACATTGAAGCATTAAAATCTAAAAATATCATTACTATTATTGCTAAAATAATAAAAATTATTAAATTATCCCAAAAAATAAAAAAACATTAACAAAAGAGAAAGCAAAAAAAAACTAAAATTATTATTATTATTACATTAGTAAAGGGGGAAAATTCAATCAAAGAAAAAAAAAGGTCAACAACTTTAGCAAAAGAGCAAACCCAAAATGAAAATAAAATAAAATTATTAGCTAAACAAAATCATTTGATGTGAAAATAAAAAATAAAAAAACAACCAAAAGAAAGAGAAAAAAATGTATAAGTTAAAAAAAAAGGGTACAATCAGGCACACTAGGGTCGAACCCCTTGCCCTCTAGCTTAAGAGTGTACTTTATTCACTAAGCTACAGGTGCTTAGTGGTATGTAGCTGTGAAACAATAAATAAAAACCAGTAAATTTGTGAATCGAACGACCCGAACCAAACCAAACTAAAAACTGAGCAACACTATTAAAATTCACAGTGATTCTCTTCATATGCTATAGTAACCGACTTTGATCTCTTTTAGTATATTAGATAACTAGTTCTTTAACTCGCGCTTCACCTCGTATAATTGTTTTTGATATAAAAAAACAAGCATGCTTCTTAAATGCATTTTCTTATTTTTTCTATAAAAAATAATCTAATTCTAACTTAAAAAACCTATGCATGCATTTTATTAAATAAATTAAGAACCATATATGCCAATAAATATAAAAAAAAATGTTAACATATATATTCAAATTGCCTAGTTACATGTTGAATAGTTTTTTTTTTTCCTAATGCGAAATAATTAATGTTAAGGAGTTATCAACATGTTTTCTTAATGTTGAGTAAAAACTATAACCATAAATCAAAATTGATGATTGCAAATAATAAAATTTAATAAAAATTATATTTGTTAATAAAAACATGTAAAATCTTAAATTAATTTTTAATAGAATATAAAAATAAAATAATATTGTCATCATTACAGTAAAACTCATTTCCTTAGTTTTTGTATAATTAAGTTTTCAAAAAAAAAAAGAGGTATAAACAAAAGAAATTAAAACACAAATTACTATAAATAGATAAGTGTAAAGTTATAAATATTCAAAGTGTTAACAATAAAAAATAATATATATTTTTTCCAAAGAAAAGAAGAAAATTAAAAACTCATGAAAAAAAAATGAAGATAAGAAAAAAAATGATAATAAATAAGCTAGGTATACAATAATAAAAATATCAAGTATAAAAAAATATATAAAATACTTGTTATTTAAAAAAAATAATTAAAGATCACTCACTGTGAAAGTGGGTATTTTGATTTTCATCCATAAATATGTTTGATTTATTTTTTGCAAAAACAAATCTCAAAAATTAAAATATCTTCGAACGTAAACCCAACAATACCCCCCCGAAAAAATAAGAAACGTGAGTGCAAATCTTTGCACGTGTCCGTCAAGAAGACTAGATTGACAGGTGGCCCTGTTCCCTGTCCCCTCATCCCATCGTAATCCATGGCTTCATCTCTCCCTCACAACTTGCTGCCGAATCCTTCAATACACAACCGGCCGCTGAATATCGAGGCAGTCAACGATACCAAAAGCAAGACCGGAAATGGCAACCCCCACCACCTCCAATCCTGCTCTGGATCTGGATCTGGACCAACCAGACAACCCTAATCACGAGTTCGCTCAATTCGGAGCTGGATGTTTCTGGGGTGTCGAGCTTGCTTTTCAGAGATTGCCTGGTGTGGTCAAAACTGAAGTAGGCTATTCTCAGGGTCACGTCCCTGATCCAACTTACAAACTTGTATGCGCCGAAACCACCAACCACGTTGAAGTTGTCCGGGTCCAATTTGATCCTGAAGTTTGCCCATATAGCAACCTCCTCTCTCTTTTCTGGTCTCGCCATGATCCCACCACCCTCAATCGTCAGGTATTGACTTAATTGCTTGATTTTCCTGACAAATGGGTCTTCAAATCTCGATCCATTGACGGTTTTGTTTGATTTTTCAGGGTGGCGATGTGGGTACACAGTATAGATCAGGGATATACTACTACAAGGATCAAGCTGAGTTAGCCCAGAAATCAAAGGAAGCTAAACAGTTGGAATCGAAGGATAACATGGTTGTGACAGAAATCCTGCCAGCAAAGAGATTCTATAGAGCTGAGGAGTACCATCAGCAGTATCTGGAAAAAGGTGGACGTCGAGGCGTTCAACAATCTGCTGAAAAAGGTTGCAATGACCCTATTAGATGCTATGGTTAAAAGTTCAAATAGAACATCATTTGATGAATAATAGAGGAATTATACTATTGGGTCCAATTTAAAAGTCAAAAATTCATTTTGTTTCAGAATGGATTCCACACTTTAAACTGGTCATAACAGTTTGATTCCACTTTACTACGCTGTCCTGTCCACTTATACCAAGTATCAATAAGCTGATTGTGTAATGCCGTGTCAGCGAAACTCCTGTCTTGTTTCATGTGTTATGTTTGATTTTTGAAAGATTGGAATCATTTGCAAGTGTTTGTATTTATTCAAGACACCAGAAAGCTCCAAACTTTGATACAGCTCATTTCCATATACACCCCTGCATTCTATCACAAATTTGGCTTCGCATTTCAGAATTTCTAATCATCTTCGCTGGTGGCAATTCTGTCTTTCAATTCACTAGTTTTCAGGAACTTTTCTAAAGTTATAGCACCTCTCAGTAGAACAGGAAATCTGAACCTTCTGCATCAATAGCTATAGATACAGGTTGGTGTGCAACTGCTTTGAGAAATGTATCTTCGTTATTATGAGACGCATTCTCTTGTCAATCAATAGAAACTGCTGGCTTGTTCGCCTGGAAAACAAAAATAAAAAGAGTCTTTCGTGTAAGTTGTGCTGATATATACTCAAGCAATTGAATAATTCCATAAACCACATTTACCTGAACGTGAAAACACCTTTTTAACATGTTCCTAAAACCAGAAAGCACAACAAGTACCGTGAGTTTCTTAATTGATTGGAGTAAGAAACGAAAATGAATTCGAAGATAGTGAAGTTGAGGAGCTCAACCACTTACCCAGTAGCATATGGTAAACAAAAGAAAATAAAAATTGCTCAACATAAGAAGTCATGCTTTGCCATGTAAAATAAGGAATCTACTTTTCTTAATTTTTCTAGGCATTGTTCAGAAAGTTGTTCAGAAAGTTATGAGAGATGATCAGAGAAAGTGTTTTTTTTCTTCTGACTGCAAATTTCGCTCCTAAAAAGTACTGAATGAGGTTGGAATGCCATCATCAGGAACCATGCTTGATATTGGAATGACACAATCAGGGTAACCTATAAATGTGATGATGAATGTGAACTTTCAATCGGTTCATTTTTATCCCAAACTTCATGTCCTTGTGCAATGCTGATGAATGGTAACGGCCAGTCAACATGTTCTGAAGCAACTTGCTGATAGAGAAATCATGATTCTTTGCCTGGTATTGTGGGCAGGTGCTCTTATTTGGGAGGAAGATGTTATACAATGAAAACAAACTAAAAAAAAGAGAATCAAAAAAATAAGAAAGGAGGCTAGGATTTCATTGATGAATACTTCAATGCCTAATTAATTATTTAATTTATATACAAAGAGATTATTTACAAGCTAAAGTAAAGAGACGATTCTATCCTTAATAAATAATAAAACTAAATAACCATATCATCTTAACATCTCCCCTCAAACTCATGATGCGGCAACAATAAGCATCAAGAGTTTGCCAAGTAAATCACGAAATCGGAAAATAGAATGCGATTTGGTAAAGAAATATGTAATCTGCAAAGAAGTGGAAACAAAAGTCAAATTAATGGTTTCATGCTTGAGGTGATGATGAGTTAGATGATAATTGATCTAAATATACTTAGTTCGTTCATGAAAAACCGAGTTGTGAATAATCTGAATAGAACTCTTGTTGTCACAATACATAAGAGTGGAAGAAACTCCTATATTTGCGAGTAACCAATGTAACCAAACAATCTCTTCGGTAGTGAATATTATAAAATGATACTCTGCTTTAGTTAAAAATTGAGAAAAAAAAATAGATTGTTTCTTGCTCTTCCAAGAAATAAGGAAATCACCCAAAAAGATAATCAAGTAATAGATTTGTGATCCATGGGATCACTACCATGATCAACATTAGAGTATGCATGCAACTCTAAGAAAGAGGTGGATGAAAGTAAGAGACTGAAAGACAATGCCCTGAATATATCGTAAAACACAAATAACAACTGCCAATAAATGAAAGTAGGAAAAATAACAAACTGGCTAACAATATGAGCAACATATGCAATGTCCGAATGAGTAATAATGAGATATACCAAGCTCCCTACAATAGTACGGTATAGAGTAGGATCTGGCAAAAATAAACCATCAAAAGAAGAATATCGAGTGTTGACCTCAATGGGCGTAGCTACAATCTTATTGTCAGTAAGTCTAGCCCTATCAAGAATCTTTGTAATGTATTTTAATTGAGAAAGAAGATAACCCCGAGGTGAGTAGGTTACCTCAATACCTAAAAAAGTATTGTAGAAACTAAAAGGAATGTGAAATACCAAATTGCAAAACAAAGGGGAAGACAAAATACTAGATTGTAGAAATCGGACAAATTATACGATAACTCCAAAAAAATCAGGTTTTCCAAAAAAAAAAATAGATTTTGTTTGATGAATATTTCAATGCTTAATTAATTATTTAACCTAAATACAAAGAAACTATTTAAAGGATAAAAAAAAACTATTCTACCCTTGATAAATAATAAAACAAAATAACTTCATTATCTTAACATAATCGAATGCATCAGTTGAGTGATGCCTTAGGTTCTGTAAAGACATGGCAAAAAAATGTCTTGGCATTTTCATGGATGTTTAGGACTTGATTACCCAGCTTTCCTTGTTTTCTTTCATGTTTCTTAAGCTCTTTGAAATTTTTGAAAAACTTATTCATCTTCGATTACGTAGTATAAGATTTTAAGCAATTACATCAATGATCAAATGGGTGACATAATATTCTTAGAGGCCAGTCTGATACAGTAGGAAAAGTGTTGAAGAAGATCACACAAAATAAGTAGTAGATGTCGTAGATTGATACTAGTGATTTACTCACCTATTCTGTAAACATAATTGTAGGATCTGTGTTTCCCATTGCTGTATAAAGAGATAGCTATTGATTCTGTTTTACATACAGCAATAAAGAAAATCCTTTCACATTTTTATTACTTTTCAAAGAACTGAAATTGATAGCAAATATGAAACCAAATTATAATGTGTAGCTCAGAATTCATTCTTGGGGGGAGATCTTGAGGAGTCCTTCATAGGATATCGCAAGTTTATTTTAGAGTTCATCCTTGGGGGAAGTTCTGGTTCCTGAAGGATTAGTTGTGGAGTTCTTGGTGGGATACGAAGCGTCCATTGCAATACCGCAGATTCCTTCTTTGTCAGAGATGCCACGCTGCATCCTGATGTAACCTTTCTCTCCCCATTCAGATCCCCAGGAGTTTTTCACGAGCCAGTACTTAGTTCCATCAAGAGTTGTTCCATAGCCCACAATTGCCACTCCATGATCCAGCTCAGTTCCGCATTTTCCAGTAAAAACACCCTGCATTTCATGTTAAGCTTGTAAATATATTGATTCATCTGAAAATAATCTTGTGAATATTTTGTTTGAAATGCTAGTCGTTTTGCCGACTGCACAAATGAATCTGCCAATTTATGATCATCTTCGCAAAGTGGGAATGCCTGGACGGAATTGAAAATAACAAAGTATCCCAGTAACTTTCTGAAACTTACCTCCGAGTAGAACTGGAAATCTGAACCCCCGGCATCAATGGCTACCGATATTGGTTGGTTTGCAGCAGCCTTCAGCAATGCATCCTCGTCATTTTTAGGAACTTTCTCATACCCATCAATAGACACCACCGGCTTGGTTGCCTGTGTGAAAACAAGAGTTTTACTTTTTATATGTTGTGCCGATCATAATTTAGTTCAATGTGACTGTAGTATGAAGCAAAACCTTCGCAACATCACAAGTCCCATCTGCAGCTCGATAAGGATAAGTTGACTCTGCTGTTACACCTCCCTTTTTCTTAATGAACTCAAAAGCATATTCCATCAGCCCTCCATTACATCCTTGATTTTCTGTCGTGTCACAATCCACCAACTCTTGTTCAGACAAAGATATTAGCTTATTTGTCTTGATATAATTGATACCCTCAACTGCAACGATGGTCGAAAATGCCCAGCAACTTCCTGTACCACATTGAAAAGGATTTAAGGATTAAATTGCAAGCAAGAAAGGATTAGAATAAGCATTACTGCTTTTGATGTTCCATGCTCAAATGTAGCCTTTCTTTCTGCTTAATCAAATGTATACTTTTTGTTCCTATGTACATTGGTGCTGGATGCGTGAACGGATTATAAAACAGAAACAAATAAGGTGAACCTTCACTGTAAGAAATGGAAAGTGAACCTTACCACATTGACCCTGGTCCTTAACTGCAGTCACAGCACCCTTCTCCCGCCAGTCAACAGACGCTGGGACTTTGTCAACCTTCTCATACATGAAGCTTTCATTTCCTCGAGGTGCCCCACAAAACATCCTATGATGTTTGACCTTCGAGCCAGCATAAAGAGACCTAAATTCATGGTTAGTCATGTCTGCAAACTTGTTCAACTTCAACTTATAGGGCTTATCCATCTTGTTAGTTTCGTGAACATGTATGACATTTTCCTTGAACACATTGAAACGCTTGTGTTTCTCATCAAGACATGTAGAAACAGTGTGGTGACTCCTCCACCTCTCATATAGATCCCACAAACTCTCCTCAGATTCCAAATCCTTTCCATGAAAATCCAAACTCTCAGAGATTCCTAAAACCATAGCTAAAGAAAGAGCAACAACTAAGAACTTCTTCATTTCCATTTGCTAGACTAGCTAGAACTCAACACAACATGGGGTATAAGGAACTACTTTTGATTGATTTATATAGGGAAATGAAACAGTAGTGGAAGATATTTAGATCAAATTGTAGAATAGAACAAGGGATAATAAATAAAGAAGTTGCAAGTTAGTTTCTTATGGGCATCAATTATGGATGCATATAATGGAGGACATGGTGATAGTGTTTGATAAAAATGGAGAACAAACTGCGTGTACACATGGAGTGGTTTCACCTATACAAGCAAGTCCATATACAAGCAAGTTTAATCAATTCCCATGTAGGAAAAGGGAAGGATAAAGTTGTGCAGTTACATAGAAAACTTCTGAACATAGGGCATTTTACAGGATGATCCTTGCGTGCAAAACACGCTACTGCACAATATTAATTACGATATAATGAAGAGGGTGGAGAAAGATATCTTGGGGGTGACGACTGATTAATAAAAGCGGTTGCGTCCATAGAAGCTTTTGATTGAGCCACGATAGTTTTGCAAGTTGGAATAAAGTTGCTTGAAACTGCTTTGGCTTGAACTGAATCTACTCATAAAATCTTTGAAATTGTTTTGTTTTTAGAGGAGAAAGAGACTGCAAAAACTCTAAGCGCACTGAGTGAATTCTACAAGTAATTCTATTTTCAGACCATGAAACATGAGAATTCTCCAGCTTATGGTATTTGCCCACAGGCCACTGCCAAACTTTCTCATAAATTGAGCTTCAGAGAGAGTTGAATGAAATGTTAATCTATCACCACCTCCTCCACCATGCAATATTACACTTTAATCTTTCCTTTTTCCTTTTTTTTTGGGGGGGGATTATTTGAAGGGCCAATTATCCCCAGGTAGGTTGCTTAATTATGTGTAGCGGCGAGACATAATGAATGGCAAAGTCCATATTCTATAAAATGAGATTAACTACATTTATGGGCAAGGTATTGCTTGTATGACTATTCTAGCGTAGTGTGAAGGAGTCTTACACAAAATAGAGGGGGGGAGTTATCACTTACATGGTTACAGAACATCCATGAAAGAGAGCGAGTGCAGCTTAGCTGTAAAATTTCCAGAGTTTTTCAAAAAAAACTAGCGATCCCTTCTTGAATGATATTTGATATACTAGTATTACTACCGAGCTACAAGACTGACATGATTTTCTGCTTGAATTAAAGGGATTCTGTGCCTTGAGATCGTCTTCAAAGAAATTATTTTAGGCATAAACTGTAGATCATATTAAAACTTCATTAGATAACAAGAAGATCTAGCGTTAATATTAGAGGATGATTCCTCACCAAGTCACGTTACAGAGAAGGATAGCAAAATTACCTGAATTCTGTTACTCTGTCATTTTATTCTTTTATTCCTTTTGTAAAGGACTGTACATAAAGTGTAGCACCGTCTCTGCGTGGGACAAAAGGCTATCTAGAATATTCCTTGTAAGCTGTATATATTTGGATTGGCTGAATCATTGAATACATATCAGAGAAAACATTCTCTCTGCAATTCTATTTTCTCCTTTTTCATTTGTTACATGGTATCAGAGCAGCCGATCAATGGCCAACGCTCCTAAAGAAACTGATTCCCGATCTTTCAATGACACTATTCCCACAAACAAATTTCTTGATTTTTTTCGATCCATTCAACCCTTTTTCAGTATTGAAAATGGTGATAACCCAGTACTGCTCTTGTTTTCGAGCTTTTTAACCACCGATAATTATGTCGGTTGGTCCCGTCGCGATTTCTAGAGCCCTTCGCTAGAAGAACAAAATTGGATTTGTTAATGGTACGCTGTCTAAACCCAATCGATGTCTCGGATCTTCTTTTTGAAGCACGGGAAAGATGCAATGATTTAGTTGTCTCATGGCTACAGAATTCATGTAAGTCCTTCGGTTAAATCTAGTCTTGTTTTTAGTTGATGATTCAAGAGTATTGTGGCTAGAACTTCGGAGATCGTTTCACTCACCAAAATGGTCCTAGAATTTTCCAGCTAAAAAGCGTGATTTAGCCCGACTTTGTCTCGGAATCAAGACAATATCGGTACCTATTTTGGGTCACCTCAAAATACTGTGGGATGAACTTGCTATTTATGACCCTCTTCCTGATTGTTCATGTGGAAAATTAAAAGTCATGCATGATCGTTATGACCGTGATTGTGTCATTCAATTTCTTATGGGTTTATCTGATGCATACTCAAACAGTAGAGATCAGATTATGCTACTTGATCCTCTGCCACCCCTCAATCGGGTGTTTTCCATGATCCAACAACAAGAAAGACAACATTTGATGATTCCTGTTGTTAAAACCCCTGATCTTATGGCAATGATGGCCAAACCATCTTTTACCTATGGCAAAATTCCCTCTAAATTCACTTCCCGGGAAAAACTAATCGCCCTGTCATCGTTCTTATTGCAAGCTTCCCCGGCCATTCCCTTTGAAAAGCTGTTTCAAACTTGGAAATGCTGATCCCCAAGTTGCACTCATTGCAATATGTACGGGTCATGTTGCGGACAAATGTTATAAGTTGCATGGCTACCCCCACGGTCATAAACTCCATACCGGAAATACTAGTAAGAGTATTGCAGCACATCGTCACTCAATACCGGGAACACCACGAGATAATGATCATCGCGAGAGGACTCATCCGAATCCATGATGCTTACAAAGGAATCAATATCAACAATTACTCTCTCTTTTGCACTCCAAGGGAGACTAGTTCAACCATGGCTTCTTCATCCACCCCTACTCCCAACACTCCCAGTTAGTGACTCTCGGGTTTTTCGGTATGCATACTTGCTTAAACATACGCACACAATCATCTCCACACACACTTAACTCACCTTGGATCATTGATACCGGTGCAACGAGATCATATGATCTCGTTGCACTTCTCTGTTTACATCCATAACAGCCACTGTTTCCTATCACGTTACACTTCCAAATGGCCAAGCTGTTCCAGTTACTCATATTGGTGTTGTAAGATTATCTAAACACCTCACCTTACACCATGTTTTATGTGTGCCATCTTTTAATTTCAACTTACCGTCGCCAAACAACTTACTCAACATCATTGTTCGTTTGTCTCATTTTTCTATCCACATTTTGCTTCTTCGTGGGACTTAACTTCATGGACAACGATTGGGATGGGTGAAGTTAGAACTGGTCTGTATCACCTTCTCAAGTCTCGGGTGTCACCTTCTGCTCTGGTTGATGCATTGCCTCGTCTCAGACTTTCACATTCTTCTTTTTTTTACGCTTCCGCTACTCACACTAACCCAGTCGTGGTGATTTATGGCATTTTCGTTTAGGCCACATTTCCCTTTCTAGACTAGCTTTAATTACGGATCCTATTGTCACCACTACTCAAACATTTCGAATCAACTTCCATGTTCAATTTGCCCCTTTAGCCAAACAGAAGCGTGTTTCATTTTCCAATTCTACACATTACTCGCTATGCATAATTTCGATCTTGTTCAATCTGTGATATATGGGGTCCAAATTCAATTGTTGCAGTGGATGGTTCACGTTTCTTTCTTACCATTGTTGATGATCACTCTCGGACAACATGGGTTTATATGCTTAGGAATAAATCCGAAACCGAGTCCCTGTTTTTATGGCCTTTTACAATTTAATTGAAACTCAATTTCACACTAAAATCAAAAACCCATTCGCATACAGATAATGGTGCTGAGTTTCATATGATGATTTCTTTAACGATAAGGGTATCATTCACCAAAGAGTTGTGTCCAAACTCCCCAACAAAACGGTAGAGTTGAGAGAAAACATCAACACATTATGAACATTGCTCGTGCCCTCATGTTTCAATCTCACCTTCCCCCCAATATTGGACTGATTGTGTTCTCACTGACCACCTACATTATCAATAGAACCCCTACCCCTCTTCTTCATAACAAAACACCTTATGAATATCTTTTTTTCAAACTCCTCCTACATACAACCACTTGAGAGTTTTTTGGGCTGCCTTGCTTATGCCTCTACCCCTGTCTCATGGGACGTAAGAAGTTTGACCCGAGGGGCGTGCATGTATTTTTTAGGCTACCCATTTGGAGTTAAAGCATACAAACTTCTTGATCTCCGGATCGACCCGATTTTCTTGTCGAGAGATGTTCATTTTCATGAATCGTGTTCCCATTTCATCCTCATTTTTTCCACATCTTTCTCACCTTCTCCTTCATTCTGCTCCCACTCGCACCTCCTCTAGTTACTCCTTCTCCTATTCTTACTACTTCCCAGCTCTCCCTTTCCTTCACCTCCTCCTTCCCCACCTCCTCACGCCATCGACTTCCCCCTTCTTCACCTACTATTCCTCCCACTCCATTGCCCTCTTCTTCTTTAGACTCTCCTTCTCATGAGTCAATCGAACTTCGGCGTGCTCTGAATACTTGCAGGGATTACCAGCATCCAGCAGGTTGCTCTTACTCCCCCATTCCACCGTTGGACCGAAGTTGTTAAGTTCTCCATCAGTACTGGCTTTTTCCACTTCATCATACTATTTCTTACCATCTTTTTTCTCCAGCTTATAAAGCCTTTTCCACTACTATTTCCACTCATATTGAACCTAAGTCTTATAAGCAAGCTCTTAAGGATCCTGGTTGGTGCAAAGCCATGGAAAATGAACTAGCAGCCTTGGAGGCCAATAACACATGGTTGCTTACAGATTTGCCTCCCGGGTAAAAGTTCCCTATTGATTGCAAATACATTTATAAGATCAAGTATAATTCCGATGGGAGTGTTGAGCGTCTTAAAGCACGCGACTTGTGGCTCGTGGTTTCACACAACTTGAGGGAGTGGATTATCGGGAGACTTTTTCTCCGTGGCCAAGTTGGATTACTTGTCGAGGTGCCTCTTAGCCATTGCCTCGGTTAAAGAGTGGCATTTACATCGCTCGATGTAAATAATGCATTTTTGCATGGGGATTTGGATGAAGACATCTACATGAACAAACCTCCACGGTTACTCCAAGGGCTCCCCCTACTCAAGTTTGCAAATTGCTAAAAAAGCTTGTATGGTCTTAAACAAGCTTCAAGGCAATGGTATTCAAAATTTTCTAATGTTCTTCTTGCTGCGGGTTTCTCTCAATCCAAAGGCTGATTATAGCCTTTTCACGCGTGATCTCAATGGCATTTTTTGTTGTTGTTCTTGTGTATGTCGACGACATACTTTGGTTTCGATAGTAACATGCATGCTTTCGTGCAGGAATTGAAATCTCTTTTTCCACAACCATTTTTCAGATTAAAGACCTTGGCCCTTTACGTTATTTTCTGGCATAGAAGTTGCCCGATCCACCAAAGGAATCTATGTTTGTCAAAGGAAATACACATTGGATATCCTTGCTGATTCTGGCACTTTGGGCAGCACCCCTGCTAAGGTCCCAATGCAACAAAATATGAATCTCACCTCGGACCAGCTGGCATTCCCTTTAGCGATCCGAGCATTTCTGAGAGCGTCTTATTGGCGGACTCCTCTACCTCCACGGTTTCGGCACGATATTTGTTACAGTGTCAACAATTTGAGTCAGTTCATGGCTAATCCTACTGATCAACACTTACAGGCAGCTCACAAAGTTCTTTGTTATCTTAAAGGTGCACCAGGTCAAGGCATTTTGTTTTCCAGTTCTTCATCTCTACAACTTGAAGCCTATTGCGATTCTGATTGGGCTTCTTGCCCAGATACGAGAAGATCTGTTAGTGGCTACTGCATATTCCTTGGCTCTTCCTTAATCTCATGGAAATCTAAGAAACAATCTGTCGTCTCCAAATCTTCGGCAGAGGCTGAATATCGCTCAATGGCTGTTACTTGCACCGAACTTTCTTGGCTGCGATACATTTTGTCTGCCCTTCATGTTTCCCATCCTCAACCAGTTTTGTTACATTGTGACAATCAGGCTGCTATCCATATTGCGGCCAATCCCGTCTTCCATGAGCGGACTAAGCACATTGAATTAGACTGTCATCTTATTCGGGACCAGATACAAGCTGGCCATATTTGCACCCGTTATGTCTCCAGCTCACACCAACTTGCTGATATTATGACCAAGGCTCTCTCATCCTCTGTCATGCACTTTCATTTATCCAAGATGGGTGTCGTAAACCTTTACTCTCCATCTTGCGGGGGGGTATTAGAGGATGATTCCTCACCAAGTCACGTTACAGAGAAGGATAGCAAAATTACCTGAATTCTGTTACTCTGTCATTTTATTCTTTTATTCCTTTTGTAAAGGACTGTACATAAAGTGTAGCACCGTCTCTGCGTGGGACAAAAGGCTATCTAGAATATTCCTTGTAAGCTGTATATATTTGGATTGGCTGAATCATTGAATACATATC